>VZSG01000333.1:747371-758877 GCA_013398315.1 Nothoprocta pentlandii
AAAAAAAAAAAAAAAAAAAGATGAAAAAATAGGTAATGAAAACAGATTCTGTAGCACATTTCACCCAATGTGAAAATTTGATCTTTAAAAAGGAGAGCTTAAAATGCAGGTAATATAAGAAAAAGATATTCTTTATAGAATTATCTTTCAAAAAATAAATTGATGAAAACAGGTGGAAACAGTGAAAACATGTCTGTAAGACTGTCAGTACAATTTTTTTTCTTTTTCTTCTACCCCCGAATTTTCCTTTATTTCTAATCTCTTCCCCCAGTATCAGTAGTAAAGGCCTATGCAAAGGTCACTAATCCATTGTCTCTACAAGACCAAGAATGGAGGTGACCCTAATGTTCAGGGCAGTTGGACTAAATGATCTATAGAAGGTCCCTTCCAGCCTTAATGATTCTATGATTCTGTGATATATGAAGTTAGGCCAAACATACAAAATATGTTGAGGAAAAAATATCCCCTCCACTCTCCCAATGCTAATATTTTCTTTTTTATTATTCATAAACAGAAGAAGAAAGGTGTTTCTAGAGCACGTTAGATTTTGACTGATGGTATCCTGTAAAGCTGAACTATCTTAGTTGTTAGTGACGAACAACTATTTACATAGAACTATAGTTTAAAAGACATTTCAAGCTACTACATTTCAGAATCAGTAGAAAAGTTTAGCTAACTGAAATATGATATTGGTAAGTTAAAAATCACTCTATTTTAAAGCTATGAGCTCAGTCATTTTTGTAGCAAGACCATGGAGCACTGGACTTGCAGGGCAATATGAAAGTTTTGATTCTCATAAATGTCAATCAAACTCACAGCCAACATATGAAAAGAGTGCCCTAGAGTAGATATATTTCTAGTAACGGTCTATTTAATCAATATATTTCCAACTTGTGTGGCTAATGATCAGAATAGATTTTAACAAGCTTGAAATATCACAGCAGGATGAATTTCTGTTAAAATGAAAATGAAAGTCTACCTTTTAGGAAGACTATGAATTATTGAAAATATTATTTCAGAGTGGTTATCATTTGACAGGTGAATGTCTTTTAAATGTCAATAGAGCCACTGTTGATTATCTTTGCTAAACTGAGATTTCATTTATTGCAAATACTGTATCAGAGATAAAAACTCTGTCAACAAAAAGATTATTGCTAAATCTTTGTATAAACAAGCTTTTTCTCCTTTCTCATGAATCAGTGTTTACTGTCAGAAGGGAAGTCTTAGAATATTCCCTCATTCCAGATATGATTACAGTGGAATGGATTTTCAGTATTAATCTCTTCCTCTGAAATCAGCAGGAAAAGTGTCAGCCAAATAACAACAGCAAATTCAAATCCAGGCTTTATACTTGAACCCGCACACAAAGTAATTTTAATCTCTATAAAAATTCTGGCTTTAAAGGTGTTATTGGGGTCATATTTCCTGATGAAGTATGAATAAGGAAGAGGGGAAATATAAGATAGTGAATTCATTATGTATGCCATGGATCAGGTCTGTGGGTCAGTACTAAATACTATTTTCAGTACTAAATAAAAGTCTTAAAGGGGATTTTGTGTTTTTGCACTGGCTCTGATGAATTTCATTATAAATCTGTGAGCAAGTTGCAAATAAATGGAAAATATGAGTTCAAAATAAGTTCAAAATAAGCAGGAACAGGTCTGAGGGATGTTCCCATGCAAGAAAGATGGGCTTTCTCCAGCATGATGGAAGAGGACAGAGCACTGCCTGGAAGCCCACAAACCCAAACTAGGTGATTTCTGAAGGCTTTAAACCAAAGTTTAACCAGCCACTTCATATTAATTTCATTAATTTCATATTAAGATCACGTAATATCCTAGCCAAAGGAGAACAAGCTCCTGCAATGCAAAGCAAGTAAAAATAGGCACTGTTTTCAAATGATACAGCATGTTTATATGAATCTCCACTTGTCTGCTTTAAAATGGCATGTGAAAAAAGATAGGTATAAGTAGCAGTCAACTGAGGCAATGTGTGCTGGATCCCACTGAATTTGGCCTTTGAGAAAGAAAAAAAAAAAAAAAAAAGGAACAATAAACACACGTTTGTCCTGGGAAGAATACGAAGATGGGCTCTCTTGGTGTGCCATCAGGACACAGTGGGATATTAAAAAATGTCAGCAACATTTAAAAACTAGAAGGGTTTCATGAATATTCATTAAATAAATGTCTTCAGATCAGGCAGATGGTACAGGAGAGGGTATGGCTGAATCTGTTCTTTAAAAAGCAAAGACAGAGAGATACATAGTCAACAACTACCACATGTTGTACATTCTTCTCCACTCATCTCCAGGGCCCTAAGTCCTCCAACTGCCCTAATCAACCTGGAGCCATTCTGTAAACCTCCCTTGCCATATATTCACCCCACACTGAGGGTTTAACTGCCTGTACTCAACTCTGATATGGCACAGCTGGGAAACCTTAGTCAGATAGCTGGAGAAACAGCTAAGTTGTGAGCAAGAGCTGGGAGAAGGTACACCTAGGCACATCCCAGATGAAGCCACCTCCTCCTCCTGCTTTCTCTTGGTCCTTGCCTGAGCAGGTCCTTGCAGATATGCTACACCTGGCCTTGTTGATGATACTGATCCTTGCCAGTTTGATTTCTAGACCAGACTCTACTCCTTCCTTATGAAAGCAGACCTGCCTAGTGATCCCTGTCAGAACTGGCACTGGACAAGCCTCGCTCATCTTGTTTGGGTGAAGTAGGTTTGTGTTCCATGTCAGTAAGGTCATTGTCATCATCCACCTTGTTGTCACCCAAGCCCTCTCTAGATCCTCCTGAGAGTCATAATTCAAATGATTGATATGACTCAGAATTCAAGAGTGGGAATGGTTGTAGAGACTGCAATCTGCAATTTGAAAAGACTGCACTCGCATGCTCATCTTAGAGGTCCAAGCGTGACTTTGGTCTTACGAAGAACCAGTCCAGCATTCCAGACTATCTTAACATACCAGTCTTTGGGCTCTAGTTTCTGAGTTCCAAGTAAGGATGAGTCTTCCCTCTACAAGCAGTTCAGTTTGCTGTGGTTTCCAGAGAAGCATTCTGATGCTGTATTAAGCATCAGAGACTAAGGATTTAGCTAGCAGTTCTAATAATTTCATTTCTATGTTTATATCACTTCAGCCACTTTAATAATTTTATTGTCACCTCTTTGTCCCAGTACGGAATTCTATGTGGCATTCAAAAATAAATAGAAATAAATCACAGAACCTTTGGCTGAAAACATATTTTTATAGTTATTAATATCTCTGTTCCATCAAGCATAATAAGTATTTTGCCAACAGTGAATAAAGCCATAAGAATCTGTATAAAACATCTATACTGAAAAAGAAAACATGACTGACTATAGTCTAAGTTTTTTTTTAAAAAAAAAAAAGCACTTCAAGTGTCACTTACAAAACACCAGTTACTCATACATATTTGAGTCCTGTGTCCCCTTTAGCTCTCCATTCTGCCATGAAGGTTTTCCATCAGTGGTGGTTTGGTTAAAAATCACAGCCACTTTCCAAGTCTGCTTGTTAAACTTCCCTTCTCGCTTCTCTGGAGTTGTGGTGCCTGTGGTGCCACTCAGCTCAGCTCAGCTCAGCTCAGCTCAGCCAGCAGTCTCTCCTCCCGCCCTGCTGTATGCGCCTTGCCTGTGGTGTCCTAGCCCAAATCAGTCTCTCCTCCTGGCACTGCCAATGTCCCCCATTACTTTGCAGCCACCCCACCATATGCTGAAAATCCCTCCTCAGCACACCTTTGAGCCTAAATGTTGCTCTGCTTCCTTTGGTTAGAGAAGGGACTGCATTATCATTCTCCTTGTCTTGATAAAGGTCTGCTACTCCTTTTACTGTAGGTGGGCACTGCAGTTTGGTTGTCAAAATCCATAGGATCAAGTCCATCCTTCCTTTATAAACACATGATCACTTAAACTCTAATGGCACACACTCTATGTGCCTACAGTTAAGAAAGAGGGAAGCAGATAACACCAAGAAGTAAGCAGAAGTGTGGATTTCAAAATTGTTTCTAAACACAGCTGTTCTTTGATCTCCTTGCACAAAAGCTGGATGGCTGAAAACTTTTTCCTTAGTTTCTTCAGTACCATGGATAAATCCCAGGGAGGGTATTAGTCTTGTTAGAGAGCTGTGACTCACTTGAATGTCTGCCTCCCTCTGAGCTATCCCTTGTCCTTGGGGGTTCCTGCAGAGAAAAAAGACCTCCTCAAAAAAAACATGTCTATTCCTCCCTTTTCCTACCCAAACCTATTTATGCAGGTCTTGGTATATTCCTAAAACACACATTCTCCATATGGCCACTTGCTTCCTTGTTTCTACAGTGGTGGTGTTACTAGCATCAGACTATATGTTGTCCCAAAGAGCTTTGATCTGAATCAGTAACAACAGATATCGACCTTCCTTTGCTGCCCTGTGGTATCAGGCTGACAGCTGAGGCATTTGCTGAGATAACGTTTTCAAAACATAAAGCAGCATTTGGAAGCTGTATGGCAGGCACACTCTACTAATCATCAGCCATCCAATGTACAAAAAAAGTATACTTTTTAAGTCAGCAATTTCCCTATTTATTGGGAATGGGTATTGATACTTAGGGGGCTATTCAGGATGTATAAAATGGTACTTGCTATGTATATTTATGCACCTTTCATTTTTAATTATCATTTATTAAAGATTTTAAGTAGGGCATTTTTATGGGGTTTTGTATTTCTAATGAATTAGCTTGAACTGATTTGTGCAAAGGATTCTTTGGACTGCACAAATATCTCTGGATAAGGGCATCTGAAGAAGCATATAAATAGAACTTGTGTGAGGTGAAGATGTTTTTGAGTAAAAGAAAATTAAATTCAGTAGCTACAAGGTCGTTGTGTTTAGCTAGCAGTGTTAAAAGTAGAGTGTTTTTAAAAAGAATGAATAAGATTTCCTGGAGCATATGTTAGCAGGAAAGTGCTAAGTAACACTACAGCTTTTTCCATGAGCTTTACTCATGGATCTCTTCATGATTATGCTTTTCTTTGGTCAGCTGTATTTCGAAAGAGTAGGATTCAGAAACCTGAACTTTACTGCAAAAATACAGAGTACTTTTAAGTGTGATCTTTTCTCTCTCCTTTTCCCCTGGTCCTCATCATCCTTCTCTGGGCTTATTTATAATTTTAAAATTTCAGATTTGTGTAATATTTTCAGAATATGCAGTTTCTCCATTTTTCACAGCTTAGTCACCTTACTAGTATTCCCTTTATTTTAATTATCTTTTTCAGACTTGTCATTATAGCAAGAAAAATAGCACCTACCACCTTGCTCGATGGCAATATGTCATTTCTTCTTGTGAATTAGTTACACTATTAGATTAGAATATAATCTAAGAGTGTGACCTTACTCAGGCTATAGTCCCCACAAAAGTGTATGACCACAGAACCAACACAGCAATCTCTGCTGCGCATCTTGGGTTCTTACCCGATACAATATATTTATCTGGTTATGTTTGTATCTTAGCATAAAATATAAAAAAGTATTTCAAAGGAAAAGTTGTTTATCTCCTCCTGATTGCTAAAAAATCCTCTATTTAACTTCTAGATTGGCAGAAGATTAGCCTTATTGTGAGAACAAGCCACTACTTAAACAAAAGAGGTGTTCTTATATTGTATAGATTCAAAAATATAGTCTTTGTGACAGTTACTTTCCTACTTGCATACCTTTGAAATTGACTTACAACTCTTAAATAAGAATTAGTTAGATACTAAAAAGAAAGAAGAAAAAGAAAGATTGAAAAAGTAAGGCTGAAAGAAAGACTGGAAAGACTGAAATAATATCAGTTAGCAGAACTCAGCTGTATACATAATCTGGTCATTTCCAGTGAAAATAACTGCCAAGAAATAGCTTGTGCACATACAGGAAGAATAGCAGCATGTCTGTAGTCAGTGTGAACTGTCTTCATTTTAACTGAAATTCTGCTGAAAAGGAGCTAAAAATGGGAATTTGAATAAGATACAGGCAGGTAACACTGTGGCAGCTCTTATTTTACAGATGAATACACACTTTCATGAAAGGTAATAATGTCATAAACCAGCAGTAATGTATATATTAGAAGTAAAAAAGACATTGGGTTATTAAATCCATCTCCTGCTAGAACAAGACTGTTCCCTTCAGTACATTTTCTCATACATTGTCTAGCCTACTTTTAAATACCCCATATAATGGTAGTTTCCATAATTTCCCTTGGGAGAAATAGATGATAGGTCTCTTCTGTCTTCTCAGGAAGCTTCTGTTGATAGTCAGCCTGCTTTGCTTTGCTTTACTTCATCTCATTACTCTAAATTATTCCCTGTGCAGCACTCCAAATGATGTTCTTCTTTCTTTCCATTTGGAGTATGAAAAAGGATCAAGGATGGTGGACCTTTATGGGCTCCCAGGTGGCTTGGAGAGGCTCCACACCCAACTCAGGGCTAGGTCCTGGCCAGTGGCCACTTCGGGAAGCAGCCTGAAGGGAGCATGGTTGCATTGGCTGCCCATGCTCATATCCATAGCGTCTTATCCAGACACTCTCCCCATCCTTGTGATTTTTGAGCAAATATGCCACAGACTTGCCGTAATAGAACCTGGCATCTTGTTTTTGACTACCTTTAGCTCTTTGGCAAAGGAGATGTAACGTGCAGGTTAAGAGATGCAGTTTGCCTTTATCAAACCTGGTCCTCAATGTGGGAAGTAACAACCTTCGGTGCACCCAAAGGTACAAATTCTCAAACTTTTTCGATAGTGTTACAGTTCTTCTAATAGTTTGACATATGCCACAGCATGGTTGCCCTTTTATCCTGCCTGTACGTACATACCTGTGCGTTTACAGCAGGATGCTGCAGAATTATCTTTGCTCATTCCCTCCATTTCTGGATCTATGCTCTACAGTATAGAGCATATTTAACAATTTTCAATGTACTTGCAGGTCTTCCCTTGCCCTGTCCCTACACTTGCTCTTGACAGTAATGTTGTTCAGTATACTTGGCCTTGAAAGTACCTTAAAATATTATGCATATATAGCCAGAGGGTCTGTTCTATACAAATTCAGATTCATGTCAAAACTCAGGGTTTTATTTTTGACACCTTTAATATATTTGCTGACTTACAGAGAGTCCCTTCTCAGCCATCTACTGGCCAGAATAAAGGTGCCATATGTGAAACTCATCTTTTTGCATAACACAAGTGAGTGTCTGACCTATGTATTTCATATCATTTCTTCCAAAGTAGTTTTCACAGCCTCCTGATAACTTCATTATTCATTATTTGAATAAATTCCATTTTGCCAGCAACTGTCTGCTACTGAGATGCCCGTAGGAGAATATAAATAACTTGCTGACTCCAGTAGACATAGTTTAATGATGCATTTGGGTTTTGCACTCACAAACTTGGGTGAATAGAAGCAGCAATGGCAGTAGGACGAAAAGCATACTCTCAGCTCACTCATCTTAATTGGAACTTGGCACACAGCAAAAAGAGCATAGGAAATATTTTCTCTGCCTGTTCTATATTATTTGCCAGCTCGAACAAGTCCTCTATAAAGGTGGTTTTGTTCTATGCAAATAATGAGGTTAATAGGTGTATTTTACAAGGACATTAACAGCGTCTTAGTATGGCTGACCATATAACTCTTCTTGTATGTGTATTTAGCAGTTTTTGATGAAAACTCAAGATGTCAGTACTCAAGACAGGAGGAAGAGAAGGACTTTCTTTCATATTCAAGCCCCCCTTCCTAATATGCTATGCCTGCACACGCACATACTTGATTGATTTGGCATTTAATGCTTTTATCCACCATCTCCTAGTTCAACATATGGATAACTCAGCTGAACAAAAAATTTTTATAAACACTCATTAGAAAACTGCATTCCTGAGAAACTTACAGACTACAATGACTTGTATCCGTAAGAGAAGAGAACTTTTCCATGTGCTGTTTGCAGTATTTTCTTCTGATCAACTATGCACCCCAAAGATTCACTAAAGCTTTAGTGGCACTTAATTAAATGTAGTTGCCATCAAGTCCTGATATTACACTACAGATATAATGCACAGGCCATGACCCAGCAGCAGCAATTTCAGAGATTAATAAATTCATTTTTAAATTCATTTTATTTTTTTTATCCTAATGAAAGAATAACATATCTGTACAAAAATTTTAAAAAATCAAGAATCCACCACCAGTAAATGTAAAAGCAGTAGATTGCTTCTAGTACACTGGCCAGGAAAAGACTTATCAAATGATAATCATAGAGTTTACCTCAGAGACAGAATAATCATGGACTTATACTTCAGATTCAAATATAATATTTAGCTATTGTTTGATTTTTATTAGAATTTATCTGAGTGCTTCACTTTTTATACCACATAAAATGTAATTTTTCAGCTTAAGTAATCAATGTTATTTATACATCTATTCCCTATGTTGCTGTTATTATAGGAAAAAATATGTTTTCTAAAGAAATAAGATAGATATCATTATATTCTAATTACAATCAGCTGGTAAAGTCACTAGCAAACACATTTGTAAGATGATTGTGCCTTTAAAATGTTAAAACAAAAACATAAACTTAAGACTGTGGCTGAATGATTAACTGCTCATCAAAGTGTCCAGCTTCATTAGCCCAACCAGTATGCTCTGGGTAAGGCAACAGTAATTGTTGCTGCTCAACATCTTTCTTTTCAATTATGAATAAAATATAAGTCTAAAAGAGGGATGGCTTTATTCAATTATCTGAGGAACAAGATTCTTGAAGCAACTTTCAGTATATTACAAACAACTATGTCCACTTCTCATTTTGTTGAACTACAAAGAGAGCAGATAGAGAAAGAAAGAAAGAAAGAAAGAAAGAAAGAAAGAAAGAAAGAAAGAAAGAAAGAAAGAAAGAAAGAAAGAAAGAAAGAAAGAAAGAAAAAGAAATTTTTCCCAAATTCCAGACCAAGTGTTCACTTCAACTGTTTTTACGTGAATAGGGGTATATTTTGCATTCAAACCAAACTTAAATGAAAGTAAATCTAGAGTATATGTTTTGAAATGCTTAGTATTTCTAATGAAGCAATGCCATTTATGCTGTTCTTACCTGCTGAGGTCTTCACAGTTTCTGAAGTGTTTCTAAGACCCATGAAGTCAAACTGATACAGTCTCCAAGATTTCTGGTCCGCAGCCTCAACTGAATTTTTTCTCCATCTGTAAATCATTTCCTCTTTAGGATAGCCATCTAGAAATTAAAACACATATATTGCATTTCGTAAAAAAAAAAAAAAAAAAAAAAAAAAAAAAAAAAAAGATGCTGTAAAATGTTTTCTTTTCATGTATTTATGGCTATTTGGAATATCTAGACTTCTAATTTGTTCCTTTCCTGGTCTGGTGATAGAACTCAACTAGAGATTTTTAGGGCCCACAAAATAAAAGCTTAATTCTGACAAAACTATGTTTCATAATGTTTTTTCCCAACAGAGACAAATTCTGATTGGTTCTATCAGAAGCAGATCTCTTCAATGATGCAAGTAATTGTAGTAACTTAAAGTGTACAAACAGAAGTATACTGCTTTACATATGCTCTGAATAAGTCCTGCGAAGTAAGAGCATGTTTAAACAAAACCTATGGAGTAAGATGTAAACAAATGAAAGCACAGATTATTTTTAGTGACAACAGATGTAATATGATATGAGCTACTGTATTTCTAAAATGAGCTCAGTACAGTGCAGAAAAGCAAATTTTTAATCATCATGAGATTTTTAAAGTGATTATACTCACATACTATCTCTAAAGGCTGTTGTATTAATGAGGCATCGCCTCATCTCTAAGGCTCAAATAGCTTCTGAAAGTCCTGTTTTATCAATTAGCACTTAACAGTCATAATTAATTTTCATGCCCACTATTTAATTTCTTTTTTTATTACAGCCTCGCCTTTTCAAATAGAAGTCGAGCAACAAATCTCCCATCTCTCCAGCCATAATAACAGACCATCTAGCAAACAAGAGCAAGCCCATCCCACTTGATTAGATTGTTCTCTAATGCATAATTCCCTCTACTGCATAATATCCTATTCATCTAATAATTAATAAAGTAGGCACAAATTACAAACACTAACATCTAGTAAAAGTAAAAGTAGAATAGGAGCAATAACCAGGTAATATAACCATCTCGTCAGCAATGTTAAGTTCTGATAAATTTTGATATTTGTGTTGCAAAACACCTCTGGTCACAGTGCTACTTTTTCCTGCTTTTCCTTTTTGGTCTTAAGGTTTTGTCCCACTGGGCCAGTGTTACACTGTGTGCATGGCCTCATTTAGCCCTCCTCACAACACAGCATGTAAAATAGCCGTGTGTCCTTCTTTTCTAATCTTTAGAAAATTACAGTGTGTTAATTCAAAATGCCACATTCACGTACTCTCCATCAATGTAAAGAAAGAAGTTACCCAAAAGCAACAATTCGCTATTAGATTTCTTGCTGCAAAGCAAATTTTACTGCCATTTCTGCTATAATGATCTATGAGATTGATTAAAAGGTTAATTTTTTTTTTTTTTTTTTTGCCTGGCAGATTATGTCAGATGAGGCAAAGTAAAAGAATTAAGTCTTTGCAGGGCCCATGAGCCTTGATTCTATAGCTCAACATCTTCTGAAACCTTGGCATCCTGCCTCCTAATTGACTGAGATCTCCGATGACATTTCTAACTGAACAAGGTTTACATCTAGATGAAAGCTTTACTTTCCACCTTAGAAACCTTCTCAAATTTGTTTCATTTCCGTGGCTCTGATGCATGAGCTCAGTTCACAAGGGAAGAGGCCTCAAACGGATGCCTGGCATCACATCGGATCTGCCCTTTTGCCGGCGGGCAGCAGCAGAGCAACACTTCCCCGGAAAGTGCTACCAGCATCACAACAGCCTCAGGGTCCTATTCAGACCTGCAAGGGTGTCCTTGCCCTTGCTAGGGAAGAAATGAAGATATCATCCTTTCCAACTCCCTGAAACAGCTTAAGCTGTATATTTTGTCTCCCTAACTGTTAATTAGCAGATTTAGCCTCTTTTCTTGATAAATTGCAGGTGAATTCTAAAATATTCCTTCATTAAGATCACATAGAGTGCAGCAAAATATTAGACTCTTGAGAGTGCATACAGTAAGAAAGAATATATCTGCAAGAGAGATTCTCCTGCAAAAAATAGCTTCAGAGAAGATGAACATATCTTCAACCACACACTCATAGTTTGAGAGGAAAGTTTGGGGAGAGATGGAATCTTGTAAATGTCAATCTGTTTCATTTGACATGTTCAAAATTAAATATTTCAGCCTTGAAACATTTCATTTGAGCATTTTTTAAAATGACAACTTTTAACTTCCATGAGGCTATTTTTTTCCTTTTATTAGGACTTTACCATAATAATTGCTTGGAAAATGTTCTAAATAACCAGGAAAAGAAAAGAAAAGAAAAGAAAAGAAAAGAAAAGAAAAGAAAAGAAAAGAAAAGAAAAGAAAAGAAAAGAA
>VZSG01000333.1:774061-807432 GCA_013398315.1 Nothoprocta pentlandii
AAAAAGAAAAAGAAAAAGAAAAAGAAAAAGAAAAAGAAAAAGAAAAAGAAAAAGAAAAAGAAAAAGAAAAAGAAAAAGAAAAAGAAAAAGAAAAAACAAAGAATGAAAGTTTAATAAACAATAGGAATGTTTTTTAAACATTGGGAAAGTCAAACCAAAAATGGAACATTTCCTTAGCAAAACACACTGTCTCCTGCAACAGGGTGCCGATCTTCGGTCATCTTACTTAAATAAATTGAGAATAAAGGGAACTCTTGGATGAATGATAGGAATGGTTGGATTCAGAAGTGACCTTTGCATGAAGGGAGATTTAAAAGTTTGGGATTGTTTATATCTGGAAAAATAAAATTAATCAAGCAAAACAGCAACACTGAAAAAAAAATTGGTGTAGACAGAAGTTTTCAAAATAATAAATGATATAAGGAAAATGCCATGATGGCTTCTACATAAATCCCCACAGAATACAAAAAGAAGAGAGCGTGTTATTAAATTTAAAGGGCGCATTATTAAAAAAATATATTTTCTAATAAATTGTGCAGTCAATAAAGTTAATTACCCTGTGACAGTTATTACTGAGGCCATCATAAAATGTCCAAAAACATTAAACCAGTCTACAGTTAATTTAGATATCGGGACATAGGCGTGAAATTTTTAAAAAATGAAAGAGAGGTTGAGAAAGACAGAAATTCCTATTTCTTTCCAAGCCTAATCTAACCAGAAAGTTTTAGCAAAGAAGTTTTTCTCCAGGTAGGTACAATACTGCCTGACAAAGCACCCCATGGTCATGAGTGGGGAAAGGAAGACGAAAGGGTTTCTGTCCCTGTCTTCCAGGACAACTACTAGTGCTGAAGGATTCGGGACCTTCCTCTGCCTTTCTGTCCCTGTCTTCCAGGACATCTACTAGTGCTGAAGGATTCGGGACCTTCCTCTGCCTTTCTGTCCCTGTCTTCCAGGACAACTACTAGTGCTGAAGGATTCGGGACCTTCCTCTGCCTTTCAGCTTGAGCTGCAACAGACAGAGAAGGAGCATGTAAATCTCTTGGCCTGTCTGTTCATCTCTGGTAGCCTCTAGCACGTCTCTGTCACTGACACAGCCAGGCAAATTTAACCTCACCAAATTCAACCCAGCTGCTCAGAGCTGGCATGGGCAGAGCAGCTCTGCCAGATGCTATGAACCTTGCAGAGAAGCTCACGTCTGTGTCTTAACTGTGCCTCCATGAAGCAATGACCAATGGATGTCAGTCCTCTCCCAGGACCCTAAAGCAACTTCAGTTTAAGGTAGAAGGCAAGAGAAACAGCAGAGATGAGCTTATGATCTGACCAGAATTTTGGTCTAATTCAGACCTATGTAGAATAGACCTATGTAGAATGCCTTTAGATAGGCAGATTCCCAAATTAATAGATAATTTTTGATTTCTCTTGTAGAGCTTTTCAAAAGTTTAATGTGTTTTCTGGTGCTAAAATGTGATGCTGGAGTTGGTAACGTGTCTGGTTTGATCCTGTAAATTCATTACTTTCAATAGCAGACGACTCGTGTTAAAAAAGTGCTGTTTCTGCTGTTCTTGTACCCTCATGAGGTATGAGCCAGGGCCATTTTATTCATTGTGATATTAAGCACAGTTAAAAGGGTAAGGTCTTTTCCAAAATAGCTTGGAGACAAGCTCATTCTTTAAGTGTTCTTCACACTTTGCTGATGATGCATTTCTTGTTTATGTCTGGGAAACAAATATATCCCCTTTTGTCATCAGTCTTGGATCCCACTACACTTCTGCTGACTTCTCCACCCTGGACACTGTTCCAACAGTTATGTTGTAAATCATTTCTCCGCCTCAGGACCTTATATTTGCAAGGTCAATTGCTACAGAAATGATGATTACTATAAAGCTGCTATGTATAAAGTGGCTGACAATCACAGTGCCCTTGAACACTGACTGTAGGAGGTGGCTACCATCCCATTTTTTGCACCAGGAAAAAAAAATAATAATAATTAACCAGAGTACTGTTCACTCTACTGCAGAGTCCTGAAGAGTTAAAACTGAAGAATCACAGTCCTAGGATTTCATCTCTGGTATTAATATTAAGCAAAAATGCATCCAGAAAAATCTTTCAAATGAAAACTTTCATAGACATAATATTGATCCTGGTTCATAACTTTGCTTCTTTTCTGTTAATTTTAAATAAATATGCCTTTACTGCACATTTTCATATTTACAGCTAGGAACCAAGGCTACATTCCTTATCTGCTATGGAAGAATGAAACCTAGTTTTACCTTTTTGAGTATAAAGCTGCACAAAGTAGAAAAATTCAAAATTTCACAAGCTCATTCTGAGCCTTTCTAGATTGACATCCATTTCCATTCCAGTGATGCCTGCCCCCTCCATGGCTCAGGAAAGCAGAGGGACAGAGCAGCTAAGAGCAATGGTTCCCTTTACATATGGGAACCTGCTTGGCTTCCCATTCCTTTCCTTTTCAGGAACAGATCAGGAGAAAAACCAATGCAGAGGGGAAGTGATTGGCTTGCAGCTCATTGTGGAAGACCAACGGGACAGTTAGGAGCACAAATGAAGCCTTTCATGTCCCAAGCCAACTCTGCTACATTATATTGCTTATCCCAATGAGTAACTGGTATCTGAATATACTACTGCATACCTGTGATCATCCTTTAAAATGTTGCAAAGTCATGTTGTTAGATACATATGTTTTAGGGTCCATAAATTATCCAGTTTCAGACATTCAAACTCATAGCCTTCAATACAGAGGTTCGTCTGGTTATTGCTAAACTTACTAACTTTCTGTACATGACATGCAAACTGTCTTGCTGGACAAAGGCTTAAAGATTCACCCTCATTCATGCTGTGATACTGAAGTTATAAAAAGGAAAGAGGTGAAAGTCAGCATTCGGACCTTTCAGAACTGTCTGAAGCAGGAATGATTTGGGATGGTGTTTAAATGATAATGCTAATAATGGCTGTAGGAAGAGAGGACAAACTAATACTTGCAAACACAGAAATCTATGTTTTATGCATACCAGATACCCAGGAATGCAGCTGAATACTGGCATAGGACCTTGTGACAAGAACAAGGATATGCTGTATGAAGTAGTGTCATTAATGGGCTATGAAAATGTGGAGGAGGGAAAAACAGAATTCTGCTCTGACATAAACATGACATGGTGATGTTCTAAGACTTGCAAAGGCTTAGCCCTTTGATGACTTCAGAGGCTTTGCAATATCCAGAGAGCAAATTCTACTATGAGATGTATAAATACAAGATATTCATTTGACATTGTTATCTTTGTTGAAGGGAAATGAGTGGGTTTTTTTTTTTTTTTTTTTTTCTAAAAAGTCTCAAAATGCAAAGGATATTTCAGGCAACAAAGCTTCTGTCATCCTCTGCAATTATTAAACCTCAATGATTTACACAACGGTAACATCGCTAATTAAAATTCACTCTGAAAAAACAAAAAACACAATCACTGACTAAAATAACTAATATTTCAATTATGTTATCAACCATTTTTCCTCACAAAACACAGCACATCTATTATATTCGGCCAAACTGAACATGTAGTTTCTTCTACTGTTGCACATTTCAAGGTGTTTTTTTCTTTTTTTTTTTTTTAATTAAGCACTAATAAAGTCAAGGGTAATTTTTCACCATCAGATTTTTCCAACTGTTTCATTAATAATCCACTCATTTTTTAAAGAAACAAAGGGGTCAAAAGCAGATGCCATCTTGCACTATACGTTGGGTTGGGACCATCCGGAACAGACCAAGCCTGCTGCAGCCTCCTCGCAAATGGCATGAGGAACACAAGAGGAATAGGACACAGACACTTCCAGGCTCCTCTTAGAATATTTTATCTGGGTAGTTACCCAATCCCAGACACCTAACTAAATGGTTATTTAATCTCTAATTAATCTCTAACGGTCATTTAATCTCGAATGACTAAAAACTTTAGGACACTGTATCACACCTATTTGAAAGGGCCTTCAGACATCACTGAAAAGTTGGTAAGACCTTTTAAATATGTTCCTGATTGGGAATGTTTCTAGTTCTGAGTTCCCAATTTTTTGTTAGCCAAGTCTCCCTTTTGCATTTCTGCGCTCCTTGGTCCCTCTGCAGCTCTCCGACACCAGTGCCTCACACCCTGAGCCCTTTTCAGCTCCACTTCCCTAGCTCTGACCCTCTTTGTATGCACTTCCCAAAACTCGTTTGCTTGGCCCCTCTGATCTCTGTCACTCTTTACATCTTTCCCTGCTGCTGTCAAGTCTGCCTCCATACCCAAAGGCAGGCAAAGCCAACCAGCTTGACAAAACTTACTGGTTTGGACTCAGACATGACATTTGCTGCTAATGTTGCTACTGCTCACCAGTCTGGAAGCAGTGGGATTTGCTGTGTTTTGACTTCCAGTAACTTAAGGGAAGAGCTCAGTTATTGCTGCTGCTTTATTTACGGGGTGAACTTTGAAGTTTCCCTTCAGAGCTAAATCCTCCTGCATGTTCCTTGGGAAAACCAAACACAATTTCTTGGTCTTTCTCTCTCTCTCTCTCTCTCTCTCTCTCTCTCTCTCTCTCTTCCTCTTCCTTCCTTCCTTCCTTCCTTCCTTCCTTCCTTCCTTCCTTCCTTCCTTCCTTCCTTCCTTCCTTCCTTCCTTCCTTCCTTCCTTCCTTTTCTTTCTTTTCTTTCTCTCTCTCTCTCGTTCTCTCATTCTCTCTCCCGTTCTCTCTCTCCCTTGTTCTCTCACTCTTTCTTTCTTTTTCTTTTTTCTTCTTTATTTTTTCCTTTTTCCCTTTTCCTTTTTCCTTTTCAGAAGGCAATGGAACCAAAGGGCTTCTCTGGAAGACCCTCAGGAGCCTTTTGAGAGGACAGAACATCAATGACAGCAAATGGCACCAGGCCTCCTTCTCTGCCTGTGATAATTTCTGAGCAAAAGGATAGTGCAATAATGAAAAAAAATACCGATAGCCTTTCATTAGGAATGAATTCGGAGTTTACAGCACACAGCAGGGACACTAGCATCATGAAGTCGCCTTTGTTGAGAAACATGGTCATTACAAAAGTATTAAATTATTTTCCAATAAAATATTTCATACACATAAACACATAAAGCAGCTGGAAAGAAAAATCAAATTCCATTTTTGTCTTTAAGCCCCAGCAATAAATGGCTTCCTTCAAATTGCAGAAGATAGATAAATCTAAAGAGAGTCTTGCATGCAGTCCTGAGCAGGGCTTATGGATGCCGCATTTAAGATAACATTTTATTTTCAGGGGAGATCGAGATGAGCCTGGGAACTGATGGTGGCATGTAGAGACTTTGTAAGTCATTGGTTCAAATAAAGGTCTAATTGTGATTGATCCCTGTTCCCCTTTGATGGCTGTTGGATATACAGTCGGTGACATGAATTAGTCTTCCCAGCTGCTGTCAGCGTCCTTCCAACTGGCACAGTTCCACCTGTTTTATCTGCCAAGCACTACTGCAGGGCTACACGAGGTGGTGGCAGGAGGGACGCCAACGACTTCTTTGTCATTGCCGTTTTTTTGGCCTTCTTTCTTCTGAGCCAGGTGGAAGTTATATAACTGACAGCATAGGGAGGCTTCACTGCTCATAACGCACTATTTCTATGGAGGACAGGGGATTTAATTCTCAGTTATTCATCAGCCAAAGAGTTTGCAGGAAGACTAGACTAAAATTTAATTTAAAAATATCTCTTTTCTCAATGCATTGTATTTTCACTTATAAAACAAACAAACAAACAAAAAAAAACAAAGCCACCAAACCTCCTCTCCATACACAAGCTGGTCATTTCAGTGATTTGTGGATTATTTACTGTTGACCAGATGTGGGAGGGAAGTCTGTGATGAAAGGTAAAAAAAAGTCACTGAAAACCTATATTTGAATGAAAGTTACTGACAGTAGCTGAACTTTCTCTTCGAGACTGTAAGATGGAGCTGCAATATTATCAGGGGTGGTGTTTATACAAACTCAGGGAAGACTGTACAAGAGCAAAAGCGCATGTGGCACTTCCAAGTGAGATAAAAGCTTCATCCACCAACACAGTCTATTATTGATTTTATAGTACTTCTTGCCTTAAGTTCTCCAAATGAGGATATTATGTTAAAAATACTTTTCACAACAGTGCAGCAATCAGTCTCAGGAAACCTGACCTCTGTGAATACTATAAATTTATCTCTTTATGCAATGGAACAGCATCATATTAAAAGCAAGAGAAGCACAGAGTAAAGGATCTGAAGAGGATTTGTTTTCATGGAGGGAAAATGAAATGCAATTTAAATCTTTGACTGGTTGGTGTATCCTTTTAAGGATGCAAAATGAGATTTGATTCTGAAAGAAAAGGCAGAAGGGTAGAAAGTATGACTTGCTTCCTAATCACACTTTCTACCTTCACTTCATGCTGAACTTCCATTCATTCCAGTTGCTTCCCATAGTTAATTCATTGAGTGACTGCAGAACATTTAGATGTGGGATGTTTTTACTACCTCTTGTATATTTTGCTTGATACATACAAGATCACCAAACTAGAGTTGTCTGTGGTTTTGTCATTTTAAATAGACCAACTTGAATTCAATTATAGTATTATGACCTTAATTCATATTTGCCAAGAAGATTAGTTTTCTGCTTCTTTTAGCTTACATCAACATTTCTGTCTGCTTCTGTGTTCCCATCCATAATACCATATCCCCAGTCCTCTTTTCCTTTAATGCCCATATCACCTATCGCATCACCAACATTAAAGTTATAGTTTTGCCAAGTGGAGTTGCTTGAAAGATAGCAATAGTACCATTTTATACATCTCCTACTAGCTACAGATATAAACTACCCACACTGTTGAGACAAAAACAAACAAACAAAATAAAACACTAAAGCTTTAAAAGGTGGTCAGTATCACTCTGGATAAGCTTAATTTGACATAGAAATAACATGTAAGAAGAGATATAACTAATGTTATAAGTATTAGAAAGACTAGAGATCCTGCTCACTTCCAGGAGGAAAACACTGTGTTAAATGATAAATACTTGCAGTCTTACTGGAGTTTGTAGAAAATTACAGCTTATTTTTCAGGAAATACAAATTAAAAATTATTTCTGTGGCACTACATTGAGGCTTTAAATGCTTGCTTATTTTAAGATCATTTAAAAACTCTGGGGAAACAACTGTATTTTGAAATAATTCTACAGTTTTCAGACAAGCTGTTTAAACATATTTGCTTTTCAATCAAATAATTTTGATTACACTTTTTTCTAAACTGAATTAAAAATACAGAGAAGACTCAAATACTCTAATATCCATGTGTAAGCATATGTATGTATATGTTTCCAGAAAAAGCTTCATCTTGCACCTAATTTTCTGCTGATGAAGTCCCTAGAATACCTTGTGATTAATCAGCAGCCAAAAGGATATTTGTCTGGGTCATAAAGCAAAATTCAAATGGGAGAGTCTTGTTGCATTCAGCTGTGGAATAACTACAGCAAGACCTCTCTTCAAGGATACTGGATGACTTGGAAATGATGGCTACCTTGGAAAGAGAAGTGCAAACTTCAGCAAGATTGGATTTTTCTTCTTATGACACAGAGCACAGAGGAATAGTTGAGTATTATTTTCACCAAGAAAAGAAAAAAGAAAACCAGATCATCTTCACAATGCTTCCCACACATAATCAGTTGCTAATTCAGTTACATATAAATTAATAATAATTATGCAAATTTATAGAAATGCTTGAAAAACACCTGAAGGTATTTTAATATGTTGTGATTAATAAATTATTCTTGATTGTCAACAAATTTGCAGCACATTGACACGATCCAGTACATTTAATTGGCATTTAAAAATAAAACACAAAGCAGCTTTGGAAATTTACCTCGAAGGATTAGCTTCTGTGATTTTTATAATAAAATCTGTTTGCTTCCCATGAATACCCACTAGACTAAACTCTTTAGAATCAAAGATTGTTTATATGATAATAAAAGCTTAATGTGGATGCATACGCAAACTGGAAGGGTTGCAGGTGAAATATTTGATTTCTCATTTCTTTTTTGATTATTTGATTTCCAGGCATACAATCAGAAAGGTATAACAATGCAGAGGTGGCTTATGTAGCAAAAGATGTTCAATTAGTTTTTCCCAAGTGAAAAATTGCTTCTTATGTTTTCAAAAAGGATTCATTAACTGTTATAAGTAGCATACTGATAAAAATGAAAACACATTCATAAACTATTTGTAAGAACAATGGTCATGTTAAAAATAGGAATATATTTTGTACTAATCATTATGTATCCAGGTCATCAGTGATGCAGTTAAAAACAGGAAAATTACTCAATAGCTTCAGGTCTCCAATGTGAGCATTTACTTCAACTTTTAGTATCTTTGTTTACCCTTTGTTCTTGGTTTTAGATCTCCCAAGGGGTACTTTAGGTTAGTTTTGTTAAAGAATATCTATTCTCCTGCTCTGCTGCTCAAGTAGCTCTTAATGCTTATTGATGCTTTTTCTTAATGTACTTTCTCAAAAATGTAATAGTTATAAATAAATATCTTATTACCAACACAAACACTGGGACAAATTTGCTGTGTAAGTCCCAGAAAAGTTAAATACCAGCAACATGACCATAGGCTATAGCTAATATCAGTTTTGTATCACACGTGCTAATATTAATTCAGTATGAATCTAGGTTAACACTGAATATTACTGTATAAACGTATGCTTTCCTTCACTGGAATGCTTAAATTTGGTCCTGAACTCCATGCCATGTAGCTATGGGTCAAGGCCAATCTGTGTTCTCATACTGCTACAAGACTGACCCTTTCTATCCCCTTGAATTGTTCTGATGAGTAACATTTGATCTTGGAAAGAGTTCCCACAGCTAGGACCAATGGCTTAGATTCAGAATATCTGGCATATTTGAATCTTAGTTTCTTGATTTATGCTGGTCACTGTTCATATTTTTAACCTCTTCCTAAGGGTTACAGGAAGAGCTGTTACCATTATGCTTCTCCTTGTTTTCTGCGTCCTTATGTAGCAAGCAGTATGGGGAGATAGCAGCACTTTCCAAAGAGGTCCATTATAAGGACCAGCAACTCCATCCACTGTAGGCAGCAGCAGGAAAATTCCCACCATATTTCCACTGCAAAATATGTTTAATTATCTTGATGTATTGATTCATTAATTGCTCAAGGATGCTGTGAACTTTTAAAAGTAAACAAAAATAATTAATTATTCATTGAATAAATGGAATAAATAATTGAATACAATGAAGTAATTAATTGAATGAATAATGTGGTATTTAATATGTATATTCAACACTGGGCCCATGCAAGTGTGCCTTAGTGAAAATGGCTTTAATAGAATTGCATTTTGATGGAAATTAGCATGCTTACTGCTTTTTATTTTTTGGAGGGATTAAAAGAACAAAGACTAGCTTTTATGGGAAACAACAAGCCATTTAAAGATGGAAAATCATTTTAATATAAAAATAAAATAATACTTTAGCCCCTGCAGGAACACATCTAATAAAATTCGTTCTGCCACTGTCTTTTGTTTTCTTGAGAGTTTTGGGTTTTTTGCAAGACTCTACCTCAGAACAATGTGATCATCTTTTTTCACCATTAGGGAGAGGTAGTAGCATATATTTGAATTCAGAAAGATTATTTTCCACAGTAAAAGAAATTCTCCAATAATATTTTGTCTTTGTATTTTGTCTGGAGTTTTCCTAAAGTCATCAAGATACAGTCAATTTACACCTCCCATGAATTTCTTGGCATTCTTCAGAAAAGTCTTAACCATGCTATTTATTAGTTAAATCTGTAAATAAGTACCAGTCTGTCCAACACAACATTAATTATAAATACCTCTTCTGCCAGAGCTAAATACTGGATGCTTATGGAATTTATTTGTGCATGTAGGGCACAGGCTGTAAAACAAAAAACTAGTTATTGACTTGAATAAGATGTGCTTTCGTCATGTATTTCCTAACATTTTTCATTTCACTGAAGTTCGTTTTTAAGAGGTGAATGATCTCTTGGAAGCTGGCTGCTTCAGCATCCACTTCTCTCTCTTCAGGGCTTATATACTACTTCTGCCAATTAACCCCCCTTTTCTTACTTCCACATATTTATTTGCATATATGAATGCATGCATATAGCAATTCCGTGTCATTTAAATGATATAGTAGCATGAATGCTGTGACTTGAATATGAGGCACAATTCAAACGTCCAGCTGTCTTTTTACAGCAAAGCCACTGAATGTTGTTTTTCATAACACAAACATAAACCGAAAATGTGAGTGATACGAACAATCATATTGGTTAGATGAAATAAAACCTTCTAGAAAAACTGATCAGAAGTTAGGTTAAAATTGAACTCCTGAGGAGTAAAAAGGTATCGTTATCTCTACCTCTTTCTTTAATGTTTTTATGCTTTTGTTCACCCTCTAATCTCCAGCTAGGATCAAAAATGCCAAAAGACAGTGAAATAAGATGTTCTAATGCCTCTGTTCAGCAGCAGAAACAAGCATTACACACCCCACAAGCACAGTGGTCAGGGAACATGCATCATGCACCTGAGTTCTCAGTTAAGGTACAGTGTGGATCTGTAAATCTGGACTCATTAGGCAAGCTGGACACAAGGCCAAAAAATATAAAGAGAAGTGAGAAATATGTCAAAACATTAATGTTTTTGTTTTGATCTTATGTGTCTTTAGCTGGGTGGAAGGTGTAATTGCAAAAGCAAAAGCAATTCCTCTGAAGCATTTGCCTGTCTAAATGAACCAAAATGAAAAGAAAGAAAACAAAAAAAAAAAAAAAAAAAAAAAAAAAAAAAAAAAAAAAAAAAAAAAAAAAAAAAAAAAAAAAAAAAAAAAAAAAGGAAAAGAAAAGAAAAACTGGACAGAGTGCTCATCGAGTTAGAATATTCTTTAGTAATGAAGGAGCTGGAGATTGAGGTGCAGTAGTGGCCCCAAAGTCTTTCTTCTACCCAGGGACTGCAAATAGAAAACCTGTGTCCAGGATATGGGCCAGAGGAGGTGAATCACAGAATCATAGAATCACAGAATGCTTAAGGTTGGAAGGGACCTCTAGAGATCATCTAGTCCAAGCCCCATGCACACACAGGGTCACCTAGAGCACGGGGCACAGGGTGGTGTCCAAGCGGATTTTAAAGATCTCCAAAGAAGGAGACTCCACAACCTCCCTGGGCAGCCCGTTCCAGGGCTCTGTCACCCTCACTGTTAAGAAATGATTCCTTAAGTTCCTGTGGAACTTTTGGTGCTTCAGTTTGTGGCCGTTTCCTCTAGTCCTATCGCTGTCCACCACTGAAAAGAGGCCGCCCCCTCCTCCTCACTCCCTCCCTTGAGGTATTTATAGACACTGATCAGGTCCCCCCTCAGCCTTCTCTTCTCCAGGCTGAACAGGCCCAGCTCTCTCAGTCTTCACCTTCTCAGGGGAAGAGCAGAGCTGGCACTGGAATCTGATTGGATCAAAGGAAAGTTAAAAAGCTCCTAAGTGCAATATGGTCCAATGCAGATGCAGAAACCTGAGGAATGTCCCAGTAGCTGAGCCCCAGCAGAGCTCTGAGGCAAGGGATCAAACCAAGCTGCATATTTCTGTGAAGGAAAATATTTCACATGTCAACGTCGCCACTTCTACCACCCTTCCCATCTTCCCTCATGTTCCCCCAAGCATGCGCTGGTTCACAGGTGTCAATTCCGTCTCTCAGTGGCTCCCGTAGGCAGGTACAAGGTGCTCTGTGGTTTGCAGCGCTGGAAGTCCTTGACTGCCCCCTGCCCACTAGTGACGACGCGGGGCGTTGCATAGGCAGTGATGCGAGGAAGTTCAGGGAGCTGT
Source organism: Nothoprocta pentlandii (assembly GCA_013398315.1). Taxonomy (NCBI): domain Eukaryota; kingdom Metazoa; phylum Chordata; class Aves; order Tinamiformes; family Tinamidae; genus Nothoprocta; species Nothoprocta pentlandii. The sequence continues at coordinate 785,920 of VZSG01000333.1, forward strand.
AGTGTTCCAATACAGGTATGTCCTTGCGAAGCTCTGTTTGAAAGACTACAACTCTCAGAATATTCCACTTTTTCATAAACTGCTGCAGAGACTTTTGTAAGATGACACCTGCTTCAGGGGAAAAATAAAAAGCCGTGGGGAGTCAATTGTTAGTGCAGAAAAAGTCACGAGGAAGATGTACTTCGAAACCGATGTTACAAAATCCGTATCAGGTAGTTTTCCAGTTTTCAGTTTTTCAGTAGCTTGAGAAACTGGGATAAAAAGGACTTCATGCAAACACCACCACCACAAAAATGCTTATTAGTATTTTATTAAAACTCTTTTTTTTTTCAAAGTTCCAGCATATCACTGAAAATGGGATCCTTTGGATCCCAAGATCCGAACTCCACAGGAAAATACAGGCAATATCTGGGGCAGATGTAACGTAATGTGAATGGGAGAGCTGAACAAATGTACAGGCTTGGGTGCACATTCCTCTGCCGGGGATGCACTGGCTGACAAGATTACAACCCTGTGAAAAAAGAAGATATAAATCTCACCTTCTTTCATTCATATAGATACAATATTTGTTCTTGTGAAATCACAAAAAACAATTATTCAGTGCAGCGACCAGTATCACTAAAGGAAAACCCAGGACCTTCATAAAGTTCCATCCCAATGTTCTCTAAAACTTCATATTCCAAATATTCCTACAAAACTATTTTTGCAACTGTCAACTTTGTTTTTGTTTTGTTTTGTTTTTAATGCAGAAATCACCTACCAAGGATTAGATGTCCAGATGCTAAAATTCTCTGTATCTTTCCACTTCTTACGTAAAACCAAGCATTCCCAGGCAGAGGCAAAGATAGAATACTTCCTGATGCAATTGCTTCAAACCATTTCCTGACATAAATATTCTGAAGATTGATAATAACTCAAACCACAACAGAATGAAACACCTGAGGACTTACATGCTAATGCTTTTTTTGATGTGCAATAGCATGCCTGAGAAAAGCCTGAAAACAGAATAGACAAAAATGAAAGGTGTCACACCATGCATTCTCAGGCTACAAAACATTCAAACTGTGTCTGTCTCTATATCATACTGCACTCGGTATTCACCAAGGACAGAGGCACTTCCTCAGTATGCAGGCCAGGTACATCACGTTCTCTACTAGTTTTGTAGCTTTCACCTGTTCTCTGGATCCCAGAGCTTCTGTCTGCATCGTGCATTCGTCTGCAGACCAGGTTGCTTTTTTTAAAATGTCATTGCAGAGCAACAGCTTATCGGTTTCAGAACACTGTGATCTGAAAAGCCTGTATCAGTGATACAGGGATAAAGAAACTGGCCATGAATTGCTTGTTGTATGTGACTTCAGCTGATCGTGAAACTGGACTGGTCTACACACTACTTGTTGTGGACTCCTTCATCTTCTATATTGATGGTAGCAAAAGATCCTAGAGCAATTAATTGTGTGGGTTTTTTGCTTGGTTTCTCTCTCCCTGTACTGCAGTTTGCTGCACTACATACTTAAGCCCATGGACAAAGTCTGATGTATGTCACAGAGGATGGCGGGTGCTCAGGACCTTGGACTGAATGAGTTATAATACAAGTTATAATATATACCAAGTTATAATACAAACACACCTAAATGTTTGGTATTGACTCAGTCCTACAGCAATGGGCTTGGGAAAGAGCCTAAAATCCCTCTAGAAGTCACCTATCATAGTACTTTTATCTGGTCCTGGAATTCCAAATGGCAGAGACTTGGTACATTAACTTTGTTTCCTGCTTCTGCTTTTAATTAGAAGATCAGAAAAGATAGAAGGTGCATGTTCTCTGTCAACTTTTGTAGGGTTTTTTTTTTTTTTCTGTTATCTCTTTGTTCCTGCTGTCCTTTTTCCCTGGGTATTTATTTTGTTAACAATCTACCTGCAACTACTCAGCAACTACTCTTTTTGTTTTTTGGGTTTTTTTGTTTGTTTGTTTTTTAATTAGCACTATGATTTTAGTAGAAAAGCCAAAGGAGAGCAATCTGTTTATAGAAAAAAATCCTCAATACTCAGCTCTACAGTACATCATTTAATACTCTATTTCAGTGAGCCTGCTTACAACAATTTAACTTCATGTGTAACAGCCATGATAGAAAGAGTAGTAATATTATGTGAGAGCATGGATAATATATCCATGACTATAAGCAAGGCTATAATATGGATAGCCTTGCTTCATTCAGGTGACGCATAACCATCCATCCAAGCATCCATCCATTCATCCATCACCTGTGTATAGAGGCATCTGATTCAGTATCACATTGTATTTCTTTCTCTAAACCAATTAGCTTTCCTTTTAGTTAGATCTATCTTTAATTCATCTTATTGCTAATTAGCCAACGTTTGCACAAAATCTAATTTGATATGATTAAAAGTCCTGTTACAGTGTGCAGAATTGGGATGCTATGCTGAAAGGACATCAAATACCTTTAGCTCCAGAAAACAACATGTGAGATTTACAATATGTACAGGAAGAGGAAGAGGATTTGGAAAAAGAAGGATGTTGGCAGAGGTTCACTCTGGTGAAAGACAGATTGATTTTAAGTTAAATTTAAACTACCTATAGCATTACAAAGGAATACTTGGTGGAAGTGGATGACTGCTTGATCACCGAGTTAAAATAACTTCTTTTCTGCTCAATCAAGAATTCAATCTCAATCAGTTTTCATTCATACTTCAGATATATCGTATTCAAAGAGGTAACTGCACAAAATGCCTGATTAACTTACCAGAGGTGAATGCTACAGATTCTGTAAACCCATGTGTATGTCAGACAACTTTTCATGGTTCATATTATTCAGTAGTATCAGGTAGATGGAGCTTAGAATTGTTAGATATAAAACATGTCAATCTGTGGTACATTTCTGATGAAAATTATTTCAATGGTCATATTTTACTGGAGAATAGGGATGAACTGGCATTTAGTTGTACTCTTGTTAAACTGAACAGAATAATTGCATTTTAATCAGTTTACATATTCACCCAAATTCAGTAATGGAATTAATTCAGCTCATAATAAGTTAGTGATCAGTCAAAATGCTAAAAGTTGGTATTTGGATATACAAGCTGTCAAAGGAAGATTATAAGTAGTAATTTCCTGCCTGCACTGCATTTCTTGGTGAACAGTACCAGGGTTGAAATATCAAGCAAATTGCTTCTAGATCATGTACAATCAATTTGTCTTTTTTTTTTTTTTTTTTTAAGAGAGAAAGGGATGATGAAAATCTAACACACTTACAGACTTATTTTATATCTTATATCATGGAAAATAAAAGCCTCAGATGAGGTTTTCTGTAATTAACAGTTAATTATAGTCAAGTTTCCTTCCTAAATTCAAAACTTTCAGAATTTTCTGCTTCTGGGGTTCCTTGAATAGATTAGTCCACTCAAAAAAACTGCCAGGATTTTTCAGTTGTTGTCTGCTGTCTCTTGTCAACCATTTTTTTGGGGAAAAATTCATCTGTATTAGTTATTTTAATACTGCTAAACTGCTAAAACTATAGAACTGCTAAAAGTAGTAGAGCTTTAAGGAAAAAGACACCTTTATGAACAGACAGATATTTACTAAAATATCTGTACTGCAAGAGAGAAAGGAAGATCATAGAGCTCAAATGTTGTATGGAAGTATTTTCATAGCAATTTGCTGACAAACCTGTTCCTTCAGCTGTACTCTGAAAAGGGAATATCTGAGTTGGAAGAAAAGCTGGCTTTTGCATTGTGGAAGAATGGCTTGAAAAGGGGAAATGTAGAGAAAAAATAGGGCCTGATAGAAGTTATGGCTTTACAGAAGCTTGTTTGGGGTGATGCACAGTTCCCACTTTCAGGATGATTGGTATGCATGGACTCTGCTCCTCCACGGTTCCCTAGGCAGCACAATCTGCCCTCCTAGCAGATGCAATGAGAATGGAGGTTGGAGTGGAGTGAAGACACTGTGGCCGAACTGCTGCACTCCCTGTGCTGTGCCACTGAGGAGCTGTTCAAAGGCAAATATATGATAAGATGTCCGGTGCAGAGCAGCAATAGTGGCAAGTCACTCGTTTCAGATGAACTTTGCTTAACTTCACTCATTATAATTTTATTATAATGCCAACACACACCCCCATCCCAAAAGTTACCCGTCTCCCGTGTATGACCACTCCTCTCACTGAGCATGCTCTCTAGATTTTCAATTGCCTACACCTTTAAATGAAAGTAAGAGATTTTTTCACCAATCAATAACAAAAGTAAGTATGACTACAATCACTCAAGCTCCATCTAAATCTTTATATATATATGTATATATATATAAAAGGTAAACTAAAGAGGGAAGAACTTTGAGGGAAGACTCCATCATAACTTCTGGATGAGTTGAAGGGCTGAACCCCTTTCCTTCCCTTGGGTCGGGATGCCACCTGAGGAGACTCCTTGAGGCTGAGAGCCCTCTCTCATCTTCTTGGGTGAGTGATAATTGTGCAATCATACATTAGAGCTAACTTAAGAACCCCACCCTGTAGTTGAGAATTTCCTGTACTGACTTCTGAAACCTGCTTTGTTAATGTTGTGTTTGAATAAATCATACTATTTGTGAACTCATGAATTACTTCTTTTAAAGGTAATCAGACCTACAGTCAACAGACAGTTTGTGAGTCTGGTACTGCCAGAGTCAGGCCTATAGCTACCAAAATATTTGGTATCCCTATTTAGAAATGAGTCCAGGCTGTCCCCAGTCTCTCTAACCTCTCAGGGTCGTCTGGAATACAAAGGGATTCATCTCTTACCAGATCAGCCCCCACTTCAAACTGCAACACGTATGGACTGAGCTTCTTCAGGGAAGATGTGAATTCAGAGAATGGAAGCTCAAGGAGCCACTCCAGAGTCTGAGAAGGTTTGGATACGGGTCAGTACAGTGCTTTTAGAAGTGGTGCTCTTTGAAGCAGTGGACTTATTGTATAACAAGGTCCTGAATACCCTGTTCATCGATGAAGTATGGCTCTGAGTAGGTTGGGGTCTCTCCCATATGAAGTACACCATTACCTCTGACAGACAGCACTCTTCTGTGTTAAAAAAGAATGAGCAGAACTTTCCATCAGTATCATTGTGCGATGCTACAGTGTAAAAAAGAACAGAAAAAGAAAAAAAAGATCTTTACTTCTTAAAAGGTACTCTCCTCAAGAGAATTCAAACTCATTTCCATTGGCTTGGATGACAAATAAGTCTTTAATATTGTATGTTCCTGATAGCACAGTAATGCCAACACAGAAGGGAAAGATAGAGATGTGTTTTCTACCACGTGTACTCCCAACAGAATAATTTAACAGTTTCTAAATCTATTTCTCAATTACATTGAATAAAAGAATTTTTGAAGAATCTCCATTTCTGGAGAGAGTAAGATAGGTAAGAAATATTTTGGCTCTGATTACAAGATGAAGTCTCAGACTTTGTTATGTAAAGAAAACATACTTTAGTTTCAAATTTAAGGGGACTATTGTCATTATAGAACCAATATAAAACCATTGTCAGTCTCTTGCACTATTTTTGCCTGGACTTTTCTGAGACCAAAAATCCTGCTTTAAATCTTATATATCAAAGACATGAGGAACTCTGTACTTTGCCAAGCTAGCAAGCCTGTCAGGGTCTACTCAACAGTTCTGGAGGCAGTTACAGTTGTGAACATTGTGAACAAGAAGACAAGGACTCTTCTTTAAGCTTTCTGCATCTGAGGAGTTATTTCACACTCTCAACATGTCTTTGACAATAGAGACATCATTTTTGAATAGACTTCTGTGTTGTATCACATAACAAAATCATTAATGAAGGGGTACTGCTTGTGAAGAGACCTGACTGTCTTTTATCCTCTTATTAAAAAAGACCTCAAAACAAGACAAAACAAAATAAAAAAACCCAACTTCTTGAGTGCATAAGGCTTTATCTGGTGATAATGTTGAGCTGAAGTCTCAAAGCAAATGGATATTGTATTTGTTATTTGGTTCATTAGATATCCATGTAACTACTTTTCCCCTTTTTGTATAAGTGTATTATATTGAAGCAAAAAAAAAAAAAATCTCCATTTAAAAAAATCACTTATATATATATGAATATTCCATACTGTGGCTCAGCTTCCTTACCAAAAATATTTCAAATTTCTTCTTCAGCTCACATTAACTTCAGTGGTATTCTTGTGTATTAAGAATAAGGACCATTCCCCCTTTTAATTTGTTTAAATATTAATAGAACAACCTGACTTTAGGGCATATAATGGAGAGAAAAAAATCATGACTTCAAAGAAGTTATATGCGTGCAATCACCAAAATTAATATTGGAAGTTTCTGCCGGAGGTCTTTTAACTCGAGCTGCCTGTTCAAAGTAAGGCCAGCTTCAAAGTTAGATCAGAGTATGTCTACCTGAGTTTTGAAAATCTCCAGTGGAGATTCCACAGCCTCTCTGGGAATTTGTTTCAGTACTAACTATTCTGCTGGTCTTGTTTGTTTGTATGTTTCCTTATGCCTAGCCAGAATTTGCTTTGCTGCAACTTGTAACCTTTGCCTTTTTTCCTTTTGCTGTGTTTCTGAGCAGCTTTATTGCTCCAGCAACTAGATCACCGTTAGCCTTCTCTCTTCCAGGCTCAACAAACTCATCTTCCACAGCCTATGTCTAAATGTATAATGTAATCTGCCCCTAAACATCTCCAGTGGCTCTTGGATAGGCTCTGTCTAGTTTACTGTCATCTGTCTTGTACTGAGGTGCCCACAACCTGGACCCAGTAGCTCAAACTGCCAGCAAATACTATAAGAAAGGCTTAGGCGTGAAGTTCTTGGATTCAGGGATAATCAAGGCCATGGGAATAACAATACAGGTTAAAAAATCAGGATTTTGAGGACTTTCCTAAAGACTTCTTGTCCGTGGTAGCTCTTTTGATACTTAATAATTTAAAACTATGAAGGTACTCAGGGATGTCCACAAGAGGTATGGTGGGGTGCTGAAGACATTTCTTCCTCAGTCTGCCTGTATCTTTCTCTCCTGAATATACACCTGAAAACAGGGAAGTAGAAGAAAGTTGGATTTGTCAGCCTAGCTTCAACATGTAACATATTAGCTTAAATTTTTAATTTAAGGGGCAGCCACTGAGACAAGATACTTGCCTGAGTTCTTATAATTTTAGACTTTCTGAATCCTTAAACAGTTCAGCTGCTTGTATTGCCTTAACTTTGCCTTACCTCTGTTTTAGGAAGAACAAGAATAATGTTGCTGTTTGTGTCATGACTCATTTTCCTCTAAATCATAGGTAATTTTTTTTTAAAAAAAAAATATGCTGACAGAATCAAAATACCCTTTCTCAACAGCATCTTTAAGCATTCAGCTGTCAGTGAGATTCAGCATGGTTTTATAGCATTTTTCTAAGAACAGCTGGAGTGACTCTTTCTTGATTATCTAATTACCATCTCACCTACCAATCCTACATATAGGAAGGCTTTTAATGAAACTAGCAGATGACAGTTCTAAAGCAAATGATAGGTGACTTCTCTCAAAATATTGTTAAATTGGAGAATTTATTGCCACTAGATGCTGTAGACTTTAAAAGACTAGGCAAATTTCAAAAATCAACATAAAAAAAAACCATGGAAAAATGCATCAAAGCTATTGAACATGAAGGTATCATCTTTAGCTCAAGATGTCCTTGGGCAGAAGATATATAGAAGACAGTAGAGTACACAGAAGAGGGAATATTATGAAATTTCCCATCTTTATGCTCTTCTCAAAGCATCTGCTCTTGGCTATTGTTAGAAACAGGATACAGAGCTAGAGCTCTGGACTGACCTTATATGGCTTTTCTTATGTTCTCATGTGAGAACATACTAAGCACAGTATGGCACTGAACATAATAACAAAAAATTTGTATTTCTAAAGATGAGACTATTCTGAAGATATTTCAGACCCTGCACACATCATGATGTCCAATGCTATACATGTCATCTATATGTCACACAGCAAATATGTGAAATTTAAGCTTTAAGATTCTGCAGACTGTTCAGAATCTTTACCCAACTTTAAGGAATCTCTTGCTTACACCAAGGAGACTTTGATCTTGTTGGGTAACACATGTACTGAAAGAATGCCTTTGTATTAACTCCCACCTTTGAATAGGGTATGTCAGGTTTTACTTTTATAATCACTACTTGCTTATTTGAGTATAAACTTAATTCAGTCATGAAGCTGTATAAAGAAAAGAATCTTAAAGAATTATTTTCATTAAAGAAAGAAAAAAAAAAGAGAAAAAATAGCATTCACTATCACAGACTTATGAAAGAAAACTATACTCAGTTTAGACAAAGATATTGATTTCTTTGGTTATGGAGAGTGAGAGCTGGAAGAAGCAAAGTTTTCCTGAAACACTCTAAGTTTTATGCTTGCAAAGATGCGTTAAGATTTATACTTGCAAAGGTGTATCTTTTGACATGGCAATCCTTTCTAGCATTACATGTGTATTTATTAAGGAAGCACAAAGCCCTATAGATACGGTTAACCCTTTGCTTCAAATCAATCTTATTTTACAAGCCTAACATGCTTCTGTTATGAGGCATAACAAGCTTCTGTTATGCCTCAACAGATAAGCCTTGGGATTATATTTTTGAAATCTGTACAGGTAACTTCCTTTCAGGTCAATTCTTTTTGTCTCTATTTCTTTCAAAACTTTCCTTTTAAAACACCTCCCCCAGGTTTTTGAAATCTCTATGTAACACATAACTGCTGACAGACTAACCACTAATGCATTATTTATTACATAAATCCTTATTACATGCAAGCCTCAATTTCCCATCTTTGTGGGTGAGTATAAGTACTTTATGAAGCTTTATATTTTGTGAAAAATAAAAGTCTACTTTCTAAAAAGCAAAATCCATAATTCAGTGGTTTGAGTGCCCAAATTATGTAGGATCAAAAATCTCAGTACAGTGGATTCAACAGTAGCAGCCTGCCAAAGTACTTTGAGCTTGTCACTCACCCTGCAGTTCAGCTGCTCTTTGCTTCTGTTCTGTGACTAGAAGATGACTTGACTAAATGCAATTAGAGATTTATTGTATAAGCTGATCCTTCTTATGGCAAACAATTCAGAAAAAAAAAAAAAAAAAGAAGCAAATAGTATGTGCTCTGACAATGCAGTCTCCTTGATGGAAGAACTCCAGTAAAATAGTCCTCATTTCATAAAGCCATAAAATACAGTACAGCTTTTCTTCATTTTCACCAGAGAAACAAGTCTAAGAGCTACAGCAGTGCTGAGGATTACATAAATCAACTTTTGGTGAAGGCAGCTTTGTGTGAAGGCTGTTCTCAAGAGAGAGCTTATGGACATACAAACTTCATTGGAACCACAATAAATTTTGCTGCATAATACAAGCTAATTTCATTAATTTCTGCCTTTCTAAAGAAGACTTTTATGACTAAAATACTCAGCTGTCATTTGCAGTGCCTGAAGCTTAACATTGTATGTCCTTTGCCCAAGAAAAACAGGTTGATAAGTAAAATTCAAGTTTTACAACCCTTTCTGATCCATTTCTCCTTGAGGTCATTAATTGACTAGGTTCAGGACATGTTTGTTGCAAATTCTCAGGTTCTTTTTTGCTTTAACACTTGCCTGGAGATAAAAAATCTCCTAAGAAAGGCTGAGAAGCTTTATGTGATTCTGAGTCCATCCACTTGTGTAATGAATTGACCAGGCAGAAGAAGCCATAAAGGATACACTGGTATTAGTATATTGTGCAGGATTAGCACAATGTGCAAACCAAGAAGATTCCAGCTCCAAGCAGATTGTGCTGAGGTGTGAACATTTCCAGGCTTCTGTTGCTCTAGACTAACTTTAACTAACTTGACTAACTCCATAGACTCAATGCCCATTTATAGTTGGAGAGTCCCAGGTGCACTTCTGGAGCACAGCTTCCAGCTCATCTTCATGTAAAAGGAATCTGGTCCATGAGCTCTGAGAACACAGTGCAGCCGAAGCACAGTTAATAGGAAGCATTTGGGACATTCTCTTCAAAAGGGAAAGTTCATCTGATCAGAACCAAAACACTAACAAACACAAATGCTGCCATAAATATCTAGTGTAGCGCAGGACCTGAGCAGGCAAACAGGCCATGTTAGTTTAAGCATTTTAAAGCCATGTTAGTTTAACTCAGTTTAAGCAGGCAAATAGGCCATGTTAGTTGTTGCTTTGCGAAGCTCTCAGCTCGCAAACCTGAGCTGGCCACTTTGGAAACACGGGCAAGGGAGCTGGTCTCTCTTTCTGCTACATATAAGTGCAGCGTTTGTTCTGGGAACTCACCCTGAATGCATGTGTAACAGAAATTTCAAAGAGCAAGATCATATAGAGCTTGAGATCCTGAAATGCCCTAATTTACCTGAGACTTCTAATGAGCTAACTGCTATTAGTTGTTTTAGCAACTGCATTTGTTGCTAAAAAAAAAAAGGACTGTACTGCATTTCTATGGTTATCACTGGGAGAAATATCAAACAGAACACGGTGCAACTGCTTTTTAAATCTGGTTCCAATTAATACTTTCAGTAATAGCTTGAATAATGGAATAAACACAAACACTCAAATTCTATAAATTACATCATCCTGCAAGGGGCTTCCAGCACTTTGGAGGATAGAATCAGAGTTCAAATAATCTGGAAAAACTGGAGGTAGAATCTAAAATCAACAAGACACAACCTAACATAAACTGTGTATCTAAGTAGGGACTGCTCAGGAGCTTAGGAGCTTTGCAGGAAAAGATAAAAAAAAAAAAATCACTCAAGGTTATGCCCAACTATATCATCTCTAGCTAGGGACATTATCCTTTATGAAAAATGCCTGAAAATTAAAGGAAATTCTTAAGTATGAAAAAAAAACAGATAGAGGAAGCATGACAAAAGGATAGGGGAACAGAATTTGCTAGTTCTGGGGGAAAAAAAAAAAAAAGTAGCACTAACACCTTAAAGACCTAGTAAAGGTAGTAAAGGTTACTTTACTCACATTGCAGAATTTCCTCTAGAGGTTTCTTAACAGTGGATCAAATGAAATCCTGTAAATGCTGATATAGGCATCCTTGACCCTTTTTTTCAATGCAAAGGTACTAGGTGACCTATCAATTTTTTTTTCTAGCTTTATATTTCTATGCTTCAATGATGTGAAGCACTGCTGCCTTTAAAAGAGAAAGCACTCCAAAGTCCTCTAAGTCATGAGAAGCACTTCTCGCCAGCTATGAAAATGTGACATAGCTGAACAGACTTTCTGGTTTCTACTTCCACACAGCAGTAGCCACTAATAAGCACCAGCTTTTTGCTCAACCTTTAGAGTAAGCAATTAAGCCCACTCATAGCAAAGGTAAGGGGATAATGTTCATTTATGAATGTCCATTCGAGTATACTGAAGTTGATACTGTTTTTTTCCAAGAGAGAACAAAAAATGTTCTTTGATATCCACATTATGCATAAGAGACCTTGACAGAGGAGAGTGCTTGTCTGGACTGTCAGGGCTCTGCTGCCAGGAGACCTTGTGCATTCAAGTCTGCTTTGCTTCTGAAGTTACAGGTCAATAATTATCTCTTTCATAAACAGACACACCACTGCTAATCTTGTTTTAAAAATACCATTTTTCATTCTTACCCGGGCATTCATTGTTCAAATATGAAACCAGCAAGAACTGACTGTGGAAAAAAATCTCAGGAAAGTTACAACTTTGAATTAAAAAAGTATTTTTCTCCCTATTTCTGCAATGAAACCTTTCTTTCATGAACAAACCCTCTTAGGCATAATTCCAGTTTCTTAAATCATGTGCTGCAATTGTAGGCAACGCAAGAGTGACTGTATTTTGCCACTCCGGTTTCTGATCCCTGCAGGGATATTCAGGCTGTGCTATTCACAGTACTCCACGTGCCAATCTTACATGTTTGCCTGAGCAGCAATGGCTTGTACTGTTCTCACAGCTGGGCAGTGTTGCCATGGTAACTGGAAAATATGGTGGCAAGGCATTAGCTGCATAAATAAAAGCTATAATCATAATTAGGGAACTAGTTACCTTTTTGTCTCTGGTATGCGGTGGTACTGCGGGCTCCCTTGTTAAGCATTTCATATCTCATAAACATGTTGATATTCTTCAGTCTATAAGGTCTCTAGCTGAGTTATAGTGTCACTGTTAAGCAGATTTAACTGGTACACTTAAAAGAAAAATATATATCAATACAGAAATTTAATTCTGGGAATTGATTCAGAGTCCCATTCATTACTGTGGTACTTTGATTTTTAAAGCCACTTTACTGCTGCTCATTTTAATCACCTTACACCAGCATGAAACTAGAATAATAGAATAATACAGAGTAGACAGGCCTAAGTTAGGCTTGATCCATCAGTGTAGAGTTTTGCTTATTCCTGGAAACACTCTTAAATCACATTGTCAATTTATCTTTACAGTACGATATTAGGAAGGGTGTGATGCACCTTTGGGGTTTTGTTTGTTTGCTTGCTTTTTTTTTTTTTTTAGCTACAAAGCTGCAAGATGAATGTGTGATCTCTGGTGTTTGAATTTGTGGGACATACTTATTTCAAATTTCTAGAATCTAATATCTGGGAAAGAAGGGGTGTAAACCCACTAGAACTGCACATACACCCGCTTGGAGAGAAACTTTAAGCTGTGTGAAGTATTCCTTCTAAAAGTTGACAAGTTTTTGCCTTTCCTAAGAAGGAAGGAAAGTGCAAGTCTACCGAAGACCACTATAATCAGCCAACAACCTCGGCCTCCTGTGAACACAGCTACTTGACATGATTACTCTAAATATTCCCTTTGAAAATTCTTTACATACTGCAGGTTCTGGTTTTATCTCCAAGAACTTTGTAGCCCGTTATTAAAAACAGACCTTAGAGAGGTTCTTTAAAGAAGAAGGGAATATTATCTCAGTAAATCAGTTTTGAAACTGTTCTGCAAAGCACTTAGGCATTAATGAAATTGTTCCAAAGGTCACTAGGTTTACTTCAATTTCCCATTAAGCAGAGGTGAGAGCTGAGTGAATAATTAATGGCAAATGACTGAATAAATTCTACCTTCCCCTTGTAGTCACAAGTTTTTTCAGCAAGTTGCCATAAAATCAGGTATTTTCTGAAATTGGTTCCTACTTTGGTTCCTACTTATTCCTGTCCATCTCCTACCTCATAGCGCTTTCTGTTCCATTTCCTCATTTTTCAAAGTTGAAAATAGATCAGACACTGGAAATGCAAGACAGCAGTGGTACATATATGTTTAGAATTGTGCAGTTGATATCGCAGTTGATAAAATGCATTTGAAGGATGAGAACTGACCTTAAAAAAAGTAAGAATCCTAAAGGAGCATTTGGCAGTTTTCCCTGTCAGGACCCACATTAAGTGCAGAGAGACCCTGGATATCATATATTCATTTATTCATTGCATGTTTTTACAGGGAGAGGTTAACCAAAAAAAAAAAAAAAAAAAGAGTTTCTTTGGGGTTGTCTGCAGCTTTAAAGACTAAAAAAAAAGATTTTTCTGTCACTGTACACCCTGTAATCAATTTTTTAAAAGAGAGCAAATCAGCTGATGAAACTGCTTACTACAGTGATTAAACATAGAGCATGCAGCAGCGTGTTCTTAAGAGCAGCAGCCTGTCAGACTCCAACGAGGCTCCAGTGGAGGTTACAAAAGTTATATGATAGCACTAGATAATCACACAGGCAATGAAAAGCTGCTTGAGAAAGAAATGAGCATCAGCCTCCCTAGTCATCTGCAAGAGCTCGACAGGAACTTCTAACACTGTGGTCCTGAGTGAAGTCATTGCAATGCAAAGGAACTGCAGGTCTTTCTTCATTATACAGTTCATTTAAAATTCAAACTAGTACTATTTAATTTGATTTCTTCCTGTAAAACCAAACTCCACACATTGCTTTTAGTGTTCTACTGCACTGATTTATTTTTATTTATCCTAAACTTACAGAACTGCTGCTTAACATCACGTTTAGGTCAGACAATAAGAAATCCTGCAGAACAGACATGCATATTCAGTCCTGGTCTACTGAATTAGACACTTTTCCCTTCTATGAGAAAGACATCTCTTTTGACCTAGTACTCTCTGAAGCATTGAGTCTCTCAAGAGATTTTTTCCCCGGGAATCTAAGCTCATCGATCCTTTTTTTCAACAGCTTTCTGGAAAAAAGAAAGCACCTGTTAACCAATTAATGTGTGAAAATTAACCTGCGAAGATGTGGAAGATGTGAATCCATTTGCTTGTATGAATAGATCCCAGTTAATATCTTCCAACGGAAGGCTGACAAAGTTTTTCTCTACTGTTTAGACCAAAGCAATATTCACCGAGTAACAAAACATGGTCTCTGTACATCACTCTCTATCTTTCCTAATGCAACATGAATTTTACATATACTATATTATATTTCCCTTATCATCCACAATAAATTATTCAGTAATAAGGAAGAAGTGGAAGAGTGCCAGCAGAGGTGCTGAAAGGTCCTGGAGTGATATACTCAACTCTCAATAGTAGGTAGGAATTCATTTCAAGGCTATCATATTATCTAGGTCGCTTTGACAAGTGAGGTAGTGACTAGGGAGCCTGTACTGTGTCTTGTTGGCTAATGTTGTCCATGATCTGAAGGACCTCCAGCAGAATCTAGAACTAGGCACTGTTATGAGACTCAATACACCGAGCCTGAAAAGGGCTCAGAGAATTCTGCAGTATTCGAGAAACATATAGATAAGGCACTTTGGGACATAATTTAGCAGACATGGTGTTGTAGGATTTATGGTCTTGAAGATCTTTTCCAACCCTAATGATTCAGTGATTCTAAGGACCTAGGAGAAACCTACCCCAGATATGTGAAAAAGGAAAATCAAATTAATGTTCTCTAATGAGTGCCAGAAGTGAGAAGGGGTGACACCAGATCATCTCAGTACTTGATCTGCTTGATCTGAGGGTCATTTTTAACAGTATTTGGAGAAGCAAATTTACCTGTGAGTAAGGAAGTTTCTCTAGGCTTACAAAGTCTAAGATAGTGGCTTTTTCCAAACTTATTTTAACAGAGGAAAAATAAAGAAAAGGAAAAAAAAAAAGATTCCCCCTTTGCTTAGAAAGATGGGTGTAAAACACAGCTAAGGGAAACTCATCCAGCGAATTTATGTTTGTTAAGCTGATATGAACCCCAGCCAGAACAGTGCTTGCTTTGCAGACATTTGCTCTGCAGATAATGAAGAACAAGCTGATTTCATACTTGCTGGCACCTCTGACAGGAAGTATCTGCAGCTAGAGAATTTACCAAAAAAGTTTTAGTGCTTTGTGGATTAAAATAAATAAATAAATAAGAAAAGCTTCTTACACCTGTAACATAGAGTTTAAATTGCATAGGATATAAAGGAAAGTAAATCTTTCTGTTTGTTGAAAACTTGCTCTCTAATCACTTCCTTTGACGCTTCCTAACTCTCACATTAGAAAAAACATAAGAGTAATCATCCCTTTTCTTGTTCTCTGGCTCACTGATAATTTAATATTCTCTGCATTATCCATTCCAAACTCTCATGACATCTTTCCAAAACCCCTTGCAATAGTTTTTTATAAGACTGAATTCTCAAATACCTTCACCTTATTTTTCATTGCCTTTTCCAGGTTGCTTTGAATAGGTTGTAAAGCAGAGTACCTAGTGGGTCTCCATTGCTAACCCGACCTGTTGAAGGCACTTCAAACATATCTTTCTTTTGTTTTCTACTTTTGAGACTTAAACAATGGCTATATGTATGACTACACCTGCATTGTGATAGTATATATATACTATATACATATGTCTGTAGTCACTACTACACCACTACACCATCCATACTTCACTTGAATCCCAGAAAGATTTCAGAAAACTTCTAAAATCATTTAATTAAAAATGTCCACAGTTGTTGCTACTCATAGGCCAGGAAATTATGGATGGAAATGGAACAGTATTCTATGTTTCATCTCTTTAATTCTCAAGGGATTGGCTATTTGCCAAAGCCTTCAGAGTCTATTGGGGCTCAACTAATAAGCTGACAAGGAGCTAACTATTCACAATTACCTCCTCTTTGAGGACATATTTATTTATTTATTTATTTATTTATTCCTTCATTTTTATTCTTTATATTTATGTGCTCATCACTTCATCACTTTGGAGAAACACCACATCTTTATCCAAAAATTCAGAAACTTCCACATCAAGATTCTTAAATATTTGCAACTGGAGCCAGCAGGACTATTAAGACAGCTGCTTAACACAAGCACAAAGTTAAGCACATTGATGAAGATGTCTCTGAATTTGTGGGTAAACAATCTATCTACACTCAGCTCCCTGATTAAACTGGAACCAGAGCAGAAGAATGGGGCTGATGTTGGCATTGTAATGGCATACAAACATGACAGAAACATTTTTTCTAAAACTCAATCTTTCCATTAAAATTGTTGATAATGAATATGGCATTATTTTTGATGTAAAATATGTGAGATCTTTACAGGGATAATTTAGTCTGATTTCCAAGAAAACCAAGCTTAAGCCACTCTGCTGTCTGATTGTATGTCATCTCCTTCCTCTCTCATTTATAATGCCCCACAGGCCAGTTACAATCAAAAATGAAAAACAGGGAGCAAAATTCTAAAGGACAATATGTTTTCACTGGTTTCACAGGGTGGTGGGGACCAAAACTCCCGGTCTGGCTGAGGCCAGGGAAAACAGACTGTGTCCCTCACAGGTCTGCGAGTGTGTCCTGGGATTTGGGGAATGATAAAGTAATTGTAGGAGTTGGGAACAAAGAATAAAGTGTGTTGGAAATGGGGTTTTATTATCTCCATGTTTCAATGGAACAACTTGTTATACAACCTGTCAGAACAGTCTGCACTTAAACAGCATAGGCAACTGCTAAAATATAACTAGAACTCCAAGTACTGTACATTTATTACAGGGAGTGATAAACTGCTATTTAAAAAAGATTTGATTCTGGGGGATTTTGTTTTATTTTCATTTCATCATGGAACTTCTGTGACAATAACAACATCTCTTTAAAAGCAGAAGCTGCTTTAGGGTTTTAGATACCCTAAAGCAGCTTTAGATCTTCTACGCCAGCTGAAGGAAACCCCTCATAAAATTGGCATTCAGTCATCCTTAGTAGCAAGTTACTCACACTGGCAGGATGACTTAGAGAAGATATGCTGATTCCATGTTGTAAGATTCTGTAACTCTCTTGGTTGCCTGTGATTTCTGGAAGATTAAACAGTCCCATTATACGCTATAGACTATGTTAGTAATGTATCGGTGCTTTGTAATACTTTTCCATTCTAGGAATGTTTTCTGCTTCCAGTGTATCCTTTTGCAAATCTTCTGGATCACAAGCGCACATATTAGTAATCACTCTTTCTCTTTGCAAGAACCTGCAAAATTGGATAACAACTAGAAAACAACTAGTTCTGACTGCGTAGGAACAAAACAAGTTTAATGTAGCTATTTATTGAGTTTTACCACTCTGGCTACTTTGGTTTCTCAGCAAGATTTTCTCACTTGAGGAGCAGCTCTTGTGGTACCTGTGGAACACTAATACCAGACAATAAAAAATATTTGCTCATTATTGCTCTGCAGATAAACACTCTCTAGGGATTCCATAGAGAGAAATGGTAATCAAGCAGTTGCCTTTCATTAAATTATTTCTAAAAGATTCATGCATTATGAAGAAGACAGAGACTACAAGTATTTACTAACTTCAGAAGCATGCAGAGGATGCTTGTTGAGATCTGGTATGTGTTTAATAATAAATGTTAGTTTAATTCTAATAAAGATCATTTTATTTTATTTTATTTTATTTTATTTTATTTTATTTTATTTTATTTACCAAAATGCGAACACATATATGTCATAGCTAGATGGTACCCTAAAGTAGACAGGTATATGCTATTCTATTATTATTTACAAATGGTTTAAAATTAAAAATCACTTTTTACTCCTATGTAAATTCTATGTCTGCATCTGTGCATGTCAGATTGTCTAGTATCTTTAACTAAAGGAAGCCCTATAGTGAAAGCTTCATAGTTATTTTTTGATGGAGAACGCACTGGAGGATGGAGAAAATGAGGAATTCCCTTGTCAGTTCATTTATAGCAGTCAGTATCTGTTAGGCAGCTCCTCTTGTGACTTTGAATTCTAGACCAGTCAGACTATCAGGGTTGATTTGCAATATCTTGTCTAGGCAGCCACTGACAAAAAGACTGACAGCAAAAAGAACAGAACAGAAGATTCCATGAAGCTAAGTCAATATGTCTAATCACATCAAAATTATCCACACATAATTGCATAAAATTATCAGAAGTATGGAGAAGATATATTTTAAAATGTAAGAACAAAAATAGTCTCTTTTCAAAGACTTCTTGATTTTTTTTTTAATAAAACATACACGCTTTCACACACACACTGGAAAATGTGAAAAATGAAACAGGAGAGAACTGAGAGAAAAAATAAGGGTCTTTTACTTTACATCCTTGTGAAGCATAGCTTGTTTTAAAGCTTTCAACTGAAATAGCACTAAAGAACAATACAAATAGTGCCATGAAAAGATAAGAGGATATCCCCAAGCACATATAAGTCACGGTAATAAACAGACTAATGGGTAGCACTCCTTGAAGCAATAGTTGGCTGTACATACTACTTTTCTGCAATTGTAATGTACTTGAAGTCTATAATTTTTTTTTTTTTTTTTTTTTTTTTGTAAATCCGCTAAAATCATGAGAAAGACCTTAGTTTAATCTTGGCTTAAAGTACTTCAAGTACCTGTATGCATTCTTTACAACATACTTTACAAATTAGCAAGCATATAGTTACCAGGCCTAACTCAGCTTTAGTCACAATTAAATAATCACAATACAATACAATTAAATAATTCAGTTACAATTAAATAAATAACAATTAAATAATTGTTAGACTGCCATTAAAAATCTAAACAGTATCTCCAATAATGAAATGAGGCAGCCAAAAAGTTGATTAGATCTATTCAGATAACATTCCTTACATAATTCATATGTGAATGAAGACAGGTAGCAATCCGTTCGTTTTTAAAGTAAGAACAGGAATCAGAGTGCAGAGCTATTTTCCGCTCTAACTTTCTGTAAGAGATGTTGCTTTCAATTTCAGGAGGAAACAAATGATTCAGTTTTGATCTATGATAAAATCTGAAGAGGAGAAAGAAACCCTCTTATTTCTGCTAAAAACAACTTGAATTCCTTAATATACTAGGAAGGCTAGTGTATTTGTTTTCCCTGACAATCTCTCCACCAAGTCAGCAAGAAGTGTCATCAGCTAACAAATGATCCAAGGAGGGTAGCAGTAATCTGCAGCTGAAAAATAAATGCCCAGATACAGCAACCCTTTGGGATGCAACTGAAAATAATTGAAAATAGAACATCTCTACTTAAAATAAATTAAACTATAATTCTTAGCTGAGTCCAGTGAGCCAAGTCTATGGAAGGGTGAGAAAACCAAACCAAAGACTATCAGTCTTGCTTAGTAACAGAATATAAGAGAAAGTGTAACTGTGTTCATATTTTCTGTGGTTTTTTTTCTTTTTTTCCCCAAATAAAAATACAAATTTATTCATGTATGACACAGATCACAGGGAGATACTGGGGTAATTTGCAGAGTTCTTCAGCTGGACTGGGCATGACTTCCAGCACTCCCTGCATACCTAAGAGGGGCTGGACTCTCGTAGCTGGAAGGCAGGCACACAGCACTGCAAGGAGCGGTGACGCTGAGGTGCCCTGTGCAAGGACAATGGATCTGCCACAAGATCCTGGGAAAGGGATTAAAACTCTATGACTGAGAGGCTTTTTGGTGCACTGACTGTGAGCAACTCCACGCGCCAACAGTGAGTTAGCCTCACTCCTATGCAATTATGTGTGTACTTGACATTCTCTTAGGTTCCCTGAGCTGCATTTGTGCTCCCCCTGTGTGACAGCTCCATATCAAGCCAAGATCTGGGCACACACCAGCACCATCTGCACTCAGGTTTTGTGAGAGGGCTCAGAAAGGCTATGTGCAACTCTCCTGTCTACACAGTACAGCAATCAAGATCCTGGGGGCATTTGCAAATTTCCCCAGTGAAGAAGTCTCACTACAAAAGTCTAACGGCAACAGAATGCAAATAACATACAAGGATTTTTTCAAGGAATACAAACTTTCTGCACCAACAGCATTTCCACCTCGCCTCCCAAAAAGCAGCTTGATTGGATCTTTAGGTGACTCTGTATGACAGTGATGGAGAACTAGGCCTTCAGCTGAAAATTTGAAGTTAATTTGAGAAGAAGCACAAGAATACAAGGAGACAGCCCCCAAAATACAGCTGTATATACTTACAGCCTCTGTGCTGCTGCTGACTGGTTTTGTTCTTTGTCTGCCCTCCAGCTCCCTCACCTCCAGGAGTTAGTTAATGACTGTGCCACTGAAGCCATTCCTTAGACTTCCTGTCCATGTGAAGGGGAAATACCCTTGATTATATCTCTGACCTTAAATTCTAATCAATATCTGTAGCGGTTCACCTTAAAGTGCAGTTCACTACAAAGGCTAAAAGACTAAAAGACAGCAACTATAAAAAATGATGGAATAAAAAGTGGTTTCTCTGTTTTAACCATTTCTTTGCAAGTAAAGACATTGTGTTTATGTTTATTCTCACTGCCCATGACATCATGACATTCATAGCAATAGTAATGTTCTTGATCTAATTTGGTTCCTGTCACTACTGTGATGCTTAATAAATGTTTTGTGCATAGTGTTCTGCAAATTGTTTTCAAGAAGTTTTGCATTTGTTTGAGATGCAAATCAGTGGAGAAAATACTCCACTGGGGAGGGGGATAATACCACCAAAAGTGTTCATATATTTCCCTAAGATTTCAATATAAGCAAGACCTTAGATATTTAGAAAAGAAACAAAATACTATAAACAATATTATAAAGCAAAATAGGTTTGTAAGTGAAAGTTGAAAGCCATTATAAAAATATATGGTAGACCAATTTTATTATTTGCAGTTATTAGCCTCTTAATATTAAATCTTTCTTTTTTTTCTTTTTTTTTCTCTCTTCTCCTCTCCACTCCACTCCTCTCCGCTCCGCTCCTTTTGCTTTTGCTTTTCTTAATTCATAGCATCACAGAATCACCGAATGATTAAGATTGGAAGGAATCTCTAGAGATCATCTAATCCAAACTCTTGCTCCAGCAGGGACATCCAGAGCACAGGGCGGCATCCAAGCAGGCCTGGAAAATCTCCAGAGAAGGAGACTCCACAACCTCCCTGGAAAGCCTGTTCCAGGGCTCTGACACCCTCAAAGGAAAGAAGCTTTTCCTCACATGCAAATGGAATTCCTGTGTTTCAAATTATACCGATTGCCCCTTGCCCTGTCTCTGGCCACCACTGAGAAGAGTTTGGCCCCTTCCTCTCTACATTCATCCTTCAGGTATTTATTGATCAGATCC
>VZSG01000333.1:815694-837188 GCA_013398315.1 Nothoprocta pentlandii
AAAAAAAAAAAAAAAAAAAAAAAAAAAAAAAAAAAAAAAAAAAAAAAAAAAAAAAAAAAAAAAAAAAAAAAAAAAAAAAAGCTATTTATATTCACTGACTGTGTTTTTCAGTATCTTGGCTTTCTATTTGTTGCTACTTCAGCCTTTCTGTAATTTTTCCTTTGATAATCTTCCCTGAGAAAGAAGGTTCCTGTGAACTGGGATCCAAAGGACATTGCTCTTTCAGAATACCTTACCATATAAATGCATGAATATAGCACAAATCACATTTGTCAGCTGAAGGTTTATGGTGAAGTCCTTTGCATTCTTTTTATTATCTGCAGTGATTGAAGGGCATCCACCCTTTGGATGAGATGTCATCTTTCACTCTTCCTTAACCAGCAGGTAGGCATTTTGACAGGCACAGTGACAGATGAATCCTGAAACTTTTAATGTAATCTCCAATATTCACTATAAACGATTCTATGCTACAGTCTCATTTCGTGTCACAAGTTATGGTTGAGTTGCAGCTCCTGGAAACTTGACACACATACTGCAATTATTCAGAAGTGTTCACCATTCTGATTTTCAAATTTGTTTTACATATTTATTTTTTTAATTATTTGCTTCCTTTCTTTGATGTGTAACATTTTTGCATTTGTCCATTGTCCTGAGCAATTGATTTTGCATTTATAGGACACCTTTTGTACATGAAATACAACTTCTCTCCAGTAGCAAACTAACACTTAGGTCATGAAAGAAATTGAAATATACAAAGGAACATCACAGTTACTGTATGAAAATAGTATAATATTTTTATCATTTTTATTCCTACAGTAAGTGCATTAATAACTATTCTGACACATGTATATTTTTGTAATATTTATAAATACCAAGGCTGTGTTCTAAGAATTCATAACACTGTACTGTGTTGTGATATGATATAATTACCCTACAACCACAATGCATATAATGCATCTGCAAATTTTGAGCCCATTTCATGAGCCAGTGGGAGACACTATGACTTCAAGACATGACATAAACCAAGGCATCAGAAAACAACCTGACATCAATCCTTCTGCACCCTTTCGTCAGAAAGTTGATATAATTCTGGGCAAGTGATTAGGCTACCAGTATAAATTTAACAATCTTTCACTGCCTTTTAATTTCTTAAGGTTCATCTTCATGGAAATGTTAATCCTTTCCACTTAATATTTACTCAAAGCTTATTATCTTTCAGCCTTTTATACAAGAATTAAAATTAGTTGTCTAATTGTCTCTCTGAAAATTCATATATTAAGCATGGATTGATGACTAGAATACTCAAAGAGCTCCAATTAATGTATTTTAATGTATTAATTGATGCTTGAGGAAGTTATAATTTGTCTATGAATAAATGTAAAACAAAAAATTTCTTTTAAAAATACACATTACATTTGATTTTCTAGGTCTGTGAAAGATCTTTCTTTGAGCAGATCAAAGAATATTTGTATTGCGCTAGCATTGCATCCAGTGGGAGAATCCAGTAACGTAATTATTGAAAATTTTTATCTAATATCATTCAAACTGTAATAAAAAGTCATAAAGATAAATCTTGGGGGCACATTCCATACAATGGAAAACAAACAAAAGAAGACATATTCTTTCAATCAGAAATATACTTATTCAAATAACCACTAAATAGACAGCCATAGCCATGCATTATCTGGCTTCACTGGAACTGTAACTTCACTGGAAGGTAAAAGTTGTAGTCAAATTGATCTATTCTTATTTGTTCTTCCTATTCTTCTTAGTTCATTAAAGTGAGATTAGAATAGTAGCCCAGGAAACACAGGGCTAAATATAAAATTCTGCTCTATCAAATCACAAATCACCTTTTTTTTTTTTTTGTCTCAAGAATAGATGTGCTCAAATTAGTTCCATAATATGATCAGATCATAACCTCACTGGTGTTATAATTCTGTAATTTGACAAGACTACTAAAAGTATTAGTTACTAGTATAATCCCTAGGTCATGATAAAGGTACTGAATTCACAAAAAGTAGAAGTTTTTAAGGGCTGAAGCATATATCTTTAAATCTCTGTTTGCTGAGGTGAACAAATAATAAATTGTCCTTTCTTTGAAATTCTAGAATGGTTGTAGTGGAGAAAATCGATTATCATTCTAAATTTATTCAATATTTCATGCAAACTCTTATCCAGCATTTCTATTGCATGGTATTAGAAGCTTACACCCATGTTTGCATTAATCTTACATGAATCAAATAGAGCTAATAAAATAATACTTATGAAAGAGGTACGATGTTCAAGAACTCCAATTTCTACCACCTCATCTTACAAAACCCACTGTTTCAGAGAACACCAGTTTATCTATCCTTAGTTATTTTACATATTTTTCCACAGCTTTTACCAGCAATCTTACTGTGAGAAAATACACTGCCTCAGAGACACTAAAAAAAATGCAGATAAAATACAGCAATAGGGTTTTTTTTTTTTTTTTAATAGGCTTTTTTTAAAATAGGCTTTGGGTTTTTATAGACAGCTAAAAATTATTGCATACTACAGTTAATGCAGTTTTACTAGTGCTCCATTAATAACAAGAGTTAGTGGTGCGTATATGATGGGTTAAAGGCACAGATAAGACAGGCATGAGCAAACTCTCAAACACAAGCCAGTAATCATGACTAGTAAGGAAATGGTATCTGCGGTTAATTAATTTTAGCTCATCTTGCCACTCTTGCTAGGAAATCCTCTCTGTACCAATAATCACTTAATGCAGATAAATTAATTGAAAAAAAAAAGGTATTTCTATCATGAAATACCTCACTGGTAAATATCTCTATCATTTACCTATTAACAAAGTTTTAAATTATAAGGAGTTTTATTTTGTTTGAAAATACTGTAACATACTTTCCTTGGTAGTTGTGATTTACAGTAATAAACTGATGACAAAAAAACAAAAAGGCATTTAATTACACTTTAAACACTTAATTTTCAAAACAGTCTTTCGTCTTTTTTATTTGCTAATTGCTTACTCTGTGGTCTTCACATACATCCTCTTACTTCCCTAGAACACATAGTGAAGTATACCTCTATAAACTGTCACACAGCTTACTGCTCTTCTCTCTTTCTTTAACTGGTCACAGAATTACCAAGTGCTATACCTGAAATTTCCTCATAAGTTTTTTTGACATTAAGCTATCTTTTAGACATAATATGTATATAACAGTGTAAAACTGAATAAACATGCCATACTAAGCTGTAGGGAATATTCACTGCAAGGTTTGTTACAGGTCACTGTGGCTTAAGGTCATTTAGCCACAGTTCCAAGGTCTCCATAGTTATGGGTACTGGAACAGCTTTGAATGAATTGAGGCTGGCAAGTGGGAAAAATGAAACAGTTTTGAGTAAACTAATCCTGCAGGTCTTGTGGGACTGCAACACCTGAGGCTCTCCTAACAGTAGGGCATGCTGAAGCAAGAAAAATTCTTAATAACATTAACTTGATAAATAAATGAATAAATACTAAAGGCTTTAGAAGCCCTTACCTTCCAGGATACCATTATCTCATCCTGAGAAATATTTCAGACAGAGAGACGGAGTACATGACATTCAAGCTTCTTCTCAGGTATATAACAATATATCTTCTTAACTTAGTATTTCCATTGGTTATTTTTTAATATAACTGTATTGACTTAATATATTTCTTTTTTTCAAGGACATCACCACCTTACTTTTGACAAATTTTTTCAAGACATTTGCTTGTAAAAAGGTTTATTTTGTTTTGTAATTTTTCAAGTAACATTTTTTAAGTGTTTTAAGTGATCAAGTACAAATTTGGAATTTTTTTTTCCAAAATATTCTACCATATGAAGAATCAATTACCATACAGATATGTGGACACATAATATATGTATTTATATAGCAGCTGGAAAGCAACTAGCAATACAAATTCAAATTTTTAGATCATATTCAATATATTACATTGAGATTTTTTTATGGAACATCTCAGGGACCTCATTGGAAAAATCCCATGGGCTAGGGCTGTAGAAGGAAGGGCGGCCCAAGAGAGCTGGTTAGTTTTCAAGCAACACATCCTCCACACTCAGCAACGGTGCATCCCTATGAGTAAGAAGTCAGGCAGAGGGGGCAAGAGGCCTGCATGGATGAGCAGGGAGCTCCTGGCAAAATTCAAGCAGAAGAAAGTAGTGTACAGAATGTGGATAAAAGGACAGGCCCCTTGGGAGAAATACAGGAATGTTGTCAGGGAATGCAGGGATGTGACAAGGAAAGCTAAGGCATGCCCGGAACTAAATCTGTCAAGAGATGTTAAAAATAATAAGAGCTTCTTCAAATATATCAAAGGCAAAAGGAAGATTAGGGAGAACATGAGTGAACAGGGTGGATGCACTAGCTATGAAAAGCACAGAAAAAGCAGAGTTGCTGAATGCCCTTCTTTGCGCTTTACCAAGAGCATCCCTCTGGAATGGCCCTAGGGACAAGAGAAGAAGCCTGGAGACAGGAAAACTTGCCCTGGGTAGAGGAAGATTGGGTTGGAGAACAAATAGGAAATCTTGATACCCACAAATACATGGGCCCTGATGGGATGCACCTCAGAGTGCTGCGTGGGCTGGCAGATGCTATAGCTAAGCTGCTTACCATCATCTTCCAAAGGTCCTGGAGAACAGGGGAGGTGCCAGAGGATTGGAAGAAAGCCAATGTCATGTCAGTCTTCAAAAAGTGCAAGAAGGAGGACCCAGGCAACTACAGGCCAGTCAGCCCTACCTCCATCCCTGGAAGAGTGATGGAAAAGCTCATCCTGGCTGTTGTTTCCAAACATGTGGAGGACAAGGTGGTGTTCAGTAGTAGTCAGCATGGATTCACAAAGGGGAAATCATACTTGACTAACCTGATAGCCTTCTATGATGGAATGACTAGCTAGATAGATGAGGGCAGAGCAGTGGATGTCATCTATCTGGATTTTAGGCAAGGCTTTTGACACTGTCCCTCACAACATCCTCCTGGGCAAGCTCCAGAGGTGTGGGACAGATGACTGGATGGTAAGGTGGATTGAGAGCTGCCTCAACGGCAGAGCTCAGAGGGTGGTGATCGGTGGTGCTGAGTCCAGTTGGAGGTCTGTAGTTAGCACTGTCTCCCACGGGTCAGTCCTGGATCCAGTCCTGTTCACTATATTCATCAACAATCTGGATGAAGGGACGGAGTGCTCCCTCAGCAAGTTTGCTGATGATACAAAACTGGGAGGAGTAGCTGATAGCCCTGAGGGCTGTGCTGCCATCCAGAGACCTGGACAGACTGGACAAATGGGTAGTAAGAAACCTCATGAAGTTCAACAAGGGCAAGTGCAGGGTCCTGCACTTGGGGAGGAATAATCTCAGACCCCAGTAAAGGCTGGGGACTGACCTTCTGGAGCGTGGATCTGTCCAGAGGGACCAGAGTGTCATGGTGGATGACAAGCTGACCATGAGACAGCAGTGTGCCCTCGTGGCCAAGAAGGCCAACGGGATCCTGGGGTGCATTAAGAAGAGTGTCTCCAGCAGGTCAAGGGAGGTGATCGTCCCCCTATACACAGCCCTGGTAAGGCCACATCTGGAGACTGTGTTCAGTTCTGGGCTACGCTGTACAAGAGGGATGTGAAGACAGTCCAGCGCAGGGCTACGAGGATGATCAGGGGTTTGGAACATGTGCCCTGTGAGGAAAGTCTGAGAGAACTGGGCCTGTTCAGCCTGGAGAAGAGAAGGCTGAGAGGGGACCTGATCAGTGTGTATAAATACCTCAAGGGAGGGAATGAAGAGGATGGGACTGTCCTCTTTTCTGTTGTGACCTGATAGAACTAGAGGAAACAACCACAAACTGAAGCATCAACGGTTCCGCAGGAACTTTAGAAAAAAATTCTTAACACTGAGGGTGACAGAGCCCTGGAACAGGCTGCCCAGAGAGGTTATGCAGTCTCCTTTTCTGAAGATCTTCAAAACCTGCTTGGATGCAATCCTGCATCACATGTTCTAGGTGACCCTGCATCTGCAGGAGGGTTGGACTAGACAATCTCTAAAGATCCCTTCCAATCCTAAGGATTCTATGACTCTATGATTCTATGATCCTTCATACATATATTAAAAGACAGGA
Source organism: Nothoprocta pentlandii (assembly GCA_013398315.1). Lineage (NCBI taxonomy): Eukaryota > Metazoa > Chordata > Aves > Tinamiformes > Tinamidae > Nothoprocta > Nothoprocta pentlandii. Next base: position 821,818 of record VZSG01000333.1, read on the forward strand.
AAATGTTGCTGAAATAATCCTTTATAGGATTATACATTACGAAAGTGAAACAAGTAGAAAAATAGAAAATTCAGACAATCAATTTACACTGAAAATTAGCAGCAATGCTGTGATATTTTGCTGTTGTTAAGTGTTTGCTCAAGTTAACTAATTATGAGCTATTAAGCTCATAATGAACAATATTTGAATCTCTATAATTATGTTACTGCAAGTGTGATCTCTCCTTTGCTTATCTTCCATATACCTGTAATAAGCTTATCTTCATCAAATGCATCAAATACTGTCTTACCTATTATGCTTCACAGCATAGTTCAGATGGAATTATGCTATTAACAGTCACGGTCTTTGAAATCAGTTAACATATTTTTCCACTGAAAATGATTTAACAAATAGCCGAATACTTTTTGCTGAATGGCTTACTGAGTGCTTTGAATAGAGATTGTTTCATATCAGAGTCTTCTCCACAGTAACATGTACTTAATTCTTAGTTAGCATTCAGTTAGTAAGACTGTTGTCCAGATTCATGAGCATATTATATTAATTTGAGCCACATGAAACTTTAACCAACAAAACCACATAAAATGATGCTGTGAAGCAACAAAAGTCATATATTTGGCCCAGAGAATTGCAGTGCCCCATCGTTTCCTTTTGAAAATAAAACCAGGGTTCTAACGAATTTCAGTGGTTTATCCTTTTGCTTTTTCAATGCCAGGATGTGCATTTTATCAGTCCACACTTCCTCACCACCCCAAAAAAAATGTAGGAGAGTAAAACAGTTTCTTAATTTCACCAGAATTATTTTTGCCTCTTTGTTAAAATGTATGCAAAACTATACAGTAAAAAAGAGATAGAAACAGTGAACAGCAAAATTATCAAGGTTAAATTATTTTAAGAATGACACATGCAAAATGCTGAACAAGTGCTAATACGGGCAGAGCAGAATTCAGCAGACTATTATTTCTTTACACATTTCATAGACATCCTTGCCATTCCACAGTATTTCACCTTTTAGATAATACACATTCCCTTAGAAATCATTTTCATTTCAGATATAGTCAACCAGGAAATTGTGCCAGTTTGTTTGCATTCTACCCAATATGAGATTGTATGCATGAATGGAGGCTGCCATATAACTACCATCTATATGAGTTGCTGCCTCAACCACATTTTATGTGTCAAAATGCACTGCGGTCATGACAGGACTTCTGCTCACAACACCAAGACATGAATCTATGTTCAACCATCAAACTTAGAGAGTCTGACTTGTAGGTTTTTTTATATGCAGTCTGTAGTGGTCTGAATCATCCTGTTGAAGGGACAAATGATCTTCATTGACTGCCTTAGGACTCTTGGCTCACATGTTTGGTAGTTTGATTAGATGAATGCAAATCTCCCCATTCTTCTCCTCCATCTGTCCCACACTTACATATCTATACTTAGTACCTTACCTTTGTACCTAAGAACTTTCAGAGGGGATGCAGTAATAGAAACATAGATTAACATTGCATAGAGCTCACAAGATATTTCCAATGTGCACTGCTTCATCTAAATTGTCATTATTAATAAAAAAGTCTATATTTTAATAGCTGAAGTGAAGCTAAGCAACAGAATTAATTATTTCACTCAGTACTCTGAGAGACACGGGATTAATATGAACCATATTTAAAATAGACTAGTAAAGAGAACAGATACGTGCTCCATTTGTACCTTTTGAGTTCTAAGTGAGAAAGACTAGGACACAGAAAAGAATACCATAAGAGTGAAAAACATGACACCGGAGTATGTAGAACAGTCTTAAAAACATTTTCTTTAAGAAAGAAATATATGAAAATTACAAGAACAATTTTTTAGAATCAGAAAATGCATTTCACTTTTGCTTGTCTTTCTTCAAACACTTCTACAAAAAAAAGCAATAATCTCAAATTGATTTGAGAGCATGTACTTTTACAATTATTTTTATTGTACATTTTTATATGTAACATTTCAAAACACCTTTCCTCACAGAATTATAAAATAGAACCTGGCCTTTAAATTACTGCAAAAGATGATGGCACTTGTGACTGCCAAAGTATCACTCATTTTGTAAAGCTGTGGTGATTGAGCCTTATTGCTGGATTACCAAGAAGTCATGACAGTGATATCTTTACATATTCAATGTGAATGCTTTAAATGCCAATTTCCACAGGAAATATCAGTTCATGAGCTTCAGTGAATGACACTATTGAAGACACTGTGAAAATATCCAGTTGGATATCTATCTATCTATCTATCTATCTATCTATCTATCTATCTATCTATCTATCTATATTTTAAGATCTTTCTTATTGATAAAATAGTTTCAAATTTAACCACCAGTTTGTTGTTTGATATTTCTAGTTCTGGTGAACATTCTTCCTTTAGTAAGTAGCAGGAGAAAAGATGAGGGTATCGTAAGTAAAATTGCATGGTCATCCTTGGAAGAGTTTGAAATGCAGGAATATACTTCAAGTGGAGACCACTACACAAATTATTAATTCTCTTGGCCTTGTGATCACATTGAAAAACCTGGTGTGAAAATCACTGTGAGCATGGATATCATTATCCAACTGGGTACATGATACCTATTTGTACATGTTGTCTATTGGAAGGAAGCAATATACCTGGGTGCACAGATAATGAGGCTGATAAAAAACCCTCAGATAGGATACAATCAGAAGTCAAAGTATAGAATACACCGACACTCCAATCTAGAAACAATTTAAAAATTGTTTTGGGCTAAAATGAGATTATGTACTTGCTCATAAAAATATTGGAACTGACTGAATATTTTTTACCTGAATCTTTTTTTTTTTTTTTTTGTCAGAAAAGGCAGTGTCAGTGAATGGAGCTTTTTGTTGGAACATACTGATTTCCACAGCAACAAAAACTGAAAATTCACAATCATGAATTTTCTTCAAAGGAAGAATGTTAATTCTTGTACAACTCTAGCAAAAGCTTCACTTGATCTGTAACACATTTTTTTTGAAGTCAGACAGAGAGCAAAAAAACACATTCCCTTCATGTAAGCTTAAAGTGTATAAGACTTTCAGACCATTATTTAAATGCCACATGCATATGACTGACACTTTTTATTACCCGCAATCCTGAACAAAGCCAGACAGTTAATATTTTTATACAGGAACCCTCACAGATATGGACATGACTCAGGCAGCCTTTTCTGTAGTCTTTTTTTTTTAACCAAGAAATAAATTTATGACTTGTCAAACAATTGCTTCACAGCGAAACACTCGGTCTTCTCACTGTGTCTTAAAGTAATCAAATCACTTTTAACTTAGGAAGCCAATGAGCCTATCTGCTTTAACTCTCCCCTTTCACTCCAGATATCACCTATGGTTAGATACAATACTAAACATTCAATGTAGCACTGAAGCATAGGAAAGAAAGCTGTAATTTAATTAAAGGGTTGTTACAGTGCATCTGTATTAGTGTAACTAGCCAAATAATATGTACAGAGGTCACTGCAAAGGGGAAATAATCATCGTAAAGAAGAGAAACATTATTAAACCTTCAACATTAAAATTTTTCTAAAAATATGCTAAAAATAACCTTTAATGGCTCTTTCCACCCATACTAAATGGAATAGAATATTAATCCTTGCTCCCTATTTCCTATTAAAATCTTAATTTATGAACAAGGCATCTAGGACAGCAGGTGCTGCATAACCTACATAAGACAATCTTTGTGTCGGGAAGCAAAGAGGAGCGAGAAAAGTGCATCCATCGTGCTCAGCAGAGACTAATGCACAGAAGAACAATCAGTGCACACTGTGCTAATCCAGAAGCCAGAAAAAATATGAGTGGATCCCTGACCTCTCAATATTTCTGAGATCATTTTCTAACCTCAGACATAGGTTGTTATCCTGCCACAAACATCTTGCCTAGAAGCCAGTCCAGCCAAAGTGGTTCTGGAGTCCACCTTCAGTCTGTGGAATATCTCTAATAAACCAGTATGGTGAGTGACTCCTCCTCACTTCACCTTGTATAGCAGTGGAATGTCTTCAAATTCATTCAATCTGAAGACCAAACCAGCCTCAGAGGTTACAATGAGTTATGGATTTAGTGCTAAGGGTTACAAGGAATACTAAATTCAGTACTGATAGAAGATTTGGATGTTAAAATATTTTATTGATCTAACTCTGAAGAAGACCTTTTCTTCATTCTATTCCCTCTCCTCATGCTTCAACTTTGGACACAGATCATACTTTAAAAAAATATCTTACCATGTAGCATAGGACTGTTCCATTTTAATTAATCATTTCCTTTTCTTATAGAAATGCTAGATGCATATACCTTGCCCTTAACAATTAAATCAGTAGTATGCAACAATCTTGCTTTTGTTTTTCTTACTGAAACTGAAATAGGAAGCAGACTGAGAGGAGAAGCTTTTAAATGATAGATACAGATATATATGGGAGAAAATTATTAAAATGTTACTAGTTGGAAGAATTTACAAAACACATAATCTTGTCCCAAAGACAGCACACAAAAGATTTCTTTCAATCTCTTTTTTAACTTCTAAAATCCAATCATAAATACCTAAGTGAGATTTTCCACTCCTAATTTGAAATTACAGAGTCTAATCAGGAGAATATGAAAATGAAGTACCAATAAAAGGAAAAAATAATCACAAGATTCAGATGATAAAAAATGCTCAAAATGTAGCACACAACGGAGTTTCATTTGACTCTAATTTTGGATTTTTAATGTAAAGTCCTAAATCAGACAGATTTCAATCTTCCATGTTAAGTGCTTTATTAGCAGCAAAGTCATTTAACACTGCACTATCCAGAGTTGATATCCAGCTGAGAGCCACAGGCAAGAAAATCCTTGATAAATGGCTAAATGAGAGCAGGCCAACAGTGTTTTGATTCATAGCCAGACTACTTTTCTCTGTTATCTACTAAGTTATCAAAATCCACATGCTGATGGACTGAAATAACCTTTTAAAGAAGATGGCCTTGTGTCTGGCAAATTTTAGCCTTACTCAGACTGTTCCAGCAGCATGACACAAAACGTCCACTAACACTGAAGTGGGGACAGAACAGCATTTTAAATCCCTTTTCATTTTGCAAATCTACCTGATCTCAGTATCAAACACAGCCAGGGGAATTTAGAACACTGCTGAACATTCAAAAGGGAGCAGCCACCTCGGGCAAAAAGTCAAATTCCTAATTTGAAACATGTAGAAACAGATTATGTATGGAAAGAGAAAACACACACACACAAAAAAAAAACCAAAACCCTTTGTTTGATCAAAAAAAAAAAAACCCAAAAAAACAGCTGTCAAAGTAAGCAGAGCAAGGATTTAACTGCCAAGCTCTCTCTAAGGTTTCCTCTTGATGAAGAAGGTCAGTTTTTCTTCAGTCTTTCTAATAGTTCAGCCTTTACAAAATCTGGTGTTGTGTTGTTGAAAAGGGAGGATACCACAGTCAGAGACCATGAGAAAGGTAAAAATAATCTTTAAAAAAATGCTTTTAGTTACTAAATCTCTCTACTAAAAGGTAGAGTGCAAAAGAGGAGGAAAAAAAAGGAAAAAGGAGAAAAGCCTCAGAAAAAAAGACCCAGATGGTTCTGTGAATGTTTTTTAATATTAGCATGTCATTTTATGTACATAAGGTTATATTTGGAATTTAAATAACATAAAGTAATTTTGTGGTGTAGTCAGCTCATTCACACAAGTTTCAAATCAACAGAATCATATTTGTTAGCTAACTAAACATTCTAACGAGAACACAATAAGACAAAAGGTTTGCCTCCCCATCTTGAAACCTGAATAGGTAAGTGTGGGGTAAGATGACTTTTTATAAATTGAGAGGACCCTCTGCTCAATAAAATGTTTTTTTAAAAATAAATTTTCCATATGAAGATTTTTTTAAAAGTAGAAAAAGTACTTTACTTCAGCCATGAAGCAGTCTATGCCTTGTTTTCAGAAAGGATGAATTGCCCTCTAGAAAGAGTTGAGCTGAGTATTTTCATACTAGATTTCATCTAGTGTTAGGCAGTTATGCCATTCTCAGTGCCCTTCTGTATGTATGAAGTTAAAGGTGTGATTAGCTAGCTAATATCTAAGAAAGACATAATTGGAATTATTGTCTAATTTTAATAGAAATAAGCCTGAATTGTTTTTACACATTTAGTTAATGCATAACATTTAAAATGCAATTCATATGCCTGTAATGGGCAGTGGAAGAAAAAAAAGCCTAAAAAAGCCTAAAAACACAGTCAGTTTCCTGGCATTCATAAGAATGGATGAAAAACTGCCTTACATCAGGTTCTTCACACACAGACTACTATAAACCTTACTGATTAAGCGTAATGTTATTATCCTAAAGATCACTCAACCAATACTAAAAAGCATTGGGTGTAAAGTAGTATTGTTTTGATAAACAGTGACTATGAAAACAGAAAACCAATAGCTCAAGCAGCGTAATCGAAGTTTTTCCTCTGGACTCCCCCAGCCCATGTAATGAATTGTGATGGCCTTGTGAGTATAAATGGTTCAGAATCCATAAATACTTATGTATTGAAAACACTGCAGAAAACTTTAGAAATATTTTCTACTATGAAAAAGAAATCGTTATTACAGCATAGCCACATTGGGTCTCTGGAAACATCAGGCCAATGTGTTCAGTTCATCAGTTGGATGATCCCAAGGAATCTGTCTTAGCCACTGCCCTTCAGAACAGCCATCAATTTTATTATGGTCTATACTGAATCTAAAATCTGAAGACAGTTGAACCATTGACAGTTCACATTAAAGATTAAGTCAATGGCTGCTGTCCAGATTATAGTTCTTTACAACAGCCAAAGAAACTAATAAAGATTTATTTTTATCTTGTTATGTATTCATTTTGCATTTAGACTGAAAAAATGGAATGCAGAGAAGACACTTGTGGGAAAATGAAAACAAAGTGAAATGATTCTTTTAGAATAAACAGAGCCCATGCTCTGTAGAATTTCAGAATTATGCAAATTCAGACACTATTCTTTCAGGCTTTTAGCGGAAAGAGGGACTGTACTAGCTAGCCAAAAGTGACTTGAATGAGGAATGTGGCTGGAGAATCTCTGACCTTTTTGCTCCCACAGATGAATGTCACCCCAAAATGAAACACAATGAGGAAAAAAGAAAAAAGCCTGAAAGTTGAAGTAATAGCTGCCAATACTTCTGACATGTGGTCAGGAGAAGGTTAATACAAGTTTTGTAGTTTTGTTGATTTTTTTCCTCTACAAAAGGAAGAACATACCTGCACACTGAGCCAACATGTGCCTGAAGTATAAATACTAGCTCAAGTACAGAGATAGCCCCAACTCTTTGATGTCCACTTACTCACAGAACAGTGACACCATATTTAGCACAGGAAGATTGTAGTTGCTTTCTCCATGGTAAGAGGTGGTTATAAGTATGGAGACCAATGGTCCTATACTCTAAAATTTGCTTTCCATGCTGATTTTGATTTCATATATGCAGATTATTTCACCTTTGACATGTACCAAGTCCACAAGCGAGGAGATCAGAGATGGCATGGCCAGAAATATCCAGGTAGTAGTCTGAAGATACTGGTAATACTAATTCAGGTATGGGAGACTAAGAAAACAAAGAGGAAAGAGATGCAAGAAAGGGCCATAGATTAAGATGGAGGGAAGGAAATAAATGTATGGCATAGGAAATGACAAAGAAAAGGAAAATGGGAAAGAATAAAAATGAAAAAAAGAAGAATAAAATAAAAATAGGTGCCTTGTGGTCTTAATGAGAGGGCAATAATGGCATCTTGAGGGCGGCTTTACATTCCACAGAGGCTGAACTGGGAAAAAAACACCACCAGGATTTTCCAATGACATCCAACTCCTTTGCAAGTGCTTTCTTTCTTTCTTTCTTTCTTTCTTTCTTTCTTTCTTTCTTTCTTTCTTTCTTTCTTTCTTTCTTTCTTTCTTTCTTTCTTTCTCTGTGTTGTACATTGCTATGGAATATTCTTTTCAGTAAAGGGAAATTATGTATATGTATTATGCAGAATGGCAGAATCCTTTTAAACTTGAAACAAAGACGTCTGTGAATTTTGACAGGCTACATTTTATTGCTAATCATCAGGTATTTCTCTTGATTTCTCTTTCAAAACCATCATTATTGAAACTGTACAAAACTAAAGAATAGTTTTTGCAGTAGAAATAACAGAATAAAATTTCAAGATTTTCTTTCCTAATTCTCAGCTTTACTCTCTTGTTTGGTTAATGAAGTGGAGGATAACATTACAGATGAAGACTGAATGGCTGAATAAATTTGCAGAATTAGGAAATCTAATTTCAAAACAGTCCATAAAAATAAAAGTTCCTGTAAGCTTTTGATGTGTGTTATTCAAGATAGCCAAAAAGAAGTAATAATAATAATAAAAACAGCTTCCAGTCTTCAAATCCTCTCTTGAACACTATGTGCCTTAACAGGGAGTATTTGATTTGTAAATGAACTTAAATCTAGATAGCAAGATTATACTTATTTTTGCTCTTTTCCAAAAGCATTAATGCCCACCCCTTTCTGCATTTCTTTCATCAGTATTACTTGCCAAATATTTCATTCAAATGCTGACACTTGAGAATAACTTTCTTTGATTTTTGTTTGTTAATAAATGCTTTCCTTTTAAAAAAATGAATTTAAAAGAGTCTTTTTTTTTACCCTTCTGCTATATATTTATATTATTACATCTTTGTGTTTCCATTGTCACACAGTGTGTTTTACCAAAAGCTTCTCCTCACAGAAAGTTCACCAGGACTCCAAGGCCCTTTTTTTACAATGCTGCTTTCTGTCAAGTCAGCTTCCAGCCTGTTTTGTTACATGGAGCTCTTTTTCCCAGATACTGGAATTTGCATTTACCCATGTTGAACTTCATAGAGTTAGTCAGCTCATTTCCATAGACCCTATGTGTTGCAGCCCTGTTCTCCAGTGTATTGACCATGGTATCATCCTCTAGCTTGATAGAGGACATATCCGTGTTGTTAATAAAGGTATTAAACTGTACTGAGCACTGGAGGATGATACTGGTAACTTACACCAACTAGACTCTGTAACACCTATCCTTTGAGAGTCAACAGTACAGATTTTTTCCAGACAACTAACTGCCCATTCATCCATATCTCACTAAATGGGCTATAATGATACCATGAGAGAATGCCAAAAGCCTTCCTAAAGTTAAGGTATACACTATCCATTGCTTTCCAGTTATTCACAGAGTAAATCACCTCAGCACAAAAAGCAATCAGCTTGGTCAGGCATGATTTCCCCTTGATAAGTCCATGCTGTGTATTGCCAATCACCTTTTTGTCCTTTTCTGTTCTTGGAAGTGCCTGCAAGGATTCTCTATAATTTTCTCAGGAACTGACCAGCCTGCAGTTACCTACGTCCCCCTTCTTGAAAATGGGTGTGATGTTTGCCTTTTTAGAATCATCATCAACCTTTCTTGGTCAATATGACCTTTCAAAAGTGATGGAAAGCATCTTTGCAATGACACCAGCCAGTTCCCTCAGCTCCCTTGGATGCGGTCCAATTGGTCCCAGGAATTTATATATATCCAACTTGCTTAAGTGGTTCCTAACTGCTCCACAGATACTGCCAATAGGCTTGGGGCCCTGGAGACGGTTATTACCAGTAAAAACAGAGTTTAAAAAAAAGCCTCTGAATACTTAAATCTTTTCAATATCTTTTGTTGTTGAATCTTGCCTCATTGAGCAGCAGATCCACATTTGCCTTGGCTTTCTTGTTGATGTCAATATACTTATAGAAGCTCTTGTTGTTGTTGCATCTTGCTAGTTTCAACTTCATCTGCTCTTTAGCTTTCCTAACTCCATTTCTGTGTGCTTGGGCAATGTCTCTTTATACCTCCTAGGTAGCTTCTCCCTGCTTCCACTTTCTTTGTGCTTCCTTTTTGTGCTTCAGCTCAGTCAGGAGTTCCTGAGCCCATACTGGTATCAGTATCAGGGTCATTGCATGTTGTTCTGATGGAAATGCTGATAAGTGGATGGGAAGATGAGCTGAGAGAACCCCAGGTCTTGATCAATAGAAATCTACCCGTTTCCAAATAACATATCAGTGATAGGTGCTTTTAATTATCATTGTACAATCAAAAAGTGCTGAAACAACTTTACTACTTCAAGGAATGAGCTCAGTCATTCAGAAAAAAATAAACTGATGGAAGTTGCAGCAATTTTCAAATAATTAAGATTTTTTTTCTTGTTGTGTTTTTGTCTTGTCTTTGACAAGACAAAATGTTGTCTTTGTGTCTTGTCTTTGACAAGGAATGATGAAAAGGAATCATGAAAAAAGATCCATCATGGCATCAATACAGTTGGAAGAGCTTCAGAAAACTCAACTTCCTGCCCAAAGCAGAGTTGATATTAAATTCATTTGTGTCTTTAAGCCTCCAAGGACAGAGAATGTACAACCTCTGTGGAGAATCTACTCCAACACTTGAAATTTTAGTGAAATTTTTTTGCTTATGTCCAGTCAGAACCACCCCTGTTTCAGTTTATGACCAGTCTCTTTATTCTGCTGCGCACTTCAGTAAGGTAGCTAAACCTTTAAGGTTACTACTATTGGCCATTAACACTTTTTGCTTTGATATATAGAGTCACCTAAGAGAGTAACCAAAAGATACCCTTTCATGGTTGCAGTAAATCACAGATAACAAGATTATAAAAAAAAAAAAAGTCTTCTGGATTCACAGAAGCACCTCAATTTTCCTTCTTAAACTCCCATGCAAGTAGTGATTACTCTCAATTCTTTTAACTTTTGAAACCTAATAGTGCCACTGATCAGGGCTTTAGACTACCAATTCTGCAAAGACTTGCCGTAATAAATACTATGATATTTTACAAGAAAATCAATAGAAATCTACAGTACAAATCCCCCCAAAAACTTTGAACCTGCAAGTTGCTGGGATCTGCCTTTTATCTGTCTCTCTGAAGTCCTGTGCAATTTAGACTAGAAAAGCTTTAAAGATTTCAAGCTTGGACTTTGGCTAAAGATAATGGGAACAAAAAGAAATAAAGGAAATAGTGTGTTATGAAACACTTGAATATCTCAGTTTCCTTTTAATCATAAGAAACATTCATCTAAGAGCTTGTCATTGCCCTCTCCGGCTGCCAGAGGCAAGCAATGTTGTCTTATTGAAATGTTGATTTTCAGACAACCGCTGAGAACAAATACAACTTCCAGATCAAAGTTCCCTTTTGTTGAAAGTCATCACTCACAGACAAGCTTGTCCACATTTATTTGGTCCAGTAGCTTCCTTCATCTGAAGTTAATCAATACAGGAAGAAAATACCTGTGAAGTACAAACATACACCTAGTGCTATTTCTTTTCTTACTAACTTGAAAAGGGGCAACTGACCTGCCACGGTTAAAATGTGGACAACATCGACTGTTTATTCTAAATTGTTAATATTTTTTTTCTAAATGAGACAGTCATATTGCTGTCTGTCAAACAAATACACAGGTGGCTCTGAAAGTGAAAAATAGCTACCATCTTTTCCTCAAGTGCTACGTCTTGAAACATACTATGCATATATACTTCATATAAACCCTTCTGCGAGTGAAAATTAGAGTGAGAGATGATGCAAAAGCTATAAAACAGCCAGTGGCTTTATGGTCAAGTTGTTTACAGGCAAAATGAAAAAGTACATTCAGAATTTTTCCATTGCCTTTGTAAGATAAGAAATTTGAAATTAATGTTCCCTATCCACAGCTAGGGAAATATAGGGTGTTACAGATTGGAAACTTCTTTCTGTTGAGGACCTACAATCTTTCAGGAATTTGAAATATAAGTTCATCAAAAAAAAAAAGTTTGTATTTCACGGGATTAGTTTTTCCCAAGCTCCCCAAAAGTTTCCCCCAAAAATTCCCATTAGTTTTGACACTGCCTTTATCAGCTCAGACAGTATAAGCTACACACAATATGCCATTGCAACCCATCAGCAATATGTATTTTTTAAAAAACACATAACTGCAGGGAATTTGCATTCAAATGTAAAACCAGTTACTGTAGATAAATGGAAGACTTAAAAGTATACCAGCATCAGATTGTTTCAAGGCCACAACTGCACATTTTACATCCAATCCATTAATAAGAAGTTAAAGTCAGTCAGATTCTCTATTTTAGATAATTTGCATAAAGAATTGTTCTTTTTTATTGCATTATTCTTTTTTTCTTCTATATAGTTTCTTGCATATTGGCTATTACCTTAGTAACAGAGCACCTGCCAGTAATTAAAAGATGTCACATGTCTGTTTCTTCATCCTCTCTTATTCTTCTGGATGTGTGTCTGTGTGTGTACATGTGCATAAGATTCTTGCCTTAGAAAAAAAAGGGAATGAGAAGAAAGGAGACTCTGTAGTTTTTATTATTGTTGTTGTTACACTAATGTGTTCCTAACATTTTTGCTGAAGACAAAACTAGAACAAAAGATGGTGAGATCTGTGTCAATCCTGGTGTCTAAGATATTCATCCATAAATCAAAAACTACTCATATAGTCTTTCACACATGTTATTTTCTTACAGTCCAACAAATTAAATTTTCAATTAAAAATTTATATTGCTTTAATATATCCTATGGCATGGTACAGAATGTCAGAATGTCCTGAGACTCAACTCTTCTTTACTGAGGGGTCCATGTAAAGAGCAGGATGGTGCTGATGTGCTTCTGTACTTGCCTGTGTTGTTAAGGATGAAAATAGAAGCATAATTATGGCAGCTTCTAAGTTCTGTGAATTTCACTTGATGGAAAAAAAAAAAAAAGATTTGTTTTAATGAGTCTGTAATTTTTTCATTTATGATAGTTTTCTTAAGGGAAGAAATTCAGATGCCCAATCAGACTGTCAGGAAAAAATAAGCAGGTGTTAACTGGGAGGTTCCCACAAAATGATGCACTTAAGCAGACCAAAAAGGGAGACGAACACAACTGAACTTGTTCAGAAAATACACCATTGCAACTGGTAGCACAAGAGCAATACATGAAATGAAGCAGCCAGTCTGATTACAGTTACCTCTCAAATGGTGTAACCAAGAGAATTCCTCAACTCTCATCCATATTCCCCAGACAATTCCTAACCCCTATCAGGACATAATAAAGTCACATCTCAGCCTTCTCCAGAATGTTTAGTTACCCTAGGAAAGACATTCTAGTACAAGGAATGGGAAAGGAACTTCATTGTGTTCTAGACATCTCTCTAATTTAGCCAACTACCACAGAACAGCCTGTGATTTTTGGTCAATTTATATATAGCTCTAAGTATTTTTTTCTTTGACTGATGTAAAGACTTTGTGGGAAAGACAGCTAGGCCTGAGATGAAACAGATCAGAAGACTGCCAGAAGTCACACACATACAAAAAAAAAAAAAAAAAAGGTAGAAAATGAATGGCTTCATAATATGCATGGTTAAGTCAAATATTAAATCATAACTTAATTTCTATTCCATAGAAATGATAACTGCATTTAACTATGCAAAAATTGCAGTGTTTCATTTAAAAAAATGTAAAGAAGATTCAGCAGGCAATCTGCATCATCGCTTGGGAGATTATAAAAATATTTATTTTAAAATGATGTTAAAAATCAATTTGCTATCTCAATTTGTGCTACTTTATTCTCCCATCTCAGCCTTTCCACTCCTTTTCTGTCTGCCTAAGGGAGTATGTAGTAAGAAAATATAATTCCTCCATAATTTTTGACAGACATATGCTACCCAAATATGAAAAAGGATTCCACATCTATTAGCAGTCATATAGCAGTCTGTTATACAAAGTTAATTACCTTTTAAAGAGACAGACCTGCCCTTCATAGCAAGGGATCAAGCCTTAGCAGCATTAATGTAATGGGAGCAGATAGAGATGACATTTCCCTCATCCTCCTCTAACCTTAATTATTAACAAAGCAATGAGAAAAGATTCACCTCTGCATTAGCTCCTTTGCTTTCTTAGCTGTGTGGGCTCTAGTGATTTTGGTGTTCTGGTAATTTTGCAGAAATAAAAGCAAAAAAAGGGAGGAAGATTTTCTCATAGTAATATTTCATGTTTCCAGGTTGTCTTGTTTTGCCAGTCCATATTAAAAGTAAACAAAATTAATATGACAACACAAACTATCTGATGTTCTCATTTGGTTTTTGAATCTGCTCTAAGAAAATCTTTGATGGTTTCTAATAACTTCATTATTATTGGCCAGTTAAATCAAGCAAAAATAACATGGATTGACTGGGCTGTAACTAAGATTCATCCAATCTGACAGTCAATGGTCACAAGTTTTGCATCAGTTCTTATATTTCCCATAAAATGTCACTGAAATTAACTACATAGTTCATGCAATTTGAAGATATATGGAAATAAGTAACTATATTAATAACCCTCAGTGTTGCTACAAAATTCAATATTAAAATCTATTTTTATTTTTAAAAATTCAAACATTACAGCAATTAGAGTAAATAGAAAACTAAATGCTTTTCTTAAAAAGTATGTTACGTATTATACTAGGGGACTAAAATAATTTGAACCTTCTGAGTGTGCTGCGAAGCTCATCTCTGGCCTTTGGGAAGGGGCAAAAGAGGGAAGAAGGAGGGAAACTTCTGCAGGGTGTATGTGATTTGAGCTTTTAAATTGCCTGTTTACGTGCTATTTTGAATCACACTTCCATTTTTAATGTTTTTTTTTTGTGATGTACCTTTCAGTCAGGTACGAACACATGAAATTATTTCAGCAGTGGTAAAAATCTAACACAACAAAGGAAAGGAGCTACAAATAGGTATATGACATTGCCATATGCATATAAAATGGAAAATGTACTTTAGAAGGTGCCTTAGAAAGTTTCCTTAAGAAACAAGTTAACAGCTAAATATCAAAATCTGCTCATAATTCAATCAGGAGTTAACTACACACAGCACTGGTAAGAGCATGAGCACTTTTGACCATTGATCCAGGTGCCCATGTAAGACTGACTCAGGAAGTCATTCGGTCTGTTTGCTCATTTTGAAACAAAACACTCATAAAGGGGCACTTTCATCTTACATACAGCCAATTCTTACCTTGCAAAAGGCATTGCCATGACTCCACAACCAAGACAGGGAAAATATTTCTTTTGCACAACCTCTCACACTGTCCAATGATGCAACTGTTGGAGTGTCAAAAGCAACATTTGTTTTCATATAAAAGAACATGATGCAAAGGAGTGAGATCATAGAATCATAGAATGCTTGAGGTTGGAAGGGACCTCAGAGGTCATCTAGTCCAACCCCCCTGCACACGCAGGGTCACCTAGAGCACGTGGCACAGGGTGGTGTCCAAGCGGGTTTTAAAGATCTCCAAA
>VZSG01000333.1:837888-871804 GCA_013398315.1 Nothoprocta pentlandii
CCTCTGGATGGCAGCACAGCCCTCAGGGCTATCAGCTACTCCTCCCAGTTTGGTATCATCGGCAAACTTGCTGAGGGAGCACTCCAGCCCTTCATCTAGGTCGTTAATGAACAAGTTGAACAGGACCGGACCGAGAACTGACCCCTGGGGGACACCACTAAGTACAGGCCTCCAGCTGGACTCCGCACCGTTGACAACCACTCTCTGCACCCTGCCATCGAGCCAATTCCTAATCCACCTCCCTGTCCACTCATCTATCCCACACCTTCGGAGCTTGCCCAGGAGGATGCTGTGAGGGACGGTGTCAAAAGCCTTGCTGAAGTCCAGATAGATGACATCCACCGCTCTGCCCTCATCTATCCAGCTAGTCACCCCTTCATAGAAGGCGATCAGGTTAGTCAAGCTTTATTTCCCCTTTGTGAATCCATGCTGGCTACTCCTGAGCACCTTCTTCTCCTCCGTGTGTCTGGAGACAGCAGCCAGGATGAGCTGCTCCATCACTTATATATACACCACACATACATATAGATACCACAGAGAAGCCCACTGTATGACAAAGTCTGCAAACACAGTAATGCCAGGAGTTTAAAAACTATAGATCGTTTGCCTTATCATTGGCAAATGGGGAAAAATGAATAAAAAAAAATAATTTTAATTAGCAGTATATAATGCATCTTGTGATGCATTTTGGGAAAAAGTGTTCTCTTCCTGCCTGTGAAATTTCTGGTGCATTTTTATCACACATTAAAAACAAACAAACAAACAAACACTAACAGTAAAAAACACCTCATACTATCAGGGGTAATGTGTATACAGAGGTTTTCGCTTCAAGTAAGCAACAAATACCATAAGCTTTGTGATAAAGTCATGGTAGTTAACAGCGACTGTCAAGAAGTATGGGGTGCTAGTGCCTTCTGATACATTCACCTGTCAATCATGCAAAGAGTGACTTGCTTAGTTTCTCCTGGAACCATATGGGATAACCTGGTCTGGAATCTACTTTCTGACTAAAAAATGGCTTACAGGAAAGTTTTTTAAATCGTTTTTTATACAGATTTATCTTAGCTGTTCTGGTTAAGATTAAGATAGAAATTTGTTTAGCAATCTGTAATATATGCTGTGTATAAAGGAGAGAGATTTCAGGGATGAGAAGGGTGTCGAGAAAGAGTGACAAGAATATCAGCTTCACTTAGCAGGCAGCAGGCTTCCAATATTCCTCATTTCAAGAAAACTGTCTAATATAGATTTTTTAAATGTCAGAATATTTCAAAAAATGCCACAGGGCCCCCAAATTCGGATAGACTGGAGTCTCAGCTCCACATGGGAGTCTTAGGGTTTCCAGCTCCTTGCTTTAAAGGTGAATTAAAGCAAGGAAATTTCCAGCCCTGAAATACCCTAAGCTTCACACGCTGAAATTTTTTGGCTCAGCAGAAGATTGGCTAGGGAGTTGACCATGGTGATATGGGCCTCACATCTTCTTATGGACACTATGGGTATAGCTAGGATCCTTGGAAGATTGCTTCAAAACTGGAGTAGATGGCAACTTCTTAGAGTAGTTCGGCACTAAACCACACACAGTTTCAGCAAGAATTTTCTGGGCCCAGGAAAGCAAGAGTTGAGCATTTTAGGCTTCTCTAATCAGCAGCTGCTGAAATTTTACTCTACGGCCTATTTTTTCCTGGGAGTAATGGCACCTGCTGTCTCTCCAGAAAAATCTTTAATGTTGTGCTAAAAAATCTCAAGTGTAAGAATAAAAGAAGAGAGGAATTTAGCCTGCTACTAAAAAAAAAACCTGAACTCTCTATGAAAAAATAGAAATTCTCAATTTTCTATCACTGTCAGGAGCAACTTCGAGCATCAGAGAAGTTTCACTGCCTTTCTTGCTAAACAGAAATTTTATGCATATGGGTGACTACTGACCATTTTTTTTTAATATCTTTAACTCTTATATTCAAATGTGTGGCATAAATTTCAAATTGCCTCAGAAAAATATATTCATAAATGTATAGAAAGTTGTCTCTGATATACCTTCACACAATAAGGCAGAAGACTAAGAGAAAGATGAGTGTCACACTGATATTTACAATATATGCTAGTCTGGCATGAGGGCATCACAAATTAAATTTAGAAAGTATAAAATTACAGTGAATGTACTTATACCATGGATGAATCTAGACAATCTCATAGATGTATAATAAATCTTACTGGAGTAATTAGACAAAAAAATTAGCAGAGCTTCCAAAGATTAGTGTGAGCCTTGGCTTGACTATAAAATGAAGGAACACAAAAAGATAAGATACACAACACAGAAGTGCAACACAACAAAAGGATATATACACTAGCCAGTGAATTAGATAAACATATGTCATAAATGTGTCAGCTAAATATTTTTTTAAAAAGTGTATAATGAAAATAGTGAGGACTAGAAGAAGGCAGCAGTAATAACAGTAGCGAAAGTAACAAGCCTTGGTCTGAGAAGTGCTAGAAGATCTATCACAGATACTTCACATTCTTACATATGACACAAGTTACAAGCTGATGACAGGGTTTGGGAAGAAAATTTCAAGGGACAAATTTTTCATAGATGCATTTCATTTTCTCTCTGTAAGTTTTAGAATTGACTATTCTCTGAAATAAGACAGCCTGAAATAAGAAGAAAGGATGCATGCATTCCAATACATCAGTTCTTACTTGGAGAAAATAAAAAAGCTGCAAAAACTTAAAATGCTTGTCACAAAACCCAAATTAATGATTCCATTGATGTCCCATGATCTGGTTCATTCCATTAAAGAGAATACACATGGAAAGTTCACATTTGGATTAAGGCTCTTTCTGCATGTTATAATGCCTTCCCAGCATCTCCTCTTGAAATATGAACGTTAAGGTGAGTTCCTTATGGCCTGTTCTTCCTCAGGAGTAAAATTTTGCCCTCAAACTCTATTAATGATTCTACTGATGATACATAAGAAGAAACAAAGCGCAGTTACTTGCACTAAAACAACATTTGCTTTTCTAGGCAAGAAGGAATAATAAAGGAACAAATTAAAATTGGTGATGACAACCAGTTCTGCTAGAAAATTAATAATACGAGGCTCAAAGTACTGATCATCTAAATTGTGTATCCACAAGTGGTTTCACATTCAAAGAGTTAAGATTTGATAGAACAGAGATTATATTTAGAAAGAGGGAATCTGATTATATTTAGAAAGAGGGAATCTGTTTCTTTAAAACATTGTCTTGGAATTGGATGAATGTTTTTAAATGCATTTCACATATACATAGAAATTTTGTTCTCTGTTATTTTCAAACAAAGTGGAAGTATTTGGATTGTTTATGAACATTTGTGTATATATTTTATTATTGGCAGTAAGAATAAAAATCTAGATATGTCCACCTTTTCCTTCCTTATGTCAATCCTCTGATCATAGGCAACTCAAGACATTGTAGACTCTCTTTCACTTTGGAAAACATAGATATTTGGCTGCAAGTAATTTTGGTTTTATTGCATAAGTTAATACATTTTGGTATTCAACAACAACAACAAAAACAATATGAAGTTTAATAGTGGCAAAATATAAGGGGAAAAAAAAACAATATTAGTTAACTCAGTCTCATGATTGCACCTGCAAGGCAACTCAATCTTGCTGTAGCTGCTAAAGCTTTGAGCTTGGTCTCACAGATTATTTCAGACCTCAGCTACATAATTAGTGCAGATTTCCACAATTTGTTAAGTTCCTTGTAAATAACTGTTCTTATAAGGTGGTTAACCAGATGCTCTGAACAAGTTGCAATGGGTTTGTCAGGTTCATTTTGGTGAGGCTGTCATACTGTGTGGCCAGAAGGTATGTCACAGATTCAGGTTAATCTTGAGCACATGGATGAAGAGAGGAGGGCTAGGGTTTGTTGCTGGACTGAAAAGTAACTACCTTGACTGCCTATTTAGATGCAATCACATTCAAATTATTCTGCAGTGAGCATAGTCCACCTAGATTAAGAAAATACAGAACATTCAACAGTCTCAGCAATAACAGACAACTCCACAATAAAACTCTATAGTACAGCTAGAAACTATTTTTGTGGCAACTCTATTGGAAAATGGTCCCCTTAGCAGTTTAGATATACAGTCACTGGATGCTCTAGAGAACAGGGAGCTGCTAAAGGAGCAGACAGTGCTCTTTGACATCAACTTCTTATTTTTTGTTTTGCCTAGTATTTCATTTAAAAAACTTTCACAAACTGTGAACAAAGAATAGGGGACATTAGTAAGGAGAGATTTCTTTATTTTGAATAGCTACTAATGCTTTTTTTTCTTTTTTTTTTTTTTTTGGCTTGTTCAATCACTTCCAACTCCTTACAAAATTTTACTCTCTGTGTCTTGTTTTATATTCTCAGATTGATATCCTCCTCCAAACAAAATACTTGTGCTTCCTCAATGCTGTTTAACTATCTCTGTGAAGCCTTTTTTTTTTTTTTTTTTTTTTTTTTTTTTTTTTTTTTTTTTTTTTTTTTTTTTTTTTTTTTTTTTTTTTTTCGGCAGACTCCTGAAGCTAGGTTGCATCAAATCAGTGCAGAATAGAAATAACCAAGAAGGTTTAATGAGGTACTTGAATAGCAAAAGCAGTGCAGCATCCTCTCTCAGTTCAGGAGGATAAATCATCCCAAGTGAAGTACAACACAGATAGAAAATCTTTAGGTAAAAATACTTAGTACTTCATAAACATATGAAAAGAATATGATCATTTAGAGCAAAATCTATCAATGTTTGCTACACCAAGGCCAGGTCACATCATTGATTCTTTCTTCACATCCATCAGTAAACATGCATTAATACCATGCAATGGCTTTAAAATCATGCAGTGTGGTAAAATCTCTGTATGAAGGAATCCTGCTTGCCACATGTGGCTGATCAGGTGTGTGCAGTGGGAAAGAGAGTTGTTGCATTGCATAGCAGCCTTGCTTGTCTTTAGTGATACTGGGCTGCCCTTGCATTTGAGCAGTGTGCACAATATGCATCTGCATAAGGACTGTGACAACAGACACCCAGCTGACATGTGTCCTAATATGTCAGTTGATTCATCTTATCATGTCACCTAAATTCATTTTCAATATTTCCTAATTCCTATAATCAAAGAGACTAGAGTGTAGCAGTTTCTTGAGTGGCAGCTCAAGAAACTGTACAGACTGCTGTCATTGAAACATTGCCTGAATTACAGTCTTTCCCCAAATTGTTTTTCTGAGGTGCTCCTTAGCTCTATCCACAAATACATATTCAAAAATTACTTTAGAAGAGAATAAAAAGCATATTCCAAAAAATAATCTTCCATAAGATTTTCTGCCTTTCTTTCTGGACTTATTAGAAAGGGTAGGTATGTTTTAGCAAACAGTATAAGTACACTGAGATGGTCCCTTTTTTTTTTTCTTAAACTACTGTTTTCTTCACATTCTTCAAAGCAATCAGATCAAGCAGATCTCAGTATTCTCAGCTAAGGTATATCAACTGTTCCCAAAGCAACAAAATGGTTGGAGTGTTTCCTCTAGTTGGCACAATTTGAGATTAGCTTTACATTTCTGAAATGTAATTTTAAAAAAATTGAAAAAAATGAAATGAAATTTTAAAAATATCAACCTTGTTCACATGTGTGCAGAAATGTGGGGAATATTTTTTTTTCTGCCTGTCTACATTGGCATCTCTAAAGATTTGTCCTTTTGCAGGGCAACAGAAGAAAGGGATGCAGAAGGAAGTGCTTTTATGACATGAATTCTAGGACCATTTAGCTTTTTATTTTACTCGACATATTTTACACATCTTGGAATCATAAGCTTGTTCTTTCAGAATCTTGTCAAACCAGCAGTGATCAATCACCCAGGCATGCACTCAATCATTTACTTTGTAAGTTCCACCAAATATCATGTATCTTCAAACTTACGTATGTAATGCTGAACACAACTGATTTAGAAAACAAATCTCACAGGAGATGTCCTACTATTATGAATACTGCAGTGCTAAGAGCATTCAAGGAAAAGAAAATAATTTAGTATGAACTTAAAGAAATAAGCTCTTTTTATCAACATGAGCTAAAAGGTTGACAAAGCTATAAAACACTTCTAATATTCAGCCAAGTGTTGCTATACCTGGCAAGAAACTGTAATTTGAATGTATAGAACAAATTGGAACATATTCAACTACTACTTTATCCTACATAATCTCTATCTCTTTTAATGGTAAGGCATGTGTGTTTTCAAGATCAGAAGGTTCTGGATGAACAGATTTAAATTAAGAGGAATCTCTTCAAATCAAGTTGTAAACTGGTAATTTTCCTTGCAACTGAGCCTTCTGAAATTCAAACTGATACTCTATTTCTTTAAATAATAATAATAAAAAAGAACAGCATAATTTATTTGCATTCATAAACTCAATTTATTTGCATAACTCTCTAGCTATTAACAACAAATGAAGATAAGATTTGAAGCTACTACTCTGCTGCTTCTTTAGATATTGTGAAAGCAGGACCTACTACATACTTATGTATGTAACTAGGATACATGTAACTAGGATTTAACTAGGATCTGTATAATGGGACTTATTTTTTAAGATCACACACTCCTTTTCTAGTAACTCCTTTTCCAGTCTATAGCACATCACATTGCCTCGCAAAGGCAGCTTTTTGCAGTAATTAAACTTAGTTGAGGTATATAGAAATCATTGACAATTGTTCATTAGCAAGAAAGTTTATTCAGGAGATATCTACTACCTATTAATTTCAATGTGCACATGCACACATTCGCACACAATGTGCGCACATCTGAATTAAGTACACAACTCTGTACACATATCCACAGAAGTCATAAAAAACAGCAAAGTGATGAAAATATTTTGCGGGGGGAAGGGAGCTGTTTACACTGGCATATTTTTCTGGAAAAACAACAAAATCCTGGGGAGAAAAGGAACATGCCCTGGACTAGATGAAATCCAAATCTTGCTTCTAATTGATTCTAAAAGACCACTGTCAGTGCACTTTTCACAAATTAAAATCAAATCCCATCTATCAGAGTAAGGTAAGAATTAGAAAAGCGGAAAGTAGAATTATTCTTGTAACACTTTTAAAGGGATGGCGGAAAGAAATACTGCTTCAAAAATAGACCAAAAATACATTTCCCATTCATTCACAGATCCTGACACTTGCAGTTTATCAAACAGAAAATCTTCAGAGAAGATCACTTTAAAAACGCTTGCAAAACATTTGTACTATATCACTTTGAATTACAAAATTTTGCAGGTGTATATATAAGCTGATAGCTCTCAAGCTTTTTCAAATGAATCATCTTGAAGAGAATCTTCCTTTGCTGCAATATTAAACCTCAAGTGTAACTCTCTTGACTTTTGTTTCCCATCCATTTCAACAATGTGTTTATTCTGCCCATTAGGAGTATCTTAACTGAGCCAATAATACTACATAAAATACAATGCAGCTGGGACTACTGGAATTTCTGAGCAATAACAGAAAAATGAGATTTATGGCACCTACACTAGTTATTGGTGTGTGATACCTACACCAATAACTGGTGTATAGGCTTGTCCCCAAGGTGTGCACCTACACAAGATAGGGATATTTCTTTTCTCAATTACACGTCTCATGATTTCCTAGATAAACACACCCTAGACTGGCATGAACTATGACTGTAGTAGCTGTAGTATCAGTTAAAAAGGCTGGTACAGACTGAAACAGCAAAATGAATCTACAGAAAACTTAATGATGTAAATCCATGCGAGGAATGCTAGAGAAGAAACAAAAAACCCCACCTGCATATTTAAGCAAACCTAAACATCCTCTCATCCGGTTGTGGAACAGATGAACAAACTAACAGAAATTAAAAATAAGCTCATACCTCTATACATTACTTACATACAATAATAAAGCATCAAAGTAGTACTCACAGCTAGAGAATATCAATGGACATGAGTGTTCATCCATCGGGAAATTATGTAGCTGCAGCTGGCATTCAGCATTGATGGTAAGCCTGTGGAGAAATCACCTATCTGTCACTATGCATCAGCACAAGGAAAAGTTAAAGGGAGCCAGCTAGATAACCTTAGGTAATCTTCGAAAAGAACTTTGACGTCTTTAAGTAAGGCCTTCAAGCAAAAGACTGCATATAGAGATTGTTTATAGCCTATTTAGGCCTGAGGTAAAATAATGATAAATTATATAAAACAACATCAACAACAAGTATATCCTTACGAGTTTCCTGATCCTCCCAATTTTTTGCATATGTCTTTCTCTATTTTTAAATGATATGGGATGGAAACAACTGTCCTTTAGAAAAAAAAAAACAGGAAATGGTTGGTGTGGTTTTTAATCCCAATGAAATGTAGACAATATTATACGGAACCTTCCCTGCATTTACTTACTTGGTGAAATTAAAATACTTTCCATCATTTTGGAGTACCTTTCAAAAGCTTTTGAAGTGTCTATTTGTCATTCTCTCCTGAGTAATATAGGCATAGAAATAAATGACCTAATTGCACAGACCAGCAGAAATGTCTTCAGTCTCATTTGAAAACTTGTTTTACATGTTTTCCTAACAAAAATGACATTGTGAATGGAGCCTAATCTATCTATTAGATTTCTATCTATCTAGTAGATAGAAATCAGTCTGAAAGATTATGAAGTCAATCTATCAGTTGACTGCAAGAAGCACTAGTTTACTAAGTAGACCAGTACAAGTCTGTAGCGGTCAGGAAACCAGACGCTTTTGACTTTGTGCCTGAGTTTATGCAACAAACATGGGCTATACGTGGTAGTGGTGGTGGTAGGCTTCGGTCTTTTTAAATCCAAAGCTAACAAACTGGATATGGAAAGGTCTGGTGCCTCAAATGTAGGATGGCAAGCTTAGAAAACCTCTGTGTTGGAAAGGTCACTTGTGAGGAGCTGACCACCATTCTTGTACTGAGTCTAGGTGCAACAGGAATGAATTCATGCCCAAAAGAAGCTAGGGAAGAGGAGGGAAAGGCAAGGAGCGTGAGTTATCTTTGTACATTTTCTCCTGAATGCAAGATGTTTATGACACATTATAGAAACTGCACATATAGTAATTATTAATCCCATACTATATTGATAATATGTGGGAATATAAAACAGATCAATTATTTATTTTTGAATTTCATAGTATTATTGATGAAAAATGAATATTCTTATAGTTCTTCTTATGAGAAAAGGAGGCTGAGCTGAAGGAGCGAAAATGATTCAAAACATCTCTCACACATTTAGCATGCTCATTCATACAGCCCATTGGGTCAAATATAATACCATTTTTATCTGTTTAAATGAATGTTGTAGTCCACATATGTGATATAGCTTCTTTAGTGATAAGTATGCAAGTCTATCATTAACTATCATTAAGTAGATAGGTAATTTGACTAGAAATACTGAACAAGACCTGGTTTAAAAATAGAAAGGAAAAAAGAACAAGAGAGGATTAAAGCTGTAATCTTAATGACCAAAATCTTTATCCAAAGGCTACTGACATAAGGAAGAGCTCTACTACTGAACTCAGTGGAGCAAGTCTAAGAAGAGAAGGACATTAAAAATGTCAGTAACATTTCCAACTGTTTAATTCCTTTCTTATTGTTTAACAAAGATTGTCATTGAAGTCCAAATGCAATTTCAAGTATATGAAATTGCACTCAGAAGGCTGAATAAAATCACTGAAGAAAATGTAGCCTATAAGGAATATTTCTGAAAATTTTGCTGTGAGGAATCTGGTATAGGGCAGAACTTTCTTCTGTTCTATTCAGTTTTTCCACTAAGAAAAAACATATTTTGATTTCCACAGACTCTTTTTTAATGCAAATATGTATAGTTTCTCTTATACTACACAGTGGAAGGCATCACAAAGTTTAGAAAAACTCTAAAATCCTTCCTTCTAGAATCCACCCTTGTCATGAAATGTGACATGCTATCTTTCAGTGCATCTTATCTGAAGAATGATGCATTGACATTAGTGTGAATCTGGAAATACTTTATTCAGTCTCACGTCTAAATCTGCTCAGAAACATTTCTGGCAGTGTTTTGTAGGACTATATTTTTCTGAATTTAACAAATATTAAAACATCTGACTTCTACAATTCAGGGAAACATACTGTCAATGCTTAAAGTTTATTTTTTGTTGGTGGTGTTTTTTTTCTTTTTTAGGCAAAACTTTGCTTTTTAAACTCTACAAGAGTTATGCCTGAATTTTCATTAAACATTTGTCAAGGAAGATCAGTAGGCATTAGAAAGGACACAGAAGAGAATAAGAGAAAGCTCTGAAAATCACTATAGAGTAAAAGATGTCAAAAGCTTTCAGCTACATACTTCGACTTCTTACCTGAGGGTATATAAGATTTTCCCATCATTCCATATCCTGAGGAGCTGGTTGGGAGTGGTAATCCAGTGAGCTTCTGCTGTTTTGGAGTTTCGGAATATCGTGTCTGGTATCCAAATCAAACCAACCATGTTGCTGTTCAGAGTCAATATTTTCATGGTGCTATTGAAACGAAGACGACTGTCTGTCCACGTTTGGGCAAAAAATATATCAATTTGATATTCCTGCAATTAAAATATGAAATGAAAATTGAAATTTGTTCTGCACTTGTCACTACTACTTGGTCTTTGATAACATCTATTCACATGTAGAGTGGCAATATGCGTTCGAGTCAATGGAGCTATGTTTTATTGACCAAAGAGCTTAGCTTTTAAACTTTTTGTCTTTTTTTTTCTTTCTCTAGCTCCTTTAGAAAAGAGGCCTGGCTTCTCTCAGGCATCAGTCCTTTCCCATAACGAGTTCAGTACTTTCACCTCCTCTTCAATTGAAATGTCACAGCTACAAGATAAAATTTGCATAGGCTTCTGTGTCTCCGGGCAGAGTTATTTGAGTCTGTGGAGTACAGTGGGTAAATATGAACAGGAGCAATATAAGTACACTGGAAACAGTAAATTCCTTTGACTTTGGCAATGAATGCCTTTTGTTTGGTTGCTTTGTTGTTGTTGCTGCTGTTTTTGGGGGGGTAATTCCAATAAATTTTTCATTCTGTTTAGAACCAACTTTCTCAAGTTACACTACAGCAGAATTTAAAACATGTTTGTGCACCTTTAAGGCACTTTGTGTACTTTGAAAGCTGAGCCCCAAGAGGCTGTTATTACCATGAATAAGCTAATATCAAGGTTTACATGCCACAAACTAATCCTTTCTCATGTCTACTGCTATAAGGGAGCAGTAAGCAGCCATAACAGATATAATAATGCAGAAAATAAAATATGTATGGACAAACACATAAAATGATATAGGTGAACATCTAAATATGCTGCCTAATACATAGAATACCGCACACAAGAAATTGTATTAAAACAGTATTTGAATCGAGAACCTCAGTCCTCAGAAGTCATAAAAAAATGTATTTATATTCACCTTGTTTATCTGCCTTTTCCTCTTTCTATAGAGCTCAGTAGCTGATAGAAGAGCCCTATGGAAACATATATCTGATCATGTCATGAAAGACTCTCTCATAATTGCTGGGCTAGCGAATTCATGACAGTGGCAGCTTGTTTTTGCTCATATAACACAAAGTTTATGCTATATAATGCATGTTAGTACAGGGACTTAGGGGAAAACAAAACATCCTCAGATCCTCTGGTAAACGCACTCTCAATAAATGTGAATAAAGGACTAGGATTCTTCAGAAAATCAGGGAGCTCTTGCCTTTGACTGCTCTGAACTTACTTTAATTACATTTTTGCATATCTACTTCTAAATGTTTTATTAAAAAGAGAAGGTGTAAAAAGAAATACTATTATGTGAACCCTATTTCACATTGCTTTATGCATAGATTCTTATAAGAGCTCACGATCTGAACTGAGGCCAGGATTTTTACTGTTTTCTGAGAACCATCCAGTTCTCCTGCACTATTACAGTTTTGGCAGGCCGTTCTTCCAGAGCTGATGTTATAACACTAGGAAGCCTAATTTACTACTCTAGGCCTCTCATCTCTACATGGCAAAAGATCAACAGATAGATAAAAGGTGCTAGTGTGTGCGTCCAAACACCTGGTAATAATAGATCACCTTAGGACTTGAAGTCTAGCCACCAAAGGAATTAGGACTAGGTTTTTTTTTTTTTTTTNTCTCACTGCCATTTTTCATTGTATTAGCTTTATTTTCTCAGGGATACTGACAGATTTTAATTTGAAGAGCCTTTTTTTCATGCCAATGTTTACAAGTTCGCAGAACTTCACACACTTAAATAATGCAGCAATGTACACAGCATACTGTAATTGCTACCTAGCTCTTTATAAATATTAAAAAGGACAATCTTAGTTGACCAAGTTTATCATAGCAGAGTGTTCATCTCTCCTTACACTGATTCTCTCTGTCACTTTATCCTTGAAAGTCCAGTGAACAGAGGTAATTTGGCACATTCAGAGAGGGGTATACCAGTCATGTTCATGTATTTCTCCAAACACTGAGAAAGGAGAGTTACTTTTTTTAAATCACATGTGACAATCAGTATTTATAGAATCAAAAACCATTTGTATACATCTGGCTAATGACTGTGCTGTCTTTTCACAGAACAAGTTTTTGCATGGTATTTGTATTTGATGTTATTTTATATAAATGCTTTGACTGAGAAATGATTACTAAGTTTTGGAGGACCTATAATTCTCCTCTAGTAGATTGTACATATTGTGGATTTCCCTCCTCTGCAAAACCAAAGAAAGACTATGTAACACAATATCCCATAGGCACTGCAGTTAGATCTGAGCAAAGTAGTCACCAAAGACAGTACAGTACATTATGGTTTGCTGTCCAGGTATACTATTCTGGCTGAGAAACAGACACTGTTAGCCTAGAAGTAGGGTCATCCTAACATAATCATGCAACTTCCATTTGTTATTTTTTTCACTTATTACTAGATAACTAGAACACTCCAGATATGCGTCTTACTCAAAATACCTAAGCAACGGGACAATGTAGTTCCATTCATTCTTTCCTTTTTTCAACTCAAATGAAGTGGTTCACGGACTTTCTGAGTTTTCCAAGTTCATTTCTTTATCCATTTTTCTTTACATAACCTCAGATTACTTACAAAAAGCAAAGTAACATTAAAAAAATGATGGAAGTCTTTTAAAATCAGTGGCATCGGCATTTTCGAAATTTTACCCCTATATTTTTCACCAAAAATATCTACCATATATGATCAGTGTACAAAAATTTTGACCCCCATATAACACATTTTTTCCCACTTTTAATAGCTTTGATTATGAATGGATTCTAAAAATAAATTTATAAAACATTTTACGTGTATAAATCAAAATTACCACTTAGAACTTCATCCAAATGGAATCTGTATACAGCAACTTTTACATTCCACACAATGAACATACGCTATGTTGAAGGACATGATAAATTTAAAAATGTTAAGAAAGTCAAAGAGCAAGAATGTGAAACTAGAGAATCAAGTTCCCTAATTTTTCTTTTGTGATTTACCCCTAAATGAATTCATTATTTTATAAAAGTCCTCACACAAACAGTCATCTTATTCTACTTTCAAGATTTATTGGGAATATTTAGTATAATTTGAAAATAATACAAGCAATATTATCACTGAAACTGTCCCACATCACCTCCAAAAAGCTTATCTTTGAAAATAGACTTTTAAAATTGACACTTTACAATGCTCACCTAATTTTGAGAACTATCTTCTAAAACCTACCAAAATATTTTATAGCCTTTTCACTGATACTGTATGATGGTATTGTCTCATCGAAAATATTTCTATATATTCAAATTTCATAAGCTCTTCTGTAAATTTGAAACATTTGCTGGGAAAAATGACTGAATGAGTTACGAAAAAAAAAGTAACTTAATTAAAGAAAAAAAGAGAGATTTTACTAGAAGGGACCTTTCTTTCTTTGTATTTTTGGGTGGAGAAGTCCATTTCTTTGTCTTGATTTGTGGACAGAGTAAGTTAACAACAGTTAACAATCAGCTACAAATAATGATATATAGTCACAGTTGCATCTATTCAATTTTAGCATATTTTTCATATTTCCAAACCTAATGTGGTTTCACTCCTGCCTTGAATATAACAAAGCCATGAAATACTTGCTTTTCAGTTGTGTGGGACTGATTAATGATTGGAAATACCCTGAAGGGGTATGGTCTGAGGCATTTGTAGCTGCAGAAAAAAAAAACACTTTTCAATCAAGCCTTTAATTCTTTCTTCATTTGAAAGAGGAGCTAACATATTGTTGGCAATACATGAAGCTTTTGTCCTACCAAGATGTGTTACTTTAACTGTGGGTTAATCCTGGAAAACACCATTTAATTTGTTGTCCTAGTCAAATTTGAATGACTACAGATAACAGCATGCAAGTGATTTTGCTGCTCGTACTGCAGCTTTCTCATTTTCTGCATTTTCACTGTTTTTCACAACAACAATAGAGAGTCTTTTCCTTGGAAATTTTGCTTGAATTTGTTCTATGATCCTTTTCAGGTTCTTACTACGGCTTATCACACAGCGTGCCAGTACCATGACAAAACTCCATTTGCCTGTAAGTAATTTACACCAAAGCGGGAAATTCTACTTGTAAGTCTTTAGCTGTTCTGTAAACAAATATTAATCTTCCTCTTCATATTCCAAGCATATCATTTTATATGAAATATGCTAAAAAAGTAGTTGGAGCCCTTTATATTCAAACAATGTTACATAAATGTTAAGTATGATGGGTTAAGATCAGAACACAGGACAAGGTTGTTCAAGAAAACAAGAGAAAGATGAGAAAAAAACTTAGCAATTTAAGTAGAAAAAAACGGAGAGCTCCTTTAAAACTGGAAATAGAGCAGTTTAAATTCAGTCTTGCAAAAGCTCTCATGTGAAAATGAATACTTGTAATTCTTGTCAGTCCTTTCCAATTCTTTACCTAAATCTGGCCAGATCCTTCACAGTTGTTAAGCAGTAATTTCAGTGTATGATTTAAGGTAATTTTTTGCTTCAGTTCTCCTCTGAACCCCTCACTCAGTCCTTCTCCTCAGTGGAAATTTGTTTCTCTTTCCAGTTTAACAACATGGCTCTGAAGTCCTCCCTTCTGCTTTCTCCTCAGCAGAACACAACAGCCTCACAGGAGTGTAAAGCTTCTGAACAAGAACAAAGCAGATATGGAATTATGGGGAGTTTGAATTTCATTTTCAGGAAAATAATATTTCTTCTAGCCTAATTAAGCACTGCAAGGAAAGCTGAATCAATGATTGATTTTCCTAAGGATACCCTGCGGAGATCTGTCTGATCGATTCCCCCTTCTTCTCAGTTATGTGACAAATAAATGAGAGAAATAGTGTTCCCTCAAATAAGAGATGAGCTTTTCCTTTTCCTGAAGCTGAACATTTGCACACCTGATATTAAAACACCAGTAGTTATTCTGGTGGACAGAGCCTACCTCTAGTTTCCATGATTCATGAAACCCTCGGTAAATGGTCTAAAAGGAGGAGAGGATTGTCCTCTATTCAGGTAGAATGTCTCTTAATTAAATATTTGATCATTTAAGGTGCTCATAGCTAGTTTTGATATTTATGAAAACTAATATTCCCATAGAGATTGCTGTATGATGTGTACTGTTTGTTCCACAGATTGCACAGTCTATAGGTTGTAAACAGACAGGAATCATGGCAATTATCAGACAGGTGGAATGTATAAAAGATTACTTTAGCACTATTTCTTGACAGGTATTTGCAACTTTAATACTAATTTCAAAAATTTGTAAGAAACTCTCAGATATCTTGTGGGAAGGAAGTGGAAGCGAAGCTACTTTGAAACCTACACTCTCATTTTGTGCAAATAAACCAAAAAGGAATAAATGGAGTCTGCTTGCACAAACTTAGTAAAATAAGCTGTGTATTTAAAATCCTCGGTATAACCTTAAGACAAACACAAATCTTCTACGAGGATAGTAATTCTCATATACTTGCTCTGAAATTTCACCATGCTTTCTACAAGACTTGGGGTGAGCGGAGTAGCCACTTCAGATGCCTACTGTATCTTGCCTTAAAAAAGTTCTGACAGTTTGGAGCTGTAAAAGGATGCTCAGCTGGGTTTAGGGAATCTTCCTCATGCTTACGTACAACATTTGGTTTTGTGGAAGAACTGCCACTGCACATCGTGTCTCATCTTCCAGTTCTCCGTCAGTCTGCTTTATTACCACATTCTGTCCTCTTCCTTCTCCAGCTTTGACTCTTGTTAGTGATAAGTTCTGAGAGGTGAAGAACTCAAGAGTTTATCTTTCCCAAAGGATAGAGGCTGTACCTTCCAAAGACTCATCAAATGAATATATAAACCAAAACAAAGAATGGTTTATTTTACAGTGATGGTAAAATACATAAGTGTGACAACTCTTCACATAGTTTTTTTTTTTTTTGGGGGGGGGATGTTTTTAATAAGAAATGCTTGCTTCTTTGTGAAATTTTGCTTTGACATTTTCCTATCGTTACAAGCGTAATGGTTCTATGGAGAAAATACAATGAAAGAAGGAAAGCCAACACTGAGACTGTCAGCAGGAAAATAATGGCTATTCAACTTAAAACTGACAAAGTATTTCAGAGAAAAATCAGTATTGTCTCTATTGCTGAACACTGAGTTTAAAAAAAAAAAAAGAAAAAAAAAAGCTAATTCTTACAGCCAGGAATTATGTCTTACCTGCCTCTTCCCATCACAGCCTCAACAGGAATCTCACCGCAGGTAGGACATAAGCTGACCTGCTTCACTACAGTGTTGTTTTCTGTCTGCTTCACTAGATTATTTAATTGATTTATTGCTATGGTAAAGAGTGAAAAACAGCTAGACTCACACACACAAACACAGAAACCAAAAATTCCATTAAAAATCCATTCTTTTTCTGTTGTTGTTCTTTTGTTTGTTCACATATTCATTTTGAGAGTCTTCGTAAAGTAGTGCCTCTATCCTGCTGAGAAAGATAAACTCTTGGGTTTCCTCCATGAGGAAACATTTTTCGGTCTCACCGCACCTACCCTGGTTCCCTGGACACTAGCTCTGTCCTTCCAGATTCCAAATAACCTGTGACACTCAGCAAGTGCAATAGATATGTTTGTCCTGGCCCAGCCTCAGAGATCCCTGAGTATCTCTTCTTAACTCTTCACTGATGGATTATCTTGTCTGATTCACTCAAGTATTCCACAATCAGAAACAAATCAGGAAATCAGAAGCATGCAGCTCAGTTTGAAAATCAATTGTTAATCTTCTATTTTCTTCCCACCCTTTTTAGTGGAATATTCTTCACTTTTGTTGCTCATTATTGCTGTTTCATGTTTATTTTAGGACTCTTGCTTTTGTCTCCTCTATAACATTCTCAAAGACATTCTGGTTCCCATGATTGCTCTATAACTACACTTACGTAGCCTCACCTCTTGATGCCTCTTGAGGACTAATATTCACAGTCTGTGATAGAAAGTGCCTGGGATTTTGATGATAAACTTTGTCTGTGATGGGACATAAATATCGCCTCGTATACTGTGCCAGTTTTTAAAAAGAGGTGTCCAAAATATGCAAGTGGAGAAAGTAAAGGTGAGGGATGCACAGTAAAGGGTGGGCTTTGGGTTGCTGGATCTTGTGGACAACATAATTTAAAACAATAATCAGAAATGGCAGGAGATTGTTACTGGAATACCATCAAAATTAACAGTGAAAATACAATGTTCACTCTGACCTGCAATTTAAGGTTTTACTGGGAAAACAGGAAGCTTGGGCTTTAGATGAGTTACAGAGAGAGATTTCAAATGCATAATTCCATGTGGTAAAAACTAAGATTAGTAAAATGAATGCACAAGGACAGGCTTAACTCTTGTGGAGATAGTAAAGAAATAACACTGAACAGAAGAAACAAAGAAAGAGAATATTAATAGTCTCGGAACATGAGTCAGGTTCATGGTTAAGTGTACTATTAAGGTCTCCTAAGACTATTTGATATCTGAAAAAAGTTATAAAACAAATTATAAAGACATTCAATATCATTCACATATTGCAACAAAAGATGAATCAACCTTCTAAGTATATATTTTGAAGTGTTAGCTTATTCAAAATAGGTTAGCTTATTCAAAATAGCAGCTAATCTTGTTTGTTCATGAAAATAAATGTACTCTATGAGATTGCACACAACAAGCCTTTATGCAAATAATCCCTATATTAAAGAAAGAGAGGTTTTTTGTTTTGTTTTTAATAAGGGAAAAGGGGTCTTTTTGATGAAGAAGTGGAAGAATACTTTCAAATATCTTTTATGTTCTTGTCAAGCTAAAAAATAAAAGAGGTTACCACAGCAGTTTAATGAATATTAAACTCTTCTTAGTACACTCTTCTTAGTACAAGTTAGCTATAAAGGAACGGGTAACAGGATAATGATGAAAAATCAAACATTCATCCCATACTGAATGATCAGATATGAGATGGTCTCACTCATTGTGAGTGTGTGGAGAGACGGTAGGCAGATTTTTTTGAATAGGCAGCTGGTAAAACAACCTAGGAAAAAATCTTTTTCAGTTGTCCCTCTCCAGTATCATTTTTAGCATATTCCCTGAGGCTATGATATATCTTAAGAACTCATCCTACTACAGTGCCCAAATGTCCCAGAGGTCACATATGTATTCTTCTAACACCCAGAAAAAGGAGGGAAAAAACTCCCGTAACTTTACAGTATAACTTTTATTGTTCTTTTGGGAAATTCAGACATCAGGGACATCAATGCCTTCTCCAGAGCTGTTCAGGAAAGCTATACATAAAGGATTTAAACTTTAGACTCTCAAATCCTCTCCTGTTCGAAACGTCAAACATTTGAACATCATCCTGTATGTCACCTATCAGTAAACATTTTCAAGTATTTAATTAACAATTTTACATTTGTTGATCTTTTCCCCCAAAGAAGAACTGCACCATTCACAAAGCTAAATAAAGGAAGACTAGGAACAAAGTTCATGCACTATGACATGCCTGTCATTCGCCTTGCTTTATCACTACCTTACTTCCTGACCCTGTCCCTTCCATGGCAAATCTGGCACAAAGGCAGCCAATGCTAAAAAATGTAGGCATACATTAGTTTGATCTACTCTGTCTTGGGGAAAAACATTTGTCTCTGACCATCTTTGATTTAGCAGAACAGTTCACAAAGTCTAAATTCATTACAACACACATTGGAACCAAAAGGAAGTGGTAGGTAGGTGACAGAAATCAACTAAACAGATGAAATAACAGTGATAGGATTTTATTTTGGATTCATAGCAATATTTGCTTAGGTATTTTTAAAAACCCTTATTTATTGTCTTTCTATTTAACTGGCTATTGACATCTGTAATTCTTCATTTTGGGCACTGCAAAACCAGATCAAGTCCCAGATGGTTGATTGTCATTCTTTGGGACAAACACTGGGAGAAATTTCAGGAGACTAGGCTCTTTCTCTGGACTTGATACATGCACATTCCTCTTGGACTCACAGACTTCATTCATTGCTCCTCTGCTGGGGAAGTTCTAAAGGAGCCTATAAGACATTTCTAATATCTGGTTTCTTCAGAAAGAAAATGAGGGTGCCTGAAGAAAAACTGTAAGATTTGTTTTGCAAAGCTCATTAAGAAGAATGAACCATATTAGCATAATGATGCTTAGATAAACTCACTCCCTAACGCAGCATCTGTTAATAACAGATAAGAGAATATGTTTCTGCTATACACAAAAGAACAAAATGTAATTCTGCTCTTACTTATGAACTGATTATGGTGTTGTTAAAAAAAAAAAAAAAAGAGAGAGTAAAAAAGAACAAAGAAAGAAAGAATGAATGAACACTCAGGAGATTAACATGAGCACAGCTCAGGCAGGAAAGATGCTTTCCCTTGAGCACAGTTTCGCTTTCCCTCCAGTAATGGCCAAGGCAACACAAGGAGGTGACAACGCAGGGGCTCCTGCCATCCCCTCTGTGGCTGCCCAATGCCAGGCAGGTAATTAGAAGCAATGACAGCAGCTTTTCCAACCTCCCCAGAGCAGGAAAGGGCTCCCTTGGTTTCCATGGCAACACTCCCACCTCAGCTCTGTCAGGGAAGCAGCAGTTCCCCTCCCGTTGCCACGGTAACCACACACAACAGGCCCCCAACTGCTCCTGGCTGCATCTCCCTCTCCACGCCGCAGCCTCCTCCTCCCCAGCTCCATCTTCAGCTCCGGCCCCAGCTCCAACGGCTGCTCCTTCAGGTCACGATCTGCAGCTAAGTGCAGCTGCATGTCCAGCTCAGGAAAAGCACCCACCTCCCTTCTTCAGAGGAGGCTGCAGAGATACTCGCATTTGTCTGGATGCACTTAGCAGGACATATCCTGCAGGCGGAAGTCGTGGGGTCAGCACAGTGCTTACATGGCACTTCTGGCCCAGACCTGGGGCTCATCTGGCACTGAATATTATTAATTCCAGCCTAGTCTCTTTGACCTACCTGTGTTTTTTTAATGACAGGAGAGAAATAAAAGTGTTAACCCGGCCACATTTTTCTGACTCTATATATTTTATTATATTTATTATTATATTTATTTATTTAGTCTGCATTTTTAAAATTTCTGAGCACTCAGAGCTTTTTTTGGTTCTTATTTTGTTTTCACTTTCCTAATTTTAGGAAAAGGAATATGAAAATAAACACTTTGCTTAAGAGCTGTCAGGACTTCTTATTTCCAAACACAGCTAAAAATCCTCCAGCCCTGAAGATTTAACACTGCAAATAATATAAATGCTGAAAGTTTTCCAAGCACCTTTTGAATTTTTCTTAACCACTTTAAACACTCCCAGCTTATTAAAGTTCTTGCTGTGGAGGGAAACAATAAATCTCTATGCTCTATCCCATGGCTGAACTGGAAGCCTTGTAAGAAAACAACTAAACTAAATCTCAAGGCCCACATTTGTTTTTGTTTTCACCTGATATCAATGCACAGTCACTCTGTTTACTTCAATGGAGCTCCAGACTTGACGCTATTGTAGCACAAGTGAAAAACTCAACTTTAATCTGACAACAACTTGCTCCAGTGCAGAAAGAAAAGAGATCTATTAACTATGGCAGTTTTCTATTGCACTGTTATTCTCTAAAACATATTTCATAATGCCCAGCTATGAATTTTTACTTTTAGTGTTTCATGAAGCAATTCACAATATACATTTCAGTTGAATATGAAAGGGAAAAAATGGTATTTTAGAAGTTTCACTACCAAAGAATAGTTCATTGTGAAAAACATGAAAGAAGTGGACTGCTTTTTGATAATGGAAAACTGCATGGATGTTTACTTTTAAATCTACTAAGAGGACAGTAAGAAAGAAAGCAAAGGACCCAAAGTACAATTTTTTCTAAGTAGACACTTTTCCTCATTCTTAAAATGTATGATAAAAGCCAAGAAAAAGATGATTGGAATTGTTCTGGAAGCATAACTAGCAATAATTATTTGAAAAAAAAAATGAACTAAAGAATGTAAAAATACTTGAAAGCAGCTATTGAATGACTGATTTTTTTTAATTATGCATGAATTTGTTAAAAAGCAACTTTTTCTCCTAATTGGTAAATACATACATACAAGCCAGCTGTCATCAGAAGGAATAAAGCTGCAGGAGTTGTCCTAGTGCAGCTTCTCTTTCTGTAAATCCATAAAGGAAAACAGTCATCAGAGCTGCAAAATGGCCACCTGCTGCAACTTTACCCACTTAATTTAGTGTGCTCCGTAATAAAAGTGACATTAGCACACTGTGGGGGAAATGAATGATCAAATATTAAACCAAAGGAATATCTCATCTGAACCTTCATTTGAGGTTCATTTCATCTTGCTCTTATTGCAGCTCACAGGTGTAGGAGTACTTCAGAGATGAATGAGATTGAGCAATCACAAGAGCAAAGATGGGGACTCTTCTATCTGTTTTTTATTCTTTGATAGTTAGCCAATGCTAATTACTCAGAAAGTGAGAAAAAAAAACCTTGAAGTTCTAGAAAGTGAAAAAGAAGGTTCCCAGAATCCAAATTCTGGACAGATGACATTGTAGTATTGCTGAATGTCTTTAGAGCTAAAGAAAATTGCTCAGACTTGTGTTTCTTTAAGAAGACCAAGTGTACCGGCCATGGCACGTCAGCTGAAGACAGAAAGGTAGACTTTTTCTGAAGCATGAAGAGTTTTATCTAAATGAAGGTCAACTATGGAAGTGGACATCATCAAAGCATGAATGCACTTAAATCACAAGCTCCAAGAACTTGATTTCAGGAGAACACCTTGGGAAAGCTCTGATTAAATTTGCTGAGATGGTACCGGCATCTTAAATCATAAAAATATGCCATCTCTTAAAAATTCTTGTTAGCTGAGGTGACTGATGCATAAGCCATAGCCTACACCCCAAATTTTTATATCCCAGAAAAACAGAAGACTGTTGAGTACAGGCTAAGGCAGAAGGATGATCTAAACAACAACACATTTAACCCCACCCATCGAATGTGTATCATGGAATGAAAGTTTAATGGAACCAGGAAAATATTAAAGAGTTGGTCTGACTACAATTTTCAGCAAAGTTTTCTGAAGAGAGGGAGGTGAGCAAAAAGTTTTTGCTCTTCACACCAAATGATGACTGAATACAAAAGATAAATAATTTGTAATATCCTAAATTTTTCCCTCCTTGTTTTAGTCCTCTAACCCTTTTTAAGAAAGAACTTTCTGAGGTTCAGAAGGAGCTAGCATCACAGCATACATTGCTTCAGAAGCATGCCTTCTTTCATCACACATAGTCTTTGCCAATACAGGCATGCCAGAACTAAAAATACTGCCTGTTATAAATACTGAAATGGGAATGAATTTTACACCTAGAACCTGCAAAGTATTTGGGTGCACTGGGAGGTAGTCAGCTTGATGAATTGTATTCCCAGAGACAAGTATTTAACTTCTAAGTCTATGACAAATGCTGCAGATCTTAAGACCTCTAGTTTAACTTCAATTTGACAGGCAGTCATCGCAATAAATCAGGAAATGTAGTAAAAAAAGGGCACATTGCACCACACTTTTAAGTTTCTATAGTATCTTAAAAATGAATTATTTCTGACAAAAAAAAACCACTTAGATAGAAAGCCATTCAAGCCAGTTGAGTAAAAATTGTTATAACATTCCCTAATATTTATTCTGAAGAAAACTATAAAATAAGAAATAAAGACATAAAACAATGTTTGTGTGGATGAGAATTCTGAAGTAGATCAAAAGATAATGGAATCAAATGGCAAATGACTTAAACTGATCAGGATGAAAAGCAAGTAAACAGAAGTAAATGATCAAAGTTTTACACCTGCTGCCATAAATGAAGACTTGTGGGAAGTATATTAACTGATTGAAGTAACAACTCCATTCCTGTCAGGGATCTAAGTACTGAACCAATTAATTACAAGTAAGCCACCTCTCCTGCCAGATGTATTTTCACAAATACATCTCTACATCATGGATAAGGAAAGCTTATACAGAACAGTAGGAATCCAATGGACAACTCGGTTTGATCTTGGTCAAAATTATACCCCCAGAAATATAAGGCTAAAACTCCTAAATCTAGAAGTGAAATAAGATTCAGTTTAGAGCAATTTACTAGGAAATATACATCTATGATATATGGCTACATCAGAATCCACTTTCTATATTGCAGGTGAGTTTGATAGTGTCACAAACCATGAGTCAGATGACTTGTCCCATTATAGAGAACTATTTTCAGAATATATATCAAAAGCAGTATCAATGTCAGATAAATGACTCAGTCTGACTTCATAATTGTTGTTTTGTTTCAAAGTACAACCACTTCTGAGTATGAAGTTATAATAGTAATTTAATCTTTTTTAATGTTACAACTAAGTTCTTGCAGCTTCTTATGGAAGTCCTTGTAATTTGGATCATGAACTAGAAAGTTGCAAGAAGGCTAGTTTTATAAACAAGACTTTTAAATGAGACAAGTTCTGAAATCTGAGGTACAGAGATAAAAGCAAATAGCCTGATTTTTCTAACCTGCATCTTCTTTTATTCCTATAATCTAGAAGTAAATATAGATTCTTTCAGAATTATCATCAGAACCCACTAAAACTCCACTGCAATGTTCCTATCCAAGTAAAAGAGAAAATGGTGGAAAAGATTTCACCAAAAAAAAAAGTCCATTAGTTTATGAGTTACACAACTTCATTAAGAGCCTCACATTACATGAGAATAGATACTTGAGAAGATACGTAATGTCTGCTGTTTGCAGTGGGATATGATGTGGAGAAATCACTGTGACTATGAAGAGTGGTATTTCCAAACATACATCGGTTCCTGGGTTGTTGCATATAAATGTTGACTTTTATAGCAAAAAATTGCTAAATCTGATAAATTAAACTGAATTAAATACTGACTGATAAGTACATGGTTTGACAAATGCTAGAAACTGAAGAACAAAGCAGGACAGGTGGTGACTTCAAAGTAAAATGGTAGAAAAATTGGATTTATATTTATAAAGAACAAAATTTCCTGTGGAAAATGTGCAGTTAGATTGTTACTATTTTTTCTTATTCTCTATAAGCTGTTAAAAGAGTTTAAAATGTCAGTTCTACCATGATGGCAGCTTGTTACCAAATAAGAGTTATATATCTGGATTTTCTTAATGTACTTTTGATATAACTAGTAAAATAGTTTTAAAGTAGCTCTTCATAATGATTTCTGACATTAAAATCTTAATATAAATTAGACATATTGAAAAAAGTGAATCACTGTGATAGGCATTAAGCAGTTTTCAAGGACAAAAATACATAGTTCAAATTTCTTCCGCTAAGACTTGATTTTGAATTGACTCACATTGTGAAAAGCTCCCCTTATTATTAAAGTCATTCCAACTCCACTTTTGCAAAGGCATTTTTACCTCTGAAGCAGTTCATGTCTGATACATTTTCTTGATGACACTTGTTAGATTTTCTCCAAGCATTCTTTTCAGTATCAAGGATTAGAAGTGCTCTGTCACAAAAATGCTAGCAAGGACAAAACTAAGTTTTATCAGCCTGAACAATTAATTACACAAAAGACCTGCTTGTCCTACAAAAGGCAGTCTCTACAATGCCCTTCCAAAATATCAGCTACTGGCCACAGGTGGATTAAATTAAATAAAAATTTTTATAACAGACTTCTGTAGAATGACTTCAAGAAACATTGTAACAAAATCCTTCCAAACACAAATTCACACAATGGATACAAGTGATCCAGTGGAATTTTGTTCTCCTTATGCAATTTGGAGATTTTGAAAATGACCTTGCACCCATGAATCCTTTCAACCATAGCAATGAGCTTGGAAAGCTTGTGGCTGAAGAGCACCTCACTGCACAGTGTGCCTGAGCATCATGGTTGCCCACTATGAAAGCTGTGAGCAGAGCTGAACTTTACCTTTGGCAAGAGTGCATTTTCCTCTAACACGTGAACTAAAATACCATCCAGAGGCATTAGTGTAAAAATATCATGAGCAAAACCCCAACATTTGTCCTTTTTTTCACATACAGTTATATTTTTACTTATAGGACTGTATACTCTTATGCATTTGAACAATGACCTCCTGTTCTCTTGCCCTCCCTTCCGTATCTGCAAGATATGAATTCTATCTGTATAGATTAATAGTAGAAATGTACAATCAGAGAAAACTTCCATGTGTGCTGGCTACTTGATGGTATCCTCAAAGTTGCAATTAAGTTATAAAAACATGCTGCTTCTTCAAAAGTCTATAGGAAGACCTTTTCTGTAAATGTAATTAATTTTGAATTTATTTTTTCTCTTAGAGTTCTTCAGTAAAGATGCACTGTTTGGATGAAAATTTGTAATATACATCTCTGGACCAGATTACTAAAATATCTCACAGAAAATTTATATACAGCTCTGTCCATAAAGCTATAGTGATTCTTTTGATAGGGTAGGCAAATGAAAATGCTAAAATTATACATGCTACAGAGATAACTGTTCAATTTTTTTTATTGGCTGGAAAATACCATGGATGAGGTAGGAAGAGGAAATTGTACTGCAATATTGAAACTCTACAGGAAAGAATTTGAGAAGTTGCAACTCTCAAACTTTCCTTACACAAGTGCTTAACCATGACTATATTCTTTTCATACAACTGTATTACTATACTTATAGAGTAAGATATTTAGGGGCATGGTGGGGTGTGTGGGGGGGTGTGCATGCATGCTTTTTTATATAAGGATAATTTCTCTAAGCTTCCTGGAAATTGTTCAACTTTAAATCTGTGATCACTCTTTTCAAGCTTTGTTGTCTGTATTGCAATAATTCCACATTATCTAAAAAGCTTGATTTTCACAGTTGCAGGACATTTACAGATCACATGATAAGTTATCCTGGACAACTCACAGAAAGGTGATACATACTTTTAAATATTGAATTATTAATCTCGCTGTATTAATAAGACATCATGTGCCAAAATGTGAGCACCCAAGTTTACAACCACTGGACTGCTTAACACTGAATCACCCAAATGGTGACCTTTCATTTGATGTATACACTTGAAACAAGATGTTTTTAAAGCTGTTTTTTTGGTGTCTTTACTACCTCCTGGTTACGGACATGAAGAGATTACAAAGCATCCACACACAGTAAATTATCTGTGCTATAGTTCTGAGATGGATTAACATCCAGAGCTGGATTAATGTCAGCACAAAAGACTCTATATTTTACAGCTATGTTATATTATAAAGCTATATTATATTATAATATATTATATTATATTTATTCTATTATACAGCTGTAAAATAGCTCCCTTGCTCTCCAAGGACCAGCAGCACTGCAGGGAAAGCGAGTGGAGTAAGCCCTTAAGTCTTCCTCACTGTGACCAATACCTGTGACTCTCACCACATGACTAGGAACAGTCGGATTCACAGTAGTAGTGTTTACTGGAGAAGGAGACTCACACAAGTTTCTTTGTCTGCAGGTCAAGTGCAAGAAGAACCATACAAGAAGATCACACAACTAACTACCTAAGTTGGCAGCTCCATTACAGCTGTTGGATACAGAGCAATGAGACATAAAAGTCATAAAAGAGCAGTATGGCTTATGCAAAGAAAACTATGACTTCAAATCTCAGAGAGGTTAACTCAGAAAACTGTGACAAGTCCCAACTCTATAGCTGGGACAAGTCCTTCTAAACAAACGCAGAAAAATATCAGCAAGACAGATTACTCCTATGTTAGTTGTTAGTGCCTATTACATTTTTTTTTTCCAGGCATTCTGCTCTTTCCAAAGAACAAGTGGAAACATGCAACAGTAAATCTTCTCCAGAGTGTAATACAAAGCTTAAGAGTGCTTGCTGGAACTGCAGCAATATGTAGCAATCCAGACCAAATTGGTCAGGCTTGATGCCATACTTCGAAGACTTCTATCACCTTCTCAGTGCAGTATCCTAACAATAGAAGCACTTCCTCTAAAATTTGCTTGTTATATATCTCGATCCAAGCTCTTTTTTTTTAGTGCAACTTCCACTGATCTTTGATCATCCTAAGGTAAAGGTTTATCTGATTCTGAGTTATAGGTCACTCCCTGTCCAGTTACGTTTGCACTTGTATTTCAAAACGATAAAGTTTTTGCACACATCATCATTTCATGGATCTTGCTAACAGAACACAAAAAATCCCCATGGGGCCAGTTGCACGGACATTTCTATTTTTTTAGCTGTTTATTTCTATGAGGGAGACACAATAACTCCTCCCTTTCATTCAGAATCATATTCAGTATGTATGTTAGTACTGCTGCTATCTAATGTTGGTCAGTGTCGGCCAAATTAGAAATAGTCCATTTTCTCAAAGTTCTAAGGTTTTAAACATTGAATTCATCATGAATCAGAAATAAAAGTATCAGAATAGCTGTCAAAATGAAATATTACAAATATTCTAAAAAATGTTTTTCTGTAAACATTTTAATACACCAAAAATCTATCAGGAGCATTAGAAGTCATTATAACAGTCTGACAGAAGCCCATTTAAATAAAACATATAGTTCCTCATGAGGTTTTGATTTAGCTGAATGTTGATTCAGCTAAATTTTCCAGTACAAAACATTTCTATGATTTTTTTTCCCCTGATCTTAAGAGGCAATGTTAAGACAAAATTAATTGTCACTGAATGAAAAGAAAATGTACTAGGTCACTTGTAGAGGTACTGTGGATATAAGCATAGCACCCATTTATCCCTATGGCCAATTGTAATCAATATGCCAGATTTGGCTTCTGTTTGAAGTGATGCCTGCATTTCAAAGCAGATAAAACATCCACCCAATCCAGTAAAAGACTGAAAGAAAAAAACAGTGAATTCAAAATTTGGTATTTTGGAGTTGAATAACCATTGGTTTTGTAATTCTATAGCAAAGTGTAATTTATTGCATTTGACTGACTCACAGAGGGTAAAATATTTTATTTTATTTTAAATCATCTAGGGGGTAACATTACATGGTTGTAATATAAAGCCAACTGCTAAGAATCCTAGGATGGTTTCTTCCAGGTAAACAAGTAAGTAATGTTACATGTAATATTTCTAGCTCCTCTTTGTAAAGCTTTCTTATCTAATTTTTATAATAAGAAAATCAAATGCATAACTTTTTTTTTAGGTTATAGAAACATAAGACACGGAGTAATGCAAATCTCATTCACTCTTGGCCACCACACATTGACCTAGTCTCTGCTACAGTGCATGGATCTTGATGTAGTGGGAATGCACAGCAGGACGGTCCACCTCACATGGCTGAAGTTGATGCTCCTGCATATTTATAGCTCTGTTGTCCTCTAAGGCAACTCAGGCATGTCTGTACTCACACCTTTGGAGCACAATAGTCAGTCTCCACGTGTGTATACTGCCCTTTCTCTTTCATTAAAATAGTACACACTGTTTACTCATCCTATGGCCAAGCATTATTGCCCCTTACTTGGCTTCTGGAGTTCAAAGTCAAATCGTCAGAGAGTCCATTTTATGCTTCTATCCAGCTTAATGATACGATTTACTTATACTGGTTTATGCAAATCACT
Source organism: Nothoprocta pentlandii (assembly GCA_013398315.1). Classification (NCBI taxonomy): domain Eukaryota; kingdom Metazoa; phylum Chordata; class Aves; order Tinamiformes; family Tinamidae; genus Nothoprocta; species Nothoprocta pentlandii. The sequence continues at coordinate 866,981 of VZSG01000333.1, forward strand.
CAGTTCAAATCAAATCGTATCTTGGTGCTTTAAAGACAATCGTGCTGACATACCAGGTATACAAAGCAACAAAATAGAGCTGCATTTACTAAGTATGACCAGGAAAAGCTATCAAGAATCAACTTCCCATGGGGAAGTGTATCATGCATGAAGACAAACTTAATATTTGTGTAAGAAGTGTTAGGCTGGGATTTCCCATGTCAAAACATGCATGTGTTTTAATGTGTTTAGACCACATCAACTTCAGACTAAAGACTTTTGTGTTGTTGTTTCTTTTGTGTGTGTGTGTGCACTATGTGTTTCTATATAAGACAACCCCCTCCTTCCCCTCTCCCCTCCACATATATACAAACAGAACAACCTGCAGGGAAAAAAGGAAAAACTCTAAAGAAAGACAATCAAAATTTACACAAAGGCAATAATGTCAAATATGAAAGTGGTTAAAGAGGAGCAAGAGGAAAATATATAAATGCATAATGTGTCCATTTTTACCAGCTAATGAAGAGAATATTTTCTTAGTTTTCTCTAGTGGGAAACCAGAGCAAAGGAACTTCCTTTATCACTAGTTTCTATAGAGACAATATTCTCAAAGTCATCTCTATGCATCAAAAATAACTTGATAGTATATTGTAGAAATGGAACCTATTCAGAGGTTTCCATCTTGCACAAAACAGTAATGCTATTGCAGAATGACAATTTAAATTACACACAACATTAAACTCTTCTAGTTTCATAAATGGACATTTGTTTACTCCTACTAATGAAGTGAGAGATTGCAAAAATCATCTTCCCAGTCTCACAATCCTAGTTAAGACCCTAATGGACACCATCCTCAGACGCTACATGGATCTATTTCTTAATTTTCCTTTGTCTAGGTATTTTTCTAGGTGTTTTGATTTCTTGTTTTCCTGGGTGTCTCTGGCATTTCTGCTGAACCTGATTCTGGGATTGACTGAACACAGCACAGCTCTTTTCTTATCATATGCTTCATATATGATTGCCTGTAGCAACCCTAGGTACAGTCCTTTAGCTTTCTACCACCTCCTGCACTGGTGAATCATGTCATATGAGCTACTTATCTTCCTTTTCCTTCTTTTCCCTTTTCCCTTTTCCATTCTTCCAGGAGAAATCTGCAGGACTGGCATAAATCATTCCCTAAACACAGTAGCAACTGGAAAAGCCTTTTTCCATAATTTGTGTTACTGCTAGCACAAATACAATTGCTAGCACAAACATAATCGTGTTTGTGCTGTGTGCTATTGGATATAAAGTTTAATTTATCAAGGGCTGGTGTTGAAACAGAATTTGAAAAGTTTTGTCTGATGTTAGCAAGGTTCATCCAAATCCTTAAAATGCAGTTAATTTCTGTCTCTCATTATCTGTGTCCTTATCTTTGAAAGAATGGGCAGTAATCCACCAAGAACTTACCTACTTCATAGTTGACTCATTATACACTGAAGCATTAATATTGAGCAATTTTACATAGTTAATCAGAATTCCTAAATTACATGTGAACAGACTCCTCAGCCAGTCATAGCTGATTATGTTTCAGTTAGAGATAAACAGAGTACAAAAAAAAAAAAAAAAAAGTCTGTGTGTCATGTTGTAACCATTCTAACAGCTTGCTTATTTAGCTACAGAAACTGATTTATGTGCAGAGCTTCAGGATAATCCTGGAGGAATAGTCCACTACTTTCCCACAAATTTTAATTAAAAAGAATGATATAATTATATTTCATGTGTATCTATTTTAATGTCTTTTTGCATATTTGGTGTCATTACTCTTTGGGATTTTTGTTATTTGCTTGGCAAACATGTAAATCAAACAATAATTATGAATAATATAGGTCACTCACAAGAGCTGAGGATGAGGAATGTTCATTACATTCTTCTATACGTAGAAAATCAGAGAAGCATTTGAACAGTAAAATCTTCTAAGATAAAATATGCCCATATATGTATGTGCTTGCTTACCACTGATGAGGTTAGATCTGAGGTTCTGGGGGACACAGTCTCTCTTGAGGTACAATTGAGGTACAATTATTGAAAATTGTACCTGGGGAAAGCAAGGGTTTTACTGCATCCATACTGCTTCCTCTTTTGCAGGGTTGTAGCACTCTATTGAAGAATATAATTCCTGTCTGAAAGCCTTTAAATAAGCAGTCACTCTGAATAATAATGATAATATGGATAGTACCTTGTCTGTTCACTGCTTTAGTTTTGGTGAAGCTGCTGCAGGAGGCTTCCTTTTATTTTGATAAAGGTGAACCCTGTCTCTTATTCTGATTTTCACCTGCTAGACTAGTGTCAATCTCCTGACTGTCATTCAGCAGTGCTGGGTACGTGCCATTAATAGTAATTTCCTCTGTTTTAACCGTCCAGAATGTTCTCATTGTCATTTGACTCAAGGTTTGCTGATTAAGCCATCTGGAAATTGGGAAAGTAACTGAAGAAATTCTAAAATGGGAGAAAAATGTCCTAAAATAACGTATTTTAATCCTACAAAGTCGCAGGAAATATGATGACTTCTAGACAAAATCTTGGATTAATATTTATTAATACAAGAATTCTTCTGAAGATTACTACAACAGTCCTGAGTTTGGCTACTCAGGTTATTTCTTTTGAGACTTGTCAATTTAATGTTCATTTTATTTTTTAAATATATGGAACTTTAAAGCCTACAATACCTAGCATGATACTGAGACTTCAAAGGAATGTCAGCAACAGTGTAAGAATAAACCAGATTGTGTCCTTGTCTTGAATATTATAATCTGTGATATAATATTCCATTTTTTATTAGAGTTCCATACAATATTCCATTTTTTTATTAGAGTTCTGAATTATCAATGACCAAAAGGGTTTTTTTTATTTGTTAAAATAATTGGTTTTACCTTTTTATTCTTCTAAGGTCAGTGAATTTAAAATTCTTATAATTTTGCCTAAATGAAAACATATATTATGCAATAGAAAAAAGATGCATACATGATTAGTCTATGATTATCTTTCTGTTAAAATAAATCTAAGTAAATGAGATTTTTATTGTCCCAGTGCAGACTATCTGGATGCTAAATTATTCTGAATTGGTCATAAGCCATAGCCCATTCAAGCTTGTCCATAAAAGCATATGCTAATGTGTATCTTTTCTTGTTCTTAAACATGGGAAGAATGGGAAGTTGAGATCAGTAAAGATTTAGGAGAAGAGCAAAACTGAAGAAATTATGCTTTAAGTTATATCTCTATGCATCATACAGTAACATCTAGACATCCCTAATTGCCACTACTGTTCCCTCTGTTGCGCTAGATTCTGTTCCTAGATACTATAAATATATATTCCTTGCTTCTAAAATATATAATTTAAGTATTACAAGAACTATGGAACAACCCCATTTACAGCACAACCTCAACCATCGTTGTTGGCCAAACTAAAATGTGGTAAGGAAGTATGAAAGCAGACATTTTTGCCAGAAGAAGCTCTGCCACCTCTCATATAGACAATATGGTCAGCCACACAGGAATGCAAGCAGCCAGAGCTCAAAGGCAAGGCAGAACAGACTCTCAGCTGTATCTGACTGAGCACGTGCTCCTGAGTCACTCTGAAACAAAGTCAAACAGTTAGATTGAATCATCTGTACTCTTTAGGATAGCTGACACAGCATCTGAGTGCTGTCAAGCACATGAACATGGTTCAGCTGAGAGATATTTAAAGACATTTTGCCATCTTTGGGTGAGGCAAAATGCCTAAGTAGGCACCAGTTTGGACCCAGTAGCAACAGTGGATTGAATCCTTGGGTCAAACATAACCAAAGTGTAAATTCTGTGCCGTGCCTACATCTCTCAAGCTGTTGCATAATAGTATATTTGGGCAACACTGATCATCAAGGGTTTTCAAAGTGATACTGATTGAAAAGGCATATTAGTCTTCAGAGAAATCTGCGAGTGAATGAGACTGACTGGGAGTGAATATAATTTCAGCGGTTCAGACTCAGCTTTCAGAGATCAACATCCCCATTTTTTATACCATGAGTAAACCTTGTATGAAATTCAACAAACATAGAGCCACCTGAGCACTATGCAGGTTTCAGTTATATCTACACCAATAAGAAAGAAAGATGAACTGCAGAGAAAATGCTTTCTTACAACAGTCAGTGATGTATGTGACATTATCAAAAAGGATCAGAGTTGACTCATTTAATGCCACAGCCTGATGCTGTCAGTTTGACCTTGGTTTCCAAATCCTTAGGTCAATACAATTAGACCACTCACAGTCCATTGCTTTCCTTGTTTGTATCCTCATAAAAGGCACTTCAAATAATTTCTTATAGGCCACTGCCAGATCTGTAAAAATGTTCATCATTTGGGCATGACATAGCCATTAAAAAAACCCTCTCATCCCTCAATATTCCTTAAATCTTCCTAGAAGCATCTGTAGCATTCAGAACATAAATATTTTTTCCATTTTAATGCTATTTTACACATTTCCTTTATGTACTTTTTAAAGACCACAAAGACCAAGACCACATAATTTGATAGTATGGACCTCATTCTACCAAAGTAAAGTTGGTACTTCCAGGTACATTTGCAGTCAATGAAGACACTGACTTAATCTATCAAGGAGAGACGAGAAGGTTGCAGAATCATGCAGTTCTACCATTTTATCTAACATAGTAAACTGCAGTACACTGAGTGCTTTAAGCCATACAAAAAGCTAAATCATAGAATCATAGAATCATAGAATCATAGAATGCTTGAGGTTGGAAGGGACCTCAGAGGTCATCGAGTCCAACCCCCCTGCACACGCAGGGTCACCTAGAGCACGTGGCACAG
>VZSG01000333.1:873374-892769 GCA_013398315.1 Nothoprocta pentlandii
CACAGAAGCAAAGGCAGCATTCAGCAGCTCTGCTTTGTCCGTGTTTTTCGTAACCAGGGTACCCACCTCATTCACTAGTGGACCCACGTTCCCCCTGACCTTCCTTTTGGTGTTGATATATTTGAAGAAGTTTTTCTTGTTACTCTTAACATCCCGTGCCAGATTTAATTCCAGTTGTGCCTTGGCTTTCCTTGGCTAAATGACCTACTGCTCATATCCTGCCAATAATAAATTTACAGTAAGAAAATACCGGCATGAAAATTGCAAAACCTTCTTACTACAGAAGCAAACTAGGATAAAACATGCCATTGTTTCCTAATGGACACTGTAATATTTAGGGGCAGAAAGTGTTATCACTTTGCTGTTTTTTTGCTAAAGAAAATGTAACCAGGGATGACACTGACAGCTCTCCAAACTCCACTGATAAGCTTAAATCTATCCTGCTCCAGTTGATGCTAAATTAACATCTGTGATTCTGCACAGAATTTACAGGCAGGTAGGCAAAAGGAAGGCAAAGTGAGGACCTTGTCAATACAACGACACAAAATTAGTTGCATTTGAGTAAGTGGTGTCACACAGCATAAGACAAGCAGACACTAGCTGTGCTCTTTACTTTACACAGCTTACTAGAGTTGAAAGATTTATTGTTGTGACTCGAAAGTAAATTCTTCTATATTTTGAAGATTATAAATATTAAGTATGCTGCAACGCTGCAATGGTACTACCATAACCTGAATATGAATGGAATGAATATTGTATGCTGCACAAAAAAAGTGAACATTCATATCATAATAGGAACTATCCATAATGCAGTTACCTGGGATTTCTTACTTGTGTACACCACAGGTCCTACAGTTCGTTTGTTCTAGTACAAAAGGATATGTTAGCAAGCATTATGCAGCTACCCAAACCAATGACACTTTATCATGATTAACACTTACACAAAACAAACAAACAAAAAATATTCAAATAACACTAATCCTGTACTTTTAAACAAAAGTAAGGAAATCTGTTGAAAAACTGTATTTGTTCCTAACCAGTGCTATTTTCAATTACTCGTTTGTGCACAGTGACATTTTCTTTTTGAAAATCATTTTAATAGAGCCCAAAGTAGCAATTTAGAACTGTAATGCGCAAATCTAAATAGAGCTGAAAATATCCCAAGGAGTTCACCAAGGAGGAGGCTTTTCAAAATAAAATGATATGCCTGTGGCAATCAGAATAACAACAGACTGAACTTGGAGAAAAAAAAAGACAATAGCACAGGATGGGCAAGGAGTGGCAGAGCTCCCTCCAACGTAAATTGAATTTGCCTGAAAGGGGAGCAATAAAGTGATGCAGCTGGGACACACTTCCCCTATAATCAAAGATTACAGGAAATCCAATCAACTGTGGTGCCGCATTGGGAAGGCAGGAATACCTGGAACTGAAGGCAATGTGGTGTTCAATTCCAGGGAAGACACAGAAAAGATACAGATACTAACTTAAGAGCTGAGAAGTAGTGTTATTTTGTTGAACAACAGAATCGAACACTGATCTTTTTAGGGTTAGGCACACAAAACATCTACTGGTTCTCAGATTTTGCCTTTTAAAATTTAGTGAGAGCTGTAATGACAACATAGTTCAGCATCAAAAGAAGGGGAGGTTATGAATCACTTAACTGCATTCTGTATTGTGAATGTATGCAGGTTCAAGAGAAATAAAAACACATAAGGAAGAACTTCATATTATTATACTTCCCTTCTAAGACTAATTATTAAAATTTAAAAAAAGACTATATGCAACACAGAAGCAAATATTTACATTTTAACTTATTCTTTCAAATATAGTTTTATAGTGTCATTTTATTGCATTCTTTAACCAAGTCTAAAGACTCAACAGCTTGGATTCTTTTCAAAGATTTCTGTGTTTTGTTTCTTCTTCACTACTTTGGCTACACACAAAATATATTGAGCAAATTTCTAGAGGAATGCAAAAAAAGAAAAGCCTCTCATAGAAAGTCATTGGAGATCTTTCCAGTTTACTTTAGGCAAAATGAAGTGTTTCAGTGTCTTCACTGAATACGAAGACATAGAGAAGTTGGGATCAAATTCTTCTCAGAAGAGTGGCAAGACAAGAACTACAGACACAAGTTGCAGCAATGGATTTTCAGATTAGAAACTATCATGAGAGTGGTCAAACACTGTAAAAGTCTATAAGATAGTTTATTGAAAATATCTAAAATGTGACTGGACAATTAAAATCAGGCTTTAGCAACCTGATCCAGGTCATCCCTGCCTTAAGGGGTGAGTTGGACCAGATGAACTCCATAGACTGATTCCAGCATATTTAACTCCATGTTCTAAAGGATGAGGTTATGGGATATAAATTGGACACAGCTATAACTGAAACTATCTTCAAAGGAGATAAATATATTTATTTATTTATTTATTTTTAAGTAAACAACATGAAAAAACGCATAGAAATGCTGGAGCATTTCTGGAACTTGCTTTCTAGTTTCCTTTGAAGGCAAACTCAAAATTAATTTACCATTAATGTTTACAACAAAAACATGTAATTCCACAGAATACAGTGTCTTCAAAATTTATTTAACAAGCATTTGTTTTGATTTGCATTATTCATTTGAAACAAAAATTATTTTCAGTTAAAGCTTACCGTTTGGCAGAGTAACAAGTGATTTGTCACATCTCTATGTTGTTCTTCTGATAAGAGATACTCTAAGAGTCTCTGTTTTAAAATAAAAATCATTACCTGAAAATTTGTTTCATTTATAGTTCTTCTATTTTCAATTTGATGGTCATTTTTTTCAACACACCTGGTCAAATAGAAAAACAAAACTACCATTCTTCCTGCCTTGCAGTATTCCTTGGCTTTTCTACTAAACTTGTGGAAACATCTGCTCTGGCAGTGTATAAAATTCACTATTCCTTATCGTGCAAGTCACAAAATCTAAGAAGCCAAATATAATAACAATTGAACGGCCCTCTTCAGGCCCTAAGTAAGCACTTTCCCCAAGCCCTTCTGAACATTCAGGCTAATATAATGTGAATGAAACATCAAGCTTTGGGATTCGTTTCCTTTGAACTTAAGTTCTTTTCACATATACAGTAAAAGCCCAAGAACCAAATATGCTCTGTTGGTATGAATAGATATACATTTACTGAAATGCAGACATCTCCCTTATACAGGGATCTCTTTTTGCTTTTTTCCAAAAGAATACAAATTAGCTGGAGTGCACATACTTCTGCACAGAAAAGCATCTGTATACATATTACAGTAACATCATCTGCTCAAGAAAGAATGATTTTGAATCTAAATGTTCTCGGCTCAATTCTAGAAAATTCCAGGGAGTTATAAATTAAAAATCCAACAACATTTTTTTCACAACCTTTGTGACTTGGTAAGTGACACTCTCTGATTTAAAAGACTTCCTATTCATGACTTAGTGGATGCAAACTTACTCTTTATTTAGTCTTTTCATTTTAAATCATTGGAATACATGGCGAAACACAGAATCATAGAATCATAGAATCATTAAGATTGGAAGGGACCTCTAAAGATCATCTTGTCCAACCCTCCTGTTCAAGCAGGGACACCTAGAGCACGTGGCACAGGGCGGCATCCAGGCGGGTTTTGAAGATCTCCAGAGAAGGAGACTCCACAGCCTCCCTGGGCAGCCTGTTCCAGGGCTCTGTTACCCTCAAAGGAAAGAAGCTCTTTCTCACATGCAGATGGAACTTTCTGTGTTTCAAATTATACTGATTGCCATTTGTCCTGTCTCTGGCCACCACTGAGAAGTGTTTGGCCCTCTCCTCCCTACATTCACCCTTCAGGTATTTATACATATTAATCAGATCCCCTCTCAACCTTTTCTTCTCCAGGGAAAATAGGCCCAGCTCACTTAGTCTTTCCTCATACAAGAGATGCTCCAGTCCCTTAATCACCTTTGGCGCTCTCCACTGGACCCTCTCTAGGAGCTCCATATCTCTCTTGTCCTGGGGAGCCCAGAACTGCACCCAATACTCCAGGTGCGGCCTCACCAGAGATGAGGAGAGGGGCAGGATCCCCTCTCTAAACCTGCTGGCAACACTCCTGTTGATGCAGGCAAGGATCCCATTGGCCTTCTTGGCCACGAGGGCACACTACTGACTCATGGTTAACTTGGTGTCAACCAGGACTTCCAGGTCCCTCTCTGTGGAGCTTCTTTCCAGCAGGTCAGCCCCTATTCTGTACTGGTGCCTGAGGTTATTCCTCTCCAGGTGCAGGACCCTGCACTTGTCCTTGTTGAACCTCATGAGGTTCTCTCTGCGCAACTCTCCAGCCTGTCCAGTACCCTCTGAATGTCAGCACAGCCCTCCAGAGTGTCAGCCACTCTGACACCCAGTTTGGTATCCTCTGTGAACCTGCTCAGCGTTCACTCTGTCTCCTCACGCAAGTCAGATGAATAAGCTGAAGAGCCCTGGGCCCAGTACTGACCCCTGAGGGAGACCACTGGCCACAGGTCTCCAAATAGACTCAGCCCCTTTTATCACAACCCTCTGAGCTCTGCCATCCAGCCAGTTCTCAAGAGACTTCACTGTGCACTCATCCACTCCACACTTCCAGAGCTTTCCTGTGAGGATATTATGGGAGACAGTGTCGAAAGCCTTGCTAAAGTCAAGGTAGACAATATCCATGGCTTTCTCATCGTCCATTCAACCAGTCATCCCATTGTAGAAATCTATTAGATTCATCAAACACAACTTCCCCTTGGTGAATCCATGCTGACTACTCTTGATCACATTCTTTTCTTTCACATGCCTAGAGATGGTCTCTAGCATGAGCTGCTCCATCACCTTTCCAGGGATGGAGGTGAGACTGACCAGCCTGTAGTTTCCCACGTCCTTCCTCTTGCCCTTTTGAAGACTGGAGTGATGTTGGTTTCTTCGTGTCCTCCAGCACCTCCCCTGCTCTCCAGGACCTCTCGAAGATGATGGACAGCAGCTGAGCATTAACCCCTGCCAGTTCCCTCAGCACTCTTGGGTGCATCCCATCGGGGCCCATAGATTTATGGGTGGCCAGGTGCCTAAATACTTCCTAACTCAGTCCTTCTCAAACAGTGGAAGGTCTTCCTCTTGCCCATTTATCTCTCTTTTACCTGGGCTCTATATTACATGGGGACTAGCCTTAGCAGTAAAGACAGAGGCAAAGAAGGCATTTAGTAACTCTGCCTTCTCGGCATCCTCCATCACCAAGGCACCCTCCCCATTCAGCAGTGGACTAACACTTTCCCTAGTCTTCCTCTTGCTGATGATGTATTTATAGAAGCCCTTCCTGTTGTTCCTGACATCTCTCGCTAACTCTAATTTCAGACGAGCCTTGGCGTTCCTCATTGCATCCCTGCATTCTCTTATAATGTGTCTATTTTCTTTCCATGTGGGCTCATTCTTCTTCCACGTGATGTATATGATCTTTTTCTCATTAAGTTTATGCAACAGCTCCTTGCCCATTCATGCAAATCTCCTGCTCCCCGGCTCGACTTCTTTATTGTAGGAATATGTAGGAACATGTAGGAAATGTAGGAATCTTGTAGGTGAAGTTTGCTTAAATTAAGATCTTGCAATATGAAACTTTTATATGCCTTAGCTTCATAGTTTGAAGAGAGAAGATAGGTAAAACTTATAAGGAAATACTATTTTTTTGGTGAAATAAGCACCATTTCAATAGTCAGGTAAACCAGTAAAATTTTCAAATTTGTGCCAAATTCAGGTAACAACTTCAGTTAAAATGCAGACTTTTTGTCAAATTTTTAAACCTTATTTGTACATTTTTTAAACAAAACACTAATTTTTTTAACTAACAAAACAAAAAATATTTTTTTAAAACAATTCTCCCTCCACTGTAAAAAGTGAACAAACCCATTCATTTCAACCTCAAAATAATGGCTGAATTTTTTTTTCAGGGAAAAAAAATATACCTAAGCATAGAGAAAATACTACTTCTGATGAAGACTGTAACTTCGCAGTATGGCTGATATAAATGATACAAAGATATTTAAAAACCGTATGAACATGTCTAGATTTCTTATTTCTATTCTGTAAGAGGATTAAAATTTTCATCTTCTGAGAAGTGTTTTCAATAAACTGATTTTACCTAGGGAGTTTGCTGGTGCTATAAAAAGCATTAAAAGAAATGAAAATGAAACATAAAAACAGATTCACTGAGATGCCCCAACTTCTCGTGCTTTTTTCCTTCTAATGATATCATTCTGATTACTCCATCAAAATCAAAACAATTTCTGAAATACTGTACCCAGTTCTGGTAATGACATTAATACAAGATGGATGCACAGGAACTTAGAAAAGATCAATAAAAAGATCAAGGAAACTGTTGGACTTGTGTATTTTGGCTAAACCATAACAGTATCCAAACAGTAATTAGATGACAAAATGCTTGAATCATACAACTGCCAATAAGTCACACTCCAGTGCTGGGGTCTTCTGTGAGACACTCTGTCCAAACACATAGAGAGGATTATCTATCAACTATCTATCTACCAATATGCCTCAGATTATTTGGCCTTAAAAAAGACTGTGCATTTTATTTAATTTCAGTAAGGCTCCTGTCTGACAGAGGAAGGATATCAACAGGTAGTCCTATCTTCTGTAAGCACTTCAGGCAGGATTTCTCTCACATAAAAACAGACACATACATTTTAGATGCCTACATCTGTGCTTTTATTCCTTATATTCACACCTTCAAGGATGATTCAGTTTACGTATTTTAGAAATCTACTTCGGATGAGAAAAACTGCTCTATCAATGTCAACTTCTCTCCTTGGACCATAAAAAAGCTGAGGATGACTTAAATAAACAAATCAGAAGTAAAATAAGATTATTCAAGTTCTCAAACCACGTATAACCTTTACCTGTACTGTTAATGCACAAACCATTACGGTTGAAAGGCTGAAGTCTGAAAAACTGGGGTTCAGCCTAAAAGGAGAACCCAAATACCTTCATCATCTTAAAAATGTCCTAAGCTCACGTACTTGAGCAGACCAGGGAGCTTGATTACAGGCAAAATGAAACACACTCAACACAGTCCAAAGTAATCTTTGGACTATCCTTATGGTAAAATGTGTTGTCCTTATATCCAGTCTGAGCTTCCCACATTGCTAATCATGTTTGTTGCATCCTCTCTTTCCACTGGGCACCTCTGAGAAGAAGGTGGCTCTGTCTTCTTATCTACAGCTGGGCTAAATCTAAAGTCAAGTCAGCAATACAGAAATCAAGCAGATAATAAGGGGAAACAAGACTACATTAGCCTACATTTTAGCCTACTCTTAATCTCATTAACTACACATAAGTTAGGGCATAGCAGACTTGGATGAAAGAGAACTCCCTGAGGTGTGAGATCTGTCCAAAGAGTGATAGTGATTAAATTTCAGTAGTGACTAAATTTACCACAGAACTGTAATTCAAAGGAAAACGCTGGTTCATGTAAACCAGTAGTAATTGAGCTAATTTAAGTACAGACTAACCTTTAAGTAAAGTTGATTGCAAAATACTTTAGAACCTAAAAAACTCCGGAGTTGTGATATAGAAAGACCTGGTAGGAACCCAGTTACCTGTAGCTGAAAGACTAGTGCTTATTGTCTTGCTAAATAAAACTGAAGTTGTGCTTTGAGATAGTCGTGGACAAGGAAATAGCTTAAATTGTGAGCGCTAATAGGCAGCAAATAATTGGGAGTGACTGTGCATGTGTGTGTAGGGGTCAATGTCCAAAATTGAGCTTCTGAACACATAAGCCTGCTATTTTCCAGCTGCAGCCAATATGGGCTTTCTGTAAATTCTGGTAACATTTGGACTAAACAGCATGTCCTAGACATGTCCTGAATCCTCCAATTAATAAAGAAAAGTGAGAGAACCATTGCTTTGAAGGCTGATCATATCTTATGTTTTTGCACATGGACTATTTTGATTGGGAAAGCTGAGGTCTAGTGGCTGAAAAAAAAGCAGGGGTTCCTGAAAAGACAGGTGGTATCAGAAAAAAAATAGAAGGGCTCCCAGAAAGAACATGGTGAAGATCATCACTGGGGAAAAGGGGGAGAGCAAGTGATTGTGTGAAATAATCAAGTAGGATGAAAACTCTGATCTCTCTGATCCTTAAATATCTCACAGTATCCAGATCTGCTATGGATTGTCATTCACTTTATCTTGACTATGAGAGCAAAAATAACTGATACAGCCAGCTAGCAACACTCCAGGCCAAATAGGACTTTTATCTTATCCTCAGTTTCAATTATTAGGGACATATAAGCACGGAAAGAAATAGTAAAAACTATTATGCCACGCCACACTGATGTCCCTTCAATGTCATCATCTGTATCTTCATACCATTTTACCCTTTAGACTATTATACAACTATATAGCAAGATGCAGTGCTCCATAATGCCCATGACAGCACACATCGTGTGCTGTATGTAATGCCCGAGGTGGTCCCCAAATTCTGTAGCTGATCTGCCATCAGCAACAAAGGTGCTTCCATTTATGCAAAGGGAACTCATAATCACAGTTAGGTGGCTGTATAGTTTACTTGAGATATATCACTGGCATTAATTTAAGGTATGGATTTTCTGAGTTAAAAAACACTGGCATAAAGGACAGTCAATAGGAAAAAATAAGCAAGGACAGTCAATAGGAAAAAATAAGCATGGGAAAACATGAAGCAAAGACTTCAAGGGAATGTAGTTAGGCTTCCATTTCCATAAATGCAACTCAGTCAAATAAATCTGTCCATCCAAAGATAAAGCAACCAATAAAAGGACTACTTAAAAAGGGCAAAAGAGGGCAAGTGAGGCCAGCAGCACAACAGCAATCAGACTGCTGATTGCTTAGCAAACAGGAAAAGATTTGATTTCAGTTATTTTTGAATCTAGCCTCTGTACCAGGGCTTCAAATAATTTAAATCCTCAGTGTACCTAGAAAAAGAATTACACAAACTCCATCATCTGTATTACTTATTGACTCAGACATAAAGGTTAATGTATTATTTTGCTCATTTTCTCTAAATGTAAGAGAATATAACTAGCTTGTAAAAGAATGCCATAGGGAAGCCAAATGAATGGCTGCTGTTGTCCCTTCTGATTAACTGAGAGAGTGAATTGGCCAACCAGGTAAGTTACAACTCACCTCTTTCCTATCAAACACAGCCCATGTTCCTGTAGGTATAGTTCTACCAGTTGCCACTAAGTGTCACTATTCACACAGCCTCAGAAAGCCATATTACACTTGCAAATAAAAAAATGTCTTTGGAGGCCACTTTGACTTAGACATATAATTAAAGAATACCACCATAGCTAGCACCAGCACTTGATAGCATGAACTACTTCACCTCTGAGCTCAAATATTGAGTCCTGTTGGGAGGCAGTGCTGAGAAGAGATCCTAATTACTGCAGGAAAGCACAAACATTCTCCAAGAAGTGGTGAGCTACAATGCCAATGTGTAGTGCAAGAAACTTGAGATGGGATACTTGAACTTCAGTAAGAAACAGCTTCTGACACTATCTCGCTATAACCGTTGAGTATGAGAACTTTTTAGGCTATTTCAGAGCAAAGTAAAACAGGTTAGCTAAAACACCAGTCATCCTTCCAAGTTGCTGAACAGGAGGGAATAGGACACAACTGTGCACTAATTTGGATAAAAAAAAATGCAACAGGCTGTTGAAGTAAATGTGGAGTAGGCTAAATTCTTCCTGAGAAAGAGTTTATTAGCATTAACAGATCCTTTTCTGGGAGGTGAATTTATAAGCCAGATATGCCCTACAAAAATTGCCATTAATGTTGTTTGATTATCTCATTTCAGAAATGGTATATGTACCATCACAAACCACATTTACAATGTACCCAAAACAGGTATCAACAACTCTACTACAAAGTCAGTCTTTAATTTCAGTGTTCAGAACTGACCATTTTTTCATGGTTAACATGTGTACAATGTTACTGACAGTAAATATGAAAACAACCAGTTCTGCAGAGATAGACAGTTACAGTTAGGTTTGGGCTACTGTAACATCTTTTTTTCCTTTGTATGTTACAAATTTAATAAACTAAGCTTAATAAATTGGTTAAGGCTAGTGCTGGACAGACTCCTGTGGTGGAATAACAAGACAGATTTTATATAAAAGACTTCCCATAGCTGACAGTGAAGAAGGTCTAGACATCACCTGATGGACACAAAGATGGTTGCTTGGGTCTCTTTTGGTGTATTTTCACTGGCCATGGATTTTCCTTGACTCTAGTTAAAAGAAATCTTTCATTATATTTCCTTACTGTCTCTTATACATACTGTTCCTCAGGTCTCACTGCAGTATTCTAGACTTTCATCAAATAATCAAATATATTAAGTCCCTGGATGAACTGCAGGAACACAACAATTTCCTCACTCAGGAGCCATGTCTGAAACCAGCTTTTCACAGTACTTTCAATTAACCTCTCCTGCTTATCAACTCCTCCCATTTCCTGCTTCCCAGTCTCTTGATAGCATCATTAGCAACTTGTATTTACATAAAATCTATTATTTGTTTCTCCCTCTCATATTAAAACACTTACTGAACTCATAACAAAATGCAGTGGCAATAATTAAAGTAGCTAAAGATAATTCCGGTTCACTTGTTTAGTTAATAAAAGAAGAGAAAAAAAAGATGATGGAGAAGGATGTTTAAATGCCTCTTTTTCAAGTGCTCTGGTAAGCCTCCCAAGGATGATTGTGGATAACTTTCCAGTCAGCTGCTCTTTTGATGTTTCTCTCACCTTTAAATGAGAAGGATTTGGCAGATACGATTTTTCTTTTGTTGTGTTTTCCTGCTCCTTTCCTTCTGGTGAACAACTGAACAATTCTTGCTTTTTCCATTTCTTGTTTTTCTCTTTTCTAGAAGATGGCAAATGTGTTTTCTTTTAATGTGTTGCTCTCTTTCAAGGGTCTCTATGCAAACAAATAATCAGTCCCCTGCAACTTCTGCCCTGCACCCTTCAATCTTTCCCACCAGCAGGAATCTGATGGACATTTGACAAATAAAAGCTCTAGCCTGTGAAAGGAACACTGTAAAGCAGTTTGACCAATTGACATATTTTTTAACCACTGCCTTCACAATTATTATAGATCACAGAATATCCGAGGACTTTCTGGAGGCCCTCAAAACAATAAAAATTATAGTTGAGTTATGGGATGCAACATTAAATAGATAAGTGTTTAACTTCCCCACTGATGAAGAAGATGGAAGAGGAAGAAAGGATTTTTATTATGCTAGTGAATCTGATGTTAGCTCTCTGTCTCCTTCCAAGAAATACCAGGCACATATCAAATGCCTGCAGAACCACCCTACAATTTTGAGCCAGTCTGCTTGCTGGTATGGGAGAACAGCCTGCTACCAGACTTAATCCATGTGTGAGCAGAACCACAAAAGCCAGGATGATCAAGACATGGATTTTGAATTCAGCAGTCTGTGTGAGTTCTCAACCTAACACAGACTCTAAGAAGGAAGAGAAAAAAAAAATCAAAAATGATCTTTCTATTCTGATTATGTTACTGTCATTAAAGCTAATGTTAAGCAGGCCATTTCTGGAAAATCCTGGAAAGCAAGGCTGGGTATTTGGATCACTTATGAGGCTGGACAAACTGGAGAGAAGACTTTTAGTGGAATAGTTCAATAATAAAAATTTGGCTGTCATTAATGGATTATAAGATGATCTTGCACAAGCTTTGAGATCTATTTTTTTTTTTTTATGTAACAAATAGCATAGCAAGTCATACAGCTTCTGGGAATTAAAAAGATTAGAAAGACTATGTGAACAGGACTCCAGTCTCCTGCTCCACATCAGGGCCCAAATCCTATGTTGCCAGTTATTCTCTGACTGATCTTGAGCACTCTGGCTTTCCAAAAATAAGGTGAGGAAGCATAGCCCCAATTAACTTGATAGGATGTCTAATAACCAAAAGGTTTTATATGAGGAATCAGAAAACTGTTGTGAAAAGGTTAATTCTTGCTTGATTTTAACCCCTTCTCTTTGTACTTCTGTTCTGAACAATTTAGGCAATCACCTCTCCCTGTGAGCCACCTCTCCCCTACGTCCTGTGGAGGCTGTCTGGAAACACAGCTCAGAATTTAGGACTGGAGCAGGTGCAAGGTATGAAATGTTGCACTTCCAAACGGAACAACAGCTTTGCCAACTGAGGAGTTGCAGCCACAGACCAAAGAACTGCTCTGTGGTATAACATGCAGTGACTCAATGATTTTACTTTTGCCTTAAAGAGGTAAAAAGTTATATTAAAACCAGGCAAACAAAAGCATCTGTCACTTTTTCTGCCTTTTCTATCAGATACGAGGAGAAACGAATATCCTATTAAATGAAAAAGCAAACATCTGTCATTTGCTTAGCAAAGAGATTTATTTTCATAAAATATACCAAAGAACAAGATAAACAAAATATCTGATCTGTTTCCAGACTGCTCTGTCTGTCTTGCTACTGAGCAAGAGTTTCAAAAACATGGCTATACCCAGCTTTGTGTTCGGGTAAATTACAAAATACTCTCTAGCTACTCCTTTTTTTCTGAAGTAGTATGTAGAAACATGTTTTAACTTGTGCAAGTTAATTAATCCTACCATTTCCTAGATTAAGCACCTACATAGTAGGTTGGAGTACAGGTTGAAATACAATTCTATAGCCTCAGGAATTTCTCAAAAATAGATCTGAATGTTCCTCAAGTCTTTTTCATCTGTTTTTTAAGTAAACAACTTTGATTTATGGATATACCAAACTTGCACCATATAACCACTATTGAAAGTGATAGGAAAGAAAAGCAAAACCTACAGCAAATGATTTAGGTAGTAAATTACACAGGTAAGGAATAAAGTATGTCCATCTGGAAGTGTGGAAGTGTTAAAATTAAGTATGAGGATTCATCATGGTACAACAACTTTTGTTTCTAAAATAAAAACAAACAAAATCTCCATCTAATTTACTTAGATTAAAAAAATAAAATAAAAAAGAAAGCCTAAGGACCAAGAGCAGAAGTCTTTTTCTTTTCTTTTTTTTTTTTTTTACCGTTGGAGTTGAAGAAAATATTCTCACTGAATTAAAAATAGGATAAATAAACAAAACTAAGCTCACTGTCATATATGGGACACACTTGGGATTATTAGTCCTTTGGAGGAAAAACAGAGATCTGGGTGTTCACTTTGGAATCTTTATTTCTTTTTTTCCAAGCTTCTAAACAACTATACCCGCTTTCTAGCCAGGGATTTGGAGTACTCCTGTGCTCAGCAGTTCTATGATACTGCTGATACAGCAGTAGAGAGAGCAGCAGAAGATACAGCAGAAGCTAATCACGGTAATACTCACACATATCTCTGTTAACTAATAAATTCACATCAAATATTTTAAATGGAGACAGCTATACTGCAGAATAAGCAGGAACACAGAGCCCAGGAACCAACATGGCCCCAGAGAGCCACTTAGTTCTAGCTAGACTTAATAGCTAGGATTACTAGCCCTGAAAATAGTGAGGTCTCACATCACCCAGGTTCAGAGACACTCAGAGTCATGTCTGCATCTTCCTCACTAATCATTAATGCACAGACTTTCGAGAAGATTTCAGGTCCAGTATTGCTCTTGCTAGTGGCTGAATGGTTTAGCAGGGCTCATCCCAGCACTGACCTGCTAGAGCCACAGTGTACAGCTGCTCACAGGCCCATGGCAAACAGTGTAGGAAGTAAGCGGGAAGCAAAAGGAGCAATAATCCATATCTCAAGCATACTAGGGAATTATTCTGTCCTCTGTTTGCTCTCTGTGTGTGGGAGGGTCATGTGGAGGGAAGAGGTTTCCTTAACTTTAAACTTGCCTTTTTCCCCCTATCTCCCATTTACCCATAAAGCTTGTCCTTTTCCTTATCTTTGATACTCTGATACCTATGATACTCTTTGATACTTTGATACCTATGCCATTCTGTCTCACATTTATAGGGAGGTTCTGTATTGTTGTTTTGTAGGACTTTCTTTCCTAGGCTTCCCAAATTTTGCTGCTGAAGGTTCCACTCAACAAACAAATACTTTGTCTTTAACAAACCAATTGTTTTTCTGGATCATTAAGATTAGTCAATGGCAGCTTTGTAATTTTCTTTGCAACCTGAGTAAAATCTACACATAAGGAAAACACACTCAGCCTTTGAGCCTAGTCTTCACTGAGCCCAGAGGCACCTTTTTATCTTCGCATAGTCTTAACAGATTTCAGAGACCTAGGAAAGTATCCGACAGCTAGAGCAACAAAAGATGAAAAATCAAGAAATCCTTCTAAGCCAAGATACATCTGGACGGTGGAACATTAAATGAAACAGTAACTTTCACCTCTTTTCAGTGGTGGACAGCGATAGGACTAGAGGAAACGGCCACAAACTGAAGCACCAAAAGTTCCACAGGATCTTAAGAAAACATTTCTTAACAGTGAGGGTGACAGAGTCCAGGGGGGTTGTGGAGTCTCCTTTGGAGATCTTCAAAACCCGCTTGGACGCAGCCCTGCGCCACATGCTCTAGGTGACCCTGCGTGTGCCGGGGTGTTGGACTAGATGATCTCTAGAGGTCCCTTCCTACCTTTAGCATTCTATGATTCTGTGATTCTAAGGCAACATAAATAATGAAAAAAAAATCAAAATATGCTACATATGAACACAGTCTGTATAACAACACTGTAGGTAGTGTTATCCTGGCCTTTATGAACTCAATGGTATTTAGAAGTATTGGTAACCAGCCTTACTAAACTCAAAAAGAGTCATTCACAGTCATGCTTTTTATCCTTTATTTACTTTTAATAGTGTCAATACTAATACCCTAAGCTGCCTCAGAACAGCTTACTGGAACCATTAATTTGTCCAGGCTCTCTAGAACTGAGTGACAAGCTTTTGCTATTATGTTTAGATATTGCCTCTTTTTAAAGCTGGTGTAGTATACTACAGGAAATGTTACTGGAGTTTTCTAAGACAGATGTACTTCTCAGGCAGCTAAAGTATAAACCTTTTATGGCGCATCTGGAAAGATAAAAAGCTTTTGGGGTATGAGGTTATTTTGCTTCTTATAGAATGCTGATTAAAACACAGTGATAAAGGAAATAATATATAGTATTTTCTGCTGAAACTGTTAATGAATCAAATTTATTCTATACAAAAAATCTTTTAAAGTCACTTCTAAATCAGTCTTTTGAAAGAATTTGTCATTTTCCAATACGTAAATCCTATTTTATTTCCTGTAAATTCTTTAAAGAGAAAGTAATTCAATTCTGTACACAAGTTCACACACATTCAAAACATAACACACACAATTTCTTCTTCCTCTATTGCCTCTTAAGGGATTGGAGAAGCATGTTGTAAGGAAATACAAGAATCATTCCTCAACCAGTTGAGCTAAGGCTTAACCTTAGGTTCAGGTGGCCGAACAGCAACCTGCAGATCAAAGACTAATGTCTCAGAACCCTTGGACAGGTTTACCCAAATAGCCAGACTTCAGCCTAATTCATTAGTTTCATAATGATAACCAGTCAACATGGTGAGTCCTAATGAAACATCTTTTTTTCGTCCACAGTGATTGGTAAACAGCTGTACAGCCAGGAAGACAGCTATAATAAGCACTTGAGGATCTCCCACTCTATACGAAGGAGGAAGGGGTCTGTGCAGAAGTATGCTGGTAATAGAATCATAGAATCATTATGTTTGGAAAAGGGTTTCAGGATCACAACCATAAATCCTTCAACATCATACCTAGGTGCTAAACCATCTCCTTAAGTGTCTCATCTACATATTTCTTGTGCACTGCCAGAGACGCTGATTCCACCACTTCCCCAAACAGTCTGTTCCAGTGCTTCACTACTCTTTTCATGTGAAAATTCTTCCTAATGTCTAACCTGAACCTCCTCTGGTACAACTTGAGGGCATTTTCTCTTGTCCTATTGGTAGTTTCTCTGGAGAAGAGATCAATCCCCACCTCACTACCACCTCCTTTCAGGTAGTTGTAGAGAGTGGTAGGGTCTCCCCTGAGCCTCCTCTTTTGCAGACTAAACAACCCCAGCTCCTTCAGCCGCTCCTCATAAGTCCTGTGCTCCAGCCCCTTCACCAGCGTCACTGCCCTTCTTTGGAGACACTCCAGCATCTGAGTGTCTTTCTTGTAGTGAGGGCCCAAAACTGAATACAGTATTTGAAGTGCAGCCTCACCAGTGCTGAGTACAGGTGGACAATCATTTCCCTCGTTCTGCTGGCTACACTATTCCAGCCAGGAGACTGTTGGCCTTCTTGACCTGTAATGTACCATACCATACTGGTGAAGTGCATACTTTCCTTACGGCATAAGTTCAGCTACTAAGTATTAGGCAGAAGTACTGCAGATGTTTTCTGAGTATAACAACACAACTAATAAGATATCCTCTTTTATCATGGGTTCCTATGAATGCCCTAGGTGTCCCTGCTTGAGACAGGGTTTGGATTAGATGATCTCTAAAGGTCCCCTCCAGTCTCAATCATTTCGTGATTCTGTGATCATGACAATTGGCAGAGAAAAGGAGGTGTGTTTAGGAGTCTGTGGTCTGAACTGAGAGGGGATCTGATTAACATGTATAAGTATATGAAGGGGGAATGTAGGGAGAAAGGGGCCAAGCTCTTCTCATTGGTGGCCAGTGACAGGACAAGGGGCAATGGGTACAAGTTGAACCACAGGCAGTTCCAGCTCCATGTGAGGAGGAACTCTTTTCCTGTGAGGGTGACAGAGCCCTGGCACAGGCTGCCCAGGGAGGCTGTGGAGTCTCCTTCTCTGGAGGTCTCCAAACCCGCCTGGATGCCGCCCTGTGCCCGTGCTCTGGGTGTCCGTGCTGGAGCAGGGGGGTTGACTAGATGATCTCTAGAGGTCCCTTCCAACATTAAATACTCTGTGATTCTTGATTGGAGAATTCTGGGGAGTCAAACACAGAAACTCACGAGGTGCTGTGTTGTTCCAGAGGAGCAAGTTTGCTAAAGTACGTTTGATCCCCAGATGTTTATTCTTTTCAAAATTGAGAATCTCCTCTGTTAGTGATCTGTCTACATCCATTTGAGCAAGTTAAGGGACATTCTTCAAATATAGATTTTGCTTTTGACTCTCTTCAGATTTTCTGGACAGGCACTGAGTGCTGGTCCAATTTCTGTCCTTGTGGAAAAGAAAGGAAAAGTAACAAAGAATAGTCAAGATTTCCTCTTTTTTAGGGAATAAAAATTATTTCACTTGAATTATGCTTTTACGTATGTTTTCTCTTAGAACTGATAACTTGCAGAAATAGTTAAGCATTCTTCTTCTTAGAGCACTATTGCAGAGAATATGGTATGCGTATGTGGCAGCATCTTCAGAGGCTGAGAGAGAGATGAGTAAGGAAAATATATAAATTTTCTGAGGCATTTGTGACAGAAGTTTACCTTGCATCTCATACTGTGGTATTTAGAAAAAAAAAAGAAAAAGAAAAAAAAAAACCCACAGAGTTAGAAACAGAATGGTTGAGGGACAAAAGTTTATTAGCACAATTACATGCATTTAGTGATTGCCTTTCCTTTGGATGATGTGTCACAAATACTTGTGACCAGGAAAAAGATGAAGTACTTGTTTAAGGAAACCAAAGGAAAGCCCAACAGACCTCTGTTTAGTAATGTTGATCCAAAATAGAGCACTTACTGTACCTTAAAATCTATTTTATATCTCTTAGAGAAAGTCTGCTGTGGAAAAAAAAGAACATTTTATATTGATTATTTTGAGCCTTAGGGGTTAGGAGCATCCTCAGGTTCCCATTATTGCTATCTTACTATCCCAATGCATTTTTATGTGTATCTTAATCAGCTTATTTCCTGCCTGAATGCTATTTTTGATGCCAGGAAGAATTGTTGGGTAGAATAATATAAAATCTCTCTCTTCACAGAAGAAAATGCTTCAAAATACATTTCAGGATACATTATAAACTGCATCTGCTACCATGAAAGCTCCATCTTCAAGCAGGGCAATGATGAAATTAGCTTCAAGCTCTACCATCACAAGATTTAATATACCATTTTCTTTCCAAATCTGACCAGCCAAAAGAGAAATAGGAGGCACCACAAAGTTGCCCCTCAAGTGAGACATGAGAAGTTTCCTGCAATAGACAATTGAAAGAAACAATATCTGGAAATGAAAGAAGAGGGACAGAGAAATATATGAATGTTTACAGAGCAGCAGTAAAACATCATATTTGGAGGTTGCTACACAAAAAAGAGAATTGTCTCAAACATGAGAGAAGATTCCTCTTACCAAGTTATTTGATGATGTGTGGCATCAGCAAAACAACAACTAAGTAATAGTCAACCATCCATACAATGTAGACATGTCTTAAAACAAATGCTTGATATCCTTTCTCCATGATAAAGTATAGTTTACGGTTCCTGAAGGTTTTGGATTTGGTATTCCTTTCAGCAGGTCTTGGTCACTTGTCTTGAAAAGCATTATTCCTTGTTGGTATCTTGGCCACTACCAAATTTCACAAGAATCTCTGTTCTTCTGGTATTATGCAAAATAAAATGCAAAATGATGTTGCTTCTGAGAGTGAGCTATCCCTCCTTATAATTTTATATGAAAGCTTAATTAAAAACTTTTTATATGGAATGGAGCAAAAATAACAGACAAATATAGAGAATTATTGCAAAAGGATGTATCTATTTTCCTCAGTTGGATTATGAAACATCAATGCCAAAACCAGAACAGTTCTAATATTAAAGCACTCATTCTTTCCATGTTGCTCTGATGGATATGAATACATCATCTAATAGTCCCCCCATTTTTTTCTAGGAACAAGACAGTGTCAATAGAAATCTATTATACAGCTTACTTTATTCTTCACCTTTTTTCTATGAGAAAACACATAACCCCTGAAAAGGACTTTTTAAATTTACTTTCTCTGCCCATTCTAACACAACAAAACCGATTTTTAAGTGGAAGTGCTAGCAGAAAGCCGAATATTTACAGCAATTGAAGTAATCTTTAAATCTAAATGTGTTTTCTTCTCCTCTGTTTCTTCCTCTGGGAATGATCAATATTCACTTGAATCTCGTGTGTTATATATGTTATATATATGTGTTGATGTTAGTGAAAGATTCAGAGAGCTTCCAAAGCTCATAACTAGAAATTTTCTTTCTTTTAAAACCACTTTTCTCCTAGGTAATAACAGCAATACCTGATCTCTACAACTTTCAAATATTAACATACATCATAGAAATAATAGCTCCCTCTGCTAGGTAAATGTATACAAATAAAAATCAAGATACCAAGATATTAATGGTTCCTGTACTGGAAAGTATGTACTAATGTCAGTGGTCGCATACATGATAGCA
>VZSG01000333.1:900492-915238 GCA_013398315.1 Nothoprocta pentlandii
AAAGTCAGAGAAAAAATAGGCAAATATTTTATTTTGTTGATGACAGGTTTTCTGGGAGAAAGGAAAATATTGAAAAATTCATTTGACTTTCTTGTTTCACAAAACAATGATTCCAAAATCATGCTGAACTATCCCCACAGCTCTCTAGTGCTTGTACCAGTTTCCTCTCTACTTTTAAGACATATCCATTGTATTCTAGTGTGGCTGGGCAAAATATTTAAACACCTTTACCTCTTTTTCTATAGTCTTACAGCTATAACTACCAGTTCTTGTGTTAGATATCTTACAGAAAATGTGTTCTGTTAACTGTCAGTTAAGTTCTGTAAAGACTTCTCTAAGCTGGACAAAAAACATACAGTGTTGATACATTTCTTAATTTTAGCTCAAAGAATAGACTCACTTTATTGTCTCTAAAGAGAAGTTCTAATTTTGATACCTCATGCTCTTTAATTAATGACACATTGCTTCACATCTCTGAGAACAGTTATATATTTACATTTTAAGTATAGTTTTGCAGACTCTTCCTATCAGATCATCTATGATTTGGAAAGAAAGCTTATCTGTTCTGCTCCCTCAAAGCCTTCATAGATTTTCCAGTATTCTGAGACTTTATCCACTTAAGAATAGTAATGTTTAAAAGAGCATGATATACTTCTAATCAGATGAAGACTGTGTGCTGACTGTTGTATAACACTTGCACATTACTAAAACCTAAAGAAATTCACAGTAAGAAAAGGTTTTCTCTATTTTTTCATAGTTCTTTGCATCTCATATGACTTTGCATCCACCTGTTTCTCACGTAGAACCAACTAACAGTATAGTCAGTATGATCTTAACCTATATTCCAAAGAGAAACATTCTGTCAGAAATAGGTAATAATAGCAGAAAATTTACAAGAGTGCTTAGGAATGGACCACAAGAATGAAAGCAGAGTATGCTGCATGATCCCCATTCACAGGAGAGAATAACCACAAAGTTGATTTAAGACACTTTTGACATGGAATATGTGTAGAAGATTAAAGCTAAGGTAAGTAACTGTTCTGCATCTAGCTAACCATTGAAACAGAAACACACATTGTTGTTGCTGTTTTACATGAAATGATTTGAACAAATTTACCCTAAATATCTACTGGCATTTGTTGGGACAAAACTTTAATAAAATGCCTAGTATTGCAAATAAAATTTGAGTGTATAAAATGAGAATTTGGAGCACACTTGTAGATTAACAAAGTGTTTGGGGCAAGTTTACCCTTCTAGCATCTATAACTTAAATATTAAGGGCTAAAACTTAGTGCAGTATTTGGATAATTTATGTTTTGTTCTTTATCAGAACATAAAACAGCAGTAAAAAAAATCATTTTATTGTCTAAGAAAGTTGTTCTGGCACAAAAGAGACAACATTGCCACAGCAGCAATGAACTCTAGAAAAACAAAGTTTTGGCAGAATAGATCCAAAATGCCATCAGACTGCATGACCAAAAAATACTCCTATAGTTAAGAAACACAGTGATAGCTTCCAGTTGGTTTTAGGAAGTCTTAGAAATCAACTTTTGTACAGCATCTAACTCTCTGAAAATAGGTGCTGGGAACTGAGAGGTTTTTATTTAAAACAGCTTCTGAGAAAAAAAAATTCATAACAAAAATGGTTCTAAGCCACATATTTTAGTCATAGACCAATCAAATCACATCAAGCATGATACAAAGAAATATGAAAAGAAATACAGCTTCCAACACAAATCCACCTGGGAATAGTACTTCTAACTTATAAAAAGTAATTAATTCTCTTCATTCTTCTAATAACAGTATATGAGGTATAAAAGGCAAGCAAAAATGTGAAGTTATTCCTTCCACAGCCTCAGATCTGCCTGTTCCAGGTTGTACCCCACATGTGATATACAGATCTTGACAAGATAGCTTCATAATCCAAAATTTTACAATTTTTAAAATCAAAAAGAAATATCTGACCTTCAAGGGACAGCTTATGACTTGTCAGGGTAGTTGGCACAGCTGGCAAAAAAAAAAAAAAAAGCATGCATGCATACACTCTTCAGGCAATGGACATAATTGGTCTTTACAGAGAAAAAGTAAGACCTCCCACCCCATTCTTGCACTAAACGATTTTTAGGAAATAATTGACAATGATTTTCAAAGACGTGGAGCACTTCACTTCTAATATAAATGTCAGACTCACATCTATCAATATAAAATGTCCTAAGATTTGAATTACTCAAACTGCTTGAGTCTTAAAAAGAAACATGCCTGAACAGACTTCCTTGAGATACTTCGTGTCTCTTTTGTTCATGTTCATGGGCAAAAATATTAAAAAAACAACTTTGCAGAGTAGAGGAAGGGAAATAAAAAATAGCAGGAATAAAAAACAAAGCCACCCTACATAATCTAAAATACTGCAGGACTTTGATAAAAATTTTATTGTGAAATATAAAGCCAGCAGAGGTCTGCTACATCAGAAATAAGTCTTTGATTTTTAAAACTTCTCTGCATGCCAATTACATTATTCTAATTGCTGTAGATATAATTCATGTAATTGGTTTTGTTCTACACATTAGCTGAACTGGTTGAAAACTACACATGCTTTTAACAAGTAATACACAAAATGAACAGAATGAATTTAAAAATGGAATTGGCCAATTTTAATTAAAAAGGAAAAAGAAGAAACTTCTTTTGTTTAGCTTGTAATGAACATAGAGCAACATAGCTTGCATTTACTTACCTGGCAATTTTTAAGAGCTGAAAATATTTAGTATTAAATACTGCATGTATTAATGTTTACTAAGGACTATAATGTGATTTGATTTCTCAAATAGAATTCCATCCTATCTTCTCCACTATTTGTGATGGACAATATGGCTAAATTACCTCACAGCAGAGACTGTAATTACTATTAACTGTTTCTAAAGAACAAGTATCTGGAAAGTACCACAATGGATGGAAAAGAAAGAAAGGAGAAAAAAAAAATCTAAAGCCTTTAAAGTAAATACGGAAATTGAGTCCAAAGGATGAAAATTAAGTAATTTTCTAAAAACCCTTAAATGCATTAGAGTAATATACATAAAACAGATTCTAGGGTCTTGCACTTTATCAAATGT
The DNA here is from genome assembly GCA_013398315.1 of Nothoprocta pentlandii. Lineage (NCBI taxonomy): Eukaryota > Metazoa > Chordata > Aves > Tinamiformes > Tinamidae > Nothoprocta > Nothoprocta pentlandii. Next base: position 903,600 of record VZSG01000333.1, read on the forward strand.
AAAACGCACAGCTAAAATGACAATCTCAGTTCTGAGAGAGAAAGTAACAGGAGAGCATTATCATGTTTAATATTCATTTCTGTGAGCATATGTAGACCTATTTGATCATCCTGTGACTCCTGTGAGACTAAGTTGGCACATGGAAATTTAGGTTACAGTCACAGGAAGTAACTGCAGTCTGCATTCATTTGCTCATGAATAATATCCATCTTTCTCACTGTACACCAAGTATTGACCTTGGAAAGGGGGTTCTGGTTCTAGGTCTTCATAAATGGAGGAGATTTCAATGCCAAACATTCATCTCAAAAGCAGAACTTCTACTAGAAGCAGTAACCATGTCTCATTTATTCACAAGTCTGCAGCATTTGCTTAGCTCATAAAAGCCACAATATCACGGATCACTGTGGATGAAGCTCTTCCCACACTGACATGTTAATGACAGCCTCTGTCTCTCAGATGATCTTCTCTTTGGTCTCTACTCAGTCAAAATATTTTATCAACAGCTTTTCTTTCTGGAAATTCAAACTTTAGCCTGCTTTCACTAATACAAACCTATGTGTAACTCCACTGCCATGAGTAATTTTTCAATGTTCAACTTCAGCAGCATACAGATAGCATTTGTAGGATTGGGATCTTTGTGCTAACATCAGTGTCTTTGAATTTCCAATAAACAAATCCTAAAGATTTGAATAAACAGGAAGCAAATGTCTGAGAGCTAACATGACACGATTTATCAAAACAGCCCCCTCATTCGAGTGCCACATTACTGTATTTCTTATTTCATTCTGTTATTCAGATAACCATAAGTGAATATGCTTCCATGAGAATAAACATAGGAATAACGCTTGCAATACATTTCTTCTAGAGTTATCGTGGGTCTGAAATATTATATCCAAAACAATTTTTTGCTTCCTAAGAGATTTTTTTCTATCTTAAGAATTCTTCATCAGCAGCACTTTCAGAATTTCAGTATACTGGCCAATCTCATTGTGACAAACGCTACATAAAGGAGAAGCGAGGAGGGAGGAGGGGGAAAATGTTTAAATAATTTTCAAGTCTTTCAAAAGGTCTACTGATGAAAATGGATATGATGTGCTAAGAAGAAACTATATGATTGATACTGCTTGATAGTGTAAGGATTACTGGTTCAGTACCCAGATCTGATCTCTGAATGACACCTTTGGCTAGGTCCTGACTATACATCAGATGAGATGAAGCACACGATGCCTCTAGAAAGTACAGAAAGCAAACTTGTCTCTGGGGGCATGAATGAAGCCCAGATTTGCTGCTATGGATCACCTGGGGTTCAAGACTGAAGAACTTCAGTCTTCTAGCATCACACTTATCCTAGAGTGTGATGCTAGCCACTGTGATCCAGAGCTGTGATGCAGCTAGAAACACAGAAATGTTTAGTTCATTAGATAGAAAAGTGTTTAATTCATTAATTAACCCTTCTCCTTACTCTGTCTTTTGCTAAAGAAAAAAATATCTGCTTCACTCTGTAGAAAGCATAAAACCTGAACGAGTTAAGATCATCTGAAGAAACCACCAACAATATCTAAGTAGGATTACTTTAAAATTAAGCATAAAACCAAAATAAGAGTCAAAGTTTCCCTCCTGTAAGGTGAGCACTGAAATGCATGAGTGCATTGCATTATAAATATTATTCATTTGGAACAAGTTTCTCTCTAATAAGAGGATATTTTAAAGGTCAGACATACATTAATTGAAAAAAAAAAGAGAGAGAATTATTGCTACAAAACTGTTCTCCTTGAGCGAGCTCACAGAGCATCACTGATAAATCTCTTTTAGCAATTACAGTAAGCAGCTTTTTGAAGGCTGGTACGAGCTGCATTTTAAAAGCTACGAGTTCTAGAAATTTAAACCTATGAGCATTGAAAATGGCTTACAGTTTTGCATTCTCTGGGACAGCAGCACTGGATAACACTGAGAACCCTAGAGTTTTTAATATTTATATTAACATTTCTATTTTTTTCAAAATAACATTCTGAGCTTCTGTGATGATCGGCTGAGGTATGTATAAATTCTACTCAATCATCTAGATTTAAATTTTAATTTTGAAGGCTAAGTGCCCCTTAATATCATCAGATGGATTAAACTACTATGTTCCATTCTCAAATGTCTGTAAAACACTCATCAATGTTCAGGTATCTTTTCAGTTTAACCAGAAATATGTTGTAGTCATCTTTCCTATTGCAGTATAGGCTTTGAAGTTTGCTAATTATTTCATAGTGTCAATTTTCCTAACAATCTGCCAGGAATCACTAACGTTAAAGGGAAGTAAGTATTCAATTTATTGATTTAGTGAAATAAAAATTTTAAGAGCTTCTAATTTAAACTAAATTATATCCCATTATGAGTTAAATATTTAGTATGCAAGTCACAGAACTAGAAAACATCTGTTTGCTTTATATGTTCACCAATTGAAATACAGCTCATTGAATCATATAATCATCATAGAACAAGATTTTTCTACCTGTATCAACTTCATTATTTCAATACAATCCCATATGGCTACTTACTATCTATATAGAACTGCATGTATACATACAGGTAGATATAAATTTGTGACTATACATGCAAGTCAAAATAATACAATATAAAACTCTTGGGGAAAATAGTTTGCTAGTGTATTGCAATCTTTAACCATTCCTTATTTTCCTCACTAATAAAAGTACATAAAAGTTGGATAAATAATAGCTCCTCATTAAATAATAATTTTGTGTTTCAACAAAAGTGAGTTTAAAAATACTTTTTAAATTACAGTCTACTTTTCCAAATTCCTATTTTAATTTATTTTTCTATAGTTCTAACAAATTAAAGAGTGAAGTCTAGATCTACAAGCGACTTAGGCACCAGAACACCAAATGCTGAAGTCATTTTTGGGAATCTGACAAGACATTGGATTGCATTGCCTTGTTTTAGACCCCCTATTCTCCAAGAATAGGGATGAGTCTAGCACTCTCAGTTCTGCCTATAGAAAAAGTTAGAAGAAGGACTATTTTTTAAATCCTGTATTTTCAAAAGAAAAAATACTCAATAGCATTCTAATGACACGTGTGCATCCATGGTTCCAAGTCCTTCCTGAAAGCAGAAACGTTGAAAGCTCTTTATTTAAAAGAATAAGCAAACAAAAAGCTAATGAATAGATAACAAAGTCATGACTTTTCTTTCCAAATATGATAGCAAAGAAAATCATCCATAAAATTAATTCTACAGGTCAATGGTTAAAGCAATGATTTTGGGTAGAAAGCTTGAGTTTAATTTTCTCATCTTCCTTACACATTTTCCAGGCTTCCAGCCTCAGGTGGACAAGCAAATAGCAGGCCTAGATGGTTAGAAGTATCAGAATTCAATACTACTGAAGCTAAAAGGTCACTAACCGGTCACCTAATATACACACTGTAAGTATTAACTGTTCCAGGAGACTATACCCCTCCAACTTTGTGGTTAAGGCAGGCACTGGGGATTGGGTAGGGGGAAATTGGCTTTCAGTCTTTGAAAGGCCACGCATTCTAGATTAAAAAAAACACAGCTATTAAGGAGAGGGAGAGAGGGACAGCTGGGGAGAGAGAGGTAGAGGGAAAAAAAATAAAAATAAAAAAGGAATACAACTCCCTCATCCTCCTGTATTGCTCATTTTCCTGTATTGACACGTGGAATCTGAAGCAACAGAATTGGAGTTTTGAGGATGAAGGTTTTCAAAGCAAATACCTAAGTCCCGTATGATGTGCTTCATTTCTTTACTCCTTAGCTAACACCAAAAACTTATCTTGGGTGTCATTGTGTTTTTCTCAGTCCAAGGAGCACCTCCATGAGAGTCCCTAGAACTGTGTAAATGCAAAATTTAACTCAGGGGAAAAGTTCAGTTTAAAAAGAAAGCATACAAAATGTACACTGAGAGAGGGCTTAAGCATGCAAGCCACAGGACTTACTAGAGATAACAGCTCTCAGTGAAAAAATTTCAATGTTACACCCACTTTTGCTGATCAGTATAATCAATGTCAGCAGTGTTTAATCATCTGCCTCTGGATAGTGCTGGGCTGGTGGCAGCAGATGGGATGTGAAAGCAACTCAGATCTCGGGGTCTGTGCAAGCTAACTACAAAACAGACTTTGAAGACAGATGCTGAAATGTTAGAAATATTCTTGATTTCAAAGGGCTCTTATGGCTGCTTGAAATGGTTCACCAAACAACCATATTTCCAGTACTTCATTAGTTCAGCAGGCACATCATCTGCTGAAGAGGAGGAGGTGATGATCAACCCAAGCTAAAGAAGTATTTAGCAAAGTCATGTTTACCTGGAAGTAACCATCAGTACTCTTCAGAGTACACCCAAACCTTTACTTAGATAAGCAACATCAGCAGGGTCAGCCAACTTCATACAAAAGGCTTGGAAGTAGCCTACATATAATTTGTAGATATGAATATATATGGTCTTACGTGGTCTGAGGAAAAGGATGGCCCATGGAAAAGTACAGTTATAATTTCTTTTCCTGCTATTCATCACCCCATTCACAGTTTCATAGCATTGGTGAGAGAAGATAACACAAACCATTGCTGTAAATATGTGTATGAAACTGTCTTGGCAGGAAAAAACATGCCCAAGCTCCTCTAAAGTTATAATAATAATAGGCTGCCTTCGAAGAGTATGTCCACAGATTATTCTGCCATTTGTCCATGTTTCGAAAGATTATCCTGCCATATATCTCTTATATCCCTCAGAAATGACAGTGCACCAATTCATTATGTAGAGAAAAAAAAAAACACCTTCAAGCAACATCTAAGTATTTTTAAAAGAAACAATTAAAATATACTATGATTAGAAGCTCTTGAAAAAAAAAAGTATGATTCTATGGACATACACTACTTCATGGTTTGCAAAGCCAGGGGTTTTGACAGTTTGCAATATTATGGTAAAACAAGGTCTGTAATTCGTAGATTTTATTTTCAGAGGTTCTTATTCAAGCACTTTGGCATTGATGGATATGAGAAATAAAAAAAAAAAAGGAGTCAAAAGCAAAAACATGGGGAATTAAAAGCCTTTCAACTTTCCTGAAGGGATATTTTTCCAGAAAAAAAAAAAAAAAAAAAAGTGGGTTTGGGGTATTTTTTCCTGTTTCTTATGGGAAGCATAAATAAGCAGGGGGTGGCATTTGAAAGTTTCTTCAAGGTCATTGCATATGCAAAAGCCCACTCAGTGAGAAATGCCTGACATTATATCATAGTCATAAAATGCTGCTGATAGCAAAATATATAGCTATATTATCCACTCCCCTTTGAATGAGAACAGGGAAGGAAAATATTACCTAGAGAAAAAAATACTGAAAAGATGAAAAACAGGTTTTTCTTCAGCTCCACTCACTCAACATTGCTGGCAGAATCATAGCACAAAAACAGAGAGTCCAGTGGCATTTAACCTCAGAACAGACTAATTAAAGGCAGAAGATATTCCTGCACAGCTTAATTATCACTTCTAGCAACCGAAGAGACTTTTCATGTTTTTAGAATATGAATATGCTTAACAGTTTCCATTCTTTGCCAAAACACTCACAGAGGCCTCTTTGCATCAGCTTCTTTCCAAAGTTGACAAGTCCTGCCACAGCTGTTTTTGACAAGTGACTCTGAAAGGAAGTCATACAGTTATACTTTGTCTTCTTACCCAGGTACATTTGTATTCACTTTTTTCCCTCCAAGTCCAAATTTACAGTCAACTGCTGTCCTAAAAAATATCTTGATATTAGCAAATTTTTCCTCTATTGTTTAATTCCTCTAATGATTGTTTACATGTTGTTAATGTTATAGTGCAACCTTCTTTTGCTTTTTACAGTTTCCTAAATACACTAGGGATGTTCCTGCATGTGTACAGAATTGAGCTTCACTAAAACAGCCTCCCAAACCATCCCTCCCCCCAAAAAAAGAAAAAAAGTCAACAAATCCAAAGTCATGAAAATCAACATTCTCCTTTCTAATAGCTACAATGCCATTTAAAAGTGGCAATACAGAACTTATTTGAGAGAGCCTGATTGTGCACCTTAACATTCTGCTGCAAGCCGAGCCTGCCAGATAATCTGCTTTCAGCAAAAGGAACTGAGAAATTTAGCCTCCTTCCACACACCGCCTCTGACTTCAAGAGAGCTTCAAAACTGCAAAAGAAGCAAACAGTTCATCTATTCTAGGGATGGGAAATCATTAGGAAACAATAAGGCAAATTGTGTAACTTCAAACAAAATACAATTCAGTTACCCACAGGACTTCCACTTTGCTTCAAAGTTTAAGAATATGCATTAATCATCATTGTATCTGGGTATAAGTCACTCATCTTTGGTCCTGTCAGGGGGTGTGACACAAACAACAGGCTTCTGTGCACTCATAGCCTGACAGCAGCATTACTTCTAAAAGGGGATGGAGGGATCAAAGTCCGTAAGACTTGAGGGAGCTCTGGAACTGAAAATATTCCATAGTATTTTGGCAGCTTTACTCTCTTTACAGAACAACCAGCTTGTAAAAGCAATTTCAAAAGATTTAACACAGCAGAGCTCATTATGACTTTCACAGGTGGTTAGAATAAAAAATATAAATGAAAAGCTCTTTCAAGACTGTTTTTTTTCCCCACATTACAACTACTATGAGACCACCTGCCTTTATAAAGTCTTTGTAAAAACAGTGTTTTAATTGACATGAAATAGTTTCCATTTCTATAGTAGGAACACTCAGCATCACTGAGTTTTTCTCTCATTCTGTATGCAGAGGTTTGTGATGAAAGAAGTTCTAAACTCTCTCCTCGTTTGGGTCATATCCTGCCAAGATCTGCCTATATCTCCCATTCAGCATCTGGCATTATGCAGCATGTCAGCATTTAATTGAGAAAAACAAGAAAACAAAACACACTTTGGAAAAGCTGTGTTGCACAGCATGTGGTGTAATTTGTCGTAGTTTTACAAGCATCCTCTTGCTGATTCCTAAGCAACGTGTGCATGTGAGTGTAAACATAATGCAGGTTTATTATTCTATGCCATATAGTCCTAACATTTTTTTCTTCCCTGGGTCTTTCAAAAGAAATGTGGGACCATTTTAAAATTATTTCTTTACAAATAACAGAAATAATAAAAGGCCCCAAACATGTAATGAGCTCTGTGCAGAACATCTCCTTAGTTTGTCTGAACTCCTTCTAATGCTGCTGCAGAGATCAAAGCATAGAGACACAAGAGCTCTTGGGTATCAGATGGATAATAAATCTTTACCTGGAATTCATGGTAGAATGTGTGACTGCTTTATTTGTCTCAGATCTTCACAGGACATCTTCCCCGTTTTTCACTGATTTATTCTGCTTTGCCTATATCTTGCTGTACCATTCAAAAATAATTAAATGCCTTATTTGTGAGCTAAAACATCTCTCCAAGTTTGTAGAGAACCATAAATAAATTTGACAGGACCATGCTTCCACCTGCTAAGCAAAATAGCAAAATACATTGCTTATTCCAGTGAGTTATCATCATTTCCTTCCTCTCCTTCCTGTAGCTCTGATCTATTTATAAAGACCTTTATGTGCAAATGGTATTCATCTATCATTATTTTTTTATTCCATTACAGTAGTTTTGAAGGATAACTAGTTAGCTTCACTTCTTTGCCTCTTTAAAATAATGGGTTTCTGTGATTTGGTAAGCTGTCTCTTACAGTTCTCCCACCTCCTCCACATGCACACACTTTGTCAGCTCCTGTAACTGAGTTATACATACAGGAAAAAAAAAATAAAAATAAAACCATAGACTGGATTTCCACTCACACTAAAGGGATTTAGTAATAGCTTCTAAATTATTTAACACAATGTGAATTTTACCATGACGTAGATCTAGAGTATTTACTCCTTTTGTTTTCCTTTTTACTGTTATAAATATCTACAATGCAAATGAGTCACAGATAATAAAGAAGCTTTGCAGTGCTTCTAGCTGAATGGTACCTTTAATTATAATACATACACTTCAAAACAGCAGAGCAGCCAGCAAGTATGCATGGAAGCAGTTTACATCATACGGTTATAACTGTACTTACATCAGTTAGCAACATCTTTTTCCACAGTAGTCCCACAATATCAGATGCAACAGACTGTCCAATTGGTGAATAGGACAATCTAAATTATCCTACAGGCAGTCTATTGCTTTGACCACTGCTGGTTTAAAAAGATTTGTTTGTAGAAAAATCCTTTTAAACTTGAGTACAGACTCCTCACTATTGGAGCACTACACAAACTGATGTTATAATTGCTTATTATAAATTATAATAGTTCTAATAGGAAAATTAGATCTTAGAGATCTATGATGAAGAAGTCAAACAAAAATAATCTTTAGGCCTTTCTCTTCCAAAGATTAAGTCCAGTTAAGTTTTTCAGGATAAATATAAGACAAATTGTACTATGGCAATGAATATATTTATAGAAAGATTTTACACTCAGTTTTCAATGTATTAGGAAATGCAACAATCAACTGAGAAACCGAGAGATTCCAAGGTGAAGAGGGTATTAACTTGAAACAACATCGAAAATATTAATAACCTGCATATTTGTTCATGTCCCAATGATGATAGATAGGTAGTCTGATGAATGCAAAGAAAATAGGCTCTCTTTAAATGTTTTCTTATATGCAAAGTCTACAGCTTAAAAGGTACCCTTTATGCAGGTTCAAAAGAATCATTTGAAAGCAAAGAAATAGCGTCTTTGAAGTGCTCCTAAATGCACCCAGCAAAACAGAAGTAAGAAATTAAACAGATTGGGTACTGGATGGAAAATGACTAATTAACATAACCAGATAGGTGGAAAGCTCCAAATATAATTGTAGTAGCAAGCTGTTGTTAGCAATGAGGGATGAACTCATGTACATAAAAATGATAAGACTGTGACTGAGTCTCTGGATTGACAGAAAACCTGGAGACTACAAAGTACACTGCGTTCTAGATGAGCCTGTTTTCTCCACTGAATATAAAGGGACAACCTCTCATCTACATGGGATTCAATACTGCCTGCATCCAATTGAAGTCAGTCTGGTTAAGCATGGCCAAACTATGCCAGCTCATTCCCAGCCAAACTATAAAAACTGTAGTGACCACACAGACTTCAGCTGAAGGATTTAGCAGCCAGTAACCTTATGGAAATAATCACACATCTTTGTCAAGTCCAGGAAATGAAAAGTGTAACCTTTTACTCTGCCCTATTTCATCATGTTTGCTCTGGTATCACTGGGTGCTAACACATCTATTTAAAAATTCTGCAAGCAGTATGCTAAGCATCTGGTCAAGATCCCAAGAGCTCAAGAACATCCACTTAACATGGTTTGATGTTAAGCCTGCAAATATATTTGCAGGCTTATTGCCTGAGAAGTCAGGAGGTAAAATCAAGGCCATCTACATTTTGCATGAAAGAAAAAAAAATCCTCATGACTGTATGGCTTAGATGCTTACATATGATAATGAGCCAATTTGAGTAAATTTAAAAACAGATTCCTTTTGTTTCCAGTTGACAAAGAAGGTACAAGATATCTGTTAGCACCATGTGTTCACTGGTGGTCAGCAATAGGACGAGGGGTAATGACCATAAGCTGGAGCACAGGAAGTTTCATCTCCAGGTGAGGAGGAACTTCTTTCCTGTGAGGGTGACAGAGCCCTGGCACAGGTTGCCCAGGGGGGTTGTGGAGTCTCCTTCTCTGGAGGTCTTCAAAACCCGCCTGGATGCTGCCCTGTGCCCCATGCTCTAGGTGTACCTGCTTGAGCAGGAAGGTTGGACTAGATGATCTCTAGAGGTCCCTTCCAACCTTGAATATTCTGTGATTCTATGTGCTAACAGTGATGCCCCCTACTAAAACATTTAGAGTCAGCAGAAAAGCTCGTATTGAGTTTGGAATAAATACTTAAAAGAGCAAGAGGCATTTGTGGACAGTGAACAATACTTGGGTTCCAAAATCTTTCCTATCTATCATTTTCACCCAAAACAATGAAATAAGAAATGAAGACATTCAGTGTGACTATCAAAAGAAGAAAACAGTTGGAAGAGCTCAGAGCTTTTTCAACCTTTCCTTCCGTCCCCTATTGCTCCCCGCCGCCTCATGCAGTTACCCTTTTTTGATTACAGTCATTGAAAGCTTTTGAAAGCAGAACTATATATATGTATATAGTAAATTGCACCAAGCAATTTCCAGAAAAAAAACAACATGAGGCTTAACTTCTCACAAGAGCAGGGGGAACAACCTTGACTCCAGTGACCATGAAATGATGGAGTTCAGAATCCTGCAAAGAGGAAGCAGGGCAAAAAGTAGGATCACAACACTGAACTTGAGGAGAGCAAACTTTGGCCTCTTGAGGGACCTCCTTGGAAGGATCCCACAGGATAAGACCCTACAAGGAAGAGATCTGCAAGTGAGATGTCTTGTTCTGTTACTATTCACAGATTATCACTTCTGAGTACATAGAAAGATGCATCCCAATGAGTAAGAATTCAAAGGCAGCAGGAAACCTGCAAGACTATAAAAGGAGCTCTTGGCAAAACTCAAACAGAAGAAGGAAACGCACAAAAGATTGATGCAGGGACAAACCACTTGGGAGCATTTTTACAACATTGTCAGAATATGTGATGAGAAAGGCCAAAGCCCATTTGGAGTTGAATCTAGCAAAGGAGTGTCAAGGACAAGAAGATGGGATTCTATAAATATATCAGTAACAAAAGGAAGAAGACATGGCCTCCCTGCTGAATGGGGTAGAGGTTCTGGTGACAAAGGATACAGAAAAGCAGAGGTACTGAATGACTTGCTCACTTCAGTCCTTGTTGCTAAGACCAGCCCTCAGGAATCCCAAATTCTAGAGATGATGGAGAAAATTTGGAGAAAGGAGGCTTTCTAGGATGAGCTGCCTTATTATCTTCACTCCTGGAAAGCTTATGGCGTAGCTCATCCTGGATGCCATTTCTAATTATGTGGAGGTAAAGAAGGTGATCAGGAATAGTCAGCATGGATTCACCAAAGAAAAATCGTGTTCAACCAATCTGATAGCTTTCCATGATGGAATGACCGGCTGGGTAGATGAGAGAAGAGCAGTAGATCTTTTCCACCTTGATCTAAATAAGGCTTTTAATACAGTCTCCTGTAACATCCTCATAAGAAAACTCAGGAAGTGTGGTGCTAGATGAATGCACCGTGAGGAAAACTGAGAACTGGACAAAAGGCAGAGTTCTGAGGCTTGTGGTCAGTTGTATAGTTGTCAGCAAAGTATAGCTGGAGGCTTGTAGATATACATGTTCCCTAGAAACAGTACTGGGTCCAGTATTGTTCAACATAGTCATTAATGACCTGTATGAAATGACAGAGTGCACCTTCAGCAAGTTTGCAGATGATACCAAATTGGATTGAGTGGCTGATAAGTCAAAGAATGGTATCTTGGGGTGTATTAAGAAGAGTGAATCCACCCTTTGGTCACAAAGATGATGAAATGTTGGAACAGCCCCTGTATGAGGAAAGGCCTCATATGGGTCTGTGTAGCCTAGAGAAGGCTGCGGAATCTATCAATGCATATAAATATCCAAAGGGAGAGCATCTAAGGGGGGTCAAATCTCTTTCCAGTAGTGCCCAGTATTAGGA
>VZSG01000334.1:0-22597 GCA_013398315.1 Nothoprocta pentlandii
GCAGGGGGGTTGGACTCGATGACCTCTGAGGTCCCTTCCAACCTCAAGCATTCTATGATTCTATGATATATTCATTATCACATCACTTTATGGAGTCTATCAGTTCTGTCAAGTAACTCTGCATAGTGCTGAGTATTTAGGGAATTGCTAGGGTAGTTGTTTGTCAAAACTGATTTTTCATATAAGCTTTTCTGGTAGATAAATGAATGTATCTTATTTATTCAGTTAAAAAGAAATCAAGTTTATTTTACAGAATCATCCGTGTTTTTGAAATAGTATTTTAAGAATCTCTTGGAAAGAAAACCTAGCTGATTTTGATATTCTTTTCAGTTTTAAATTGATGAAAGCAAAACATAGTTTCTTTGTGTACAATTCGACAGTTTGAACAGTTTGCCAAATATGAGCAAAATTTCATTAATTTTGTATCAAACCTTGGTGTTAGGGCTAAGACAAAATGGGTATTAAAGGCTAAGACAAAATGGAGGAAGTGTTGCTGTTGTTTGGTCCCGTTGCTTATAGGCCCAGCAATGTTTGACTGTTCTAGAGTAACAGATAACTGTTTTGAATTTTTGAAAATCAGATTCCTTTATTATTAAATGTGATCATGAAAACCTAACTTTAAGTACATGTAAGTATTCTCATTTAGACTTATTTAGGTATAGAAGCTCATTCTGAATAGCAAGTAATAGTATGTTGCATTTAGAAATAGTACTTTAATTAACTTTAGTTAAATGACCTTGTTATGACTTTGACTCACAACCTATAAGGTTTAATAGAAATATTTTCATCAGCAGAGGAAAACACTAAAAGCACAATCCTGCAATATTTTTATTGCTAACACCTAAGATATCTAATTTCCTTTAACAGAAAAGTTCAAAGAGCAGCTGCATAAAGAAATAACACATCTAGGTAGCTAGAGCAGAAAACAAGCCAATTCAACCTCAAAACTCTAGCTAAGTGGAAACTTCACATTTTTTCAATAAAAAAAAATAGTAAGTGATGATTTACCCATTTGACAGTGTTCCTGAAAAATGACTTTCTGGACCAGATGAATCTTGTTCTACAAGGGATCAAAGAAAAACAACTCAAATAAGTAATTTGTGAGTTATTAAAGAAAGAAAATTATTCCTAATAATGACACACAAAAAAATGTATTTTTTCATCTTGAGTCTGACTTCACTGAAACATACCTAGAATGTGCTCTTGTAAATAGCAGAATATTTGATTAGTTATCAGGTTATTTTTTTCCTTGAATACTGTAGATGAAATTTTGGTCTAATTGACATTAATTTTGAAATGCCTGGTAGAAATTCTACAGGTTAGGTTTTCAGGCAAAATATCCAACTTATTCACAAGTGTAAAAGTAATTATCAGAAATTAAAGAGATAACACAAGCCCTAACAGATATTTTAGAGCTGGTAAGTCCTACATATGCTGAACTAATAAATCAACAGTTAAAAAACAGGAAAAAAAAACCTTTTTTTTTTCACTCTTAAAGTAAGATATATTGTCTTTATATGTGAAATATCAGTCACCATTCCAGTAAAAGCAACACTCATACTATCATTTATGTTATTCACTATGTCTCCAGGAAAGTGACACAGGTAAGGAATCTGAGGAACTCAAAACTCTTCAGCAATACTGGTAATGAATAATGGCACAGAATAATTAGATTAACATTATCACCAGGATGTCAGCAATGTCCACTAATTACTCGACCACTATAGATGAGAACTTTCAGGCTTAGGAATACTTTTGGAAAAAGTTATTTCACTATCTCTTGTCTTTCATATCCGAGGTAGCTTTGCTTTATTTTTTATTTGCTTTAGAAACCACATTATATCATCACATAATATATATGTAGGGAAGCATAGTGATTATGCTTAAATTCATCTTTTATTTGGTCATAATTCCTGACAATTTATTTACAAATTTTCGTATCCTGCCCTATTTTAATTACAGATATTTGTCTTTACCTCGTTTACCTCTCATTTCCATTACCTTTGCATGCTGAAACAGTCAGCAAGAAAGAATTTTCCTTCCCCTGCCCCTTCTTCTTTTGTAGAATGTTTTGTTAAAAAATGAATATTATTGTGGGAGAGAAAAAAAAAATGTGTACCAATTTCAGTCTTTTTGAACCTCCAGAGAGAGGAAACTAGTTTTTTGGTTTGGGGTTAAACTAGCCAATTGCCCATATAACAGGATACAAAATACTGAGATGAGAATAGAGTAGCTACAGTGAGCAACTCGCTTGACTGACAGACTTCGATCCATCTGACTACCGTGCAAATGGCTGCTTCTGAGCTAGCCTTTGCAGGAGTTCTTTAAAAACACCAGATGTATAGCTTACAGAGTCAGAGGAGTTTAAGGAAAGTATTCTCCCATCTCAAACTATATGTCAGATAATGTCAGATAAATTTCTTTTTGAAAGTACCTAGTCTCTTCAGTGATGACAAATGAAGGCTGAGGGGGCTTGCTCAGTCTTATGTGACTAGAGTTATGAAAAATTAATTTCAGCCTCAGAGAATGTCTCTCTGCAGCAGAAGGAACTAGTTGGTTTTGCCCAGCAATCCTGGCAACTCATACAAATTCCAATCTGCAGAAGTTAAAAGGTATTTTATTAGAATTTTATTAGAATTAGATTTTTATTAGAATTTCCACTAAGATCTTATTTACTGTTACTATTTCTCCGCAGCCTTTGATGCTTATAAAACAGTAACTGAAATTCAGATATTCCATATGATTTAGGCATAAAATTAACTCTTTCTTCCCCTACTTCAAAAGGTTTTTCATTTCTGTATCTCTATGCTTTATAGAGGCATTTCTAAATACAATTTCAGTAAAACTACAAAATTCTCTTTTTTTTTGTCCTGATCCTCTAAATCTCTCTTCATCACTTTTGTTAAATTTCTCTTAAATTCACTAAAAGGAAACATTATTATATTAATTAATAATTAAGTAGATGTTTCCAAAAATATTTTATTGACTTATTTTTGATTTCAATATTCTCACATGCAGAAATATAACAAGTGAAGATCCCCAAAATTTTACTTCCTTCTTAATACGACAGTTCCAGCAGATAATTGATATTGAAGTATATAGTATATATTTCTGAATAGTAAATTCTGAGCATATAGTTCTGAAGTGTATAACTTCAGAACCTTCACTATTTTGTTTCGAAATCATAACTGAATTTTGTAGACGTATGCACAACTTTTATCTGAAAATGTCATCAACCTTTAATTTAAAAAAACCAAAACCCTCAGGCTATTAAATGTCAATTTCTTTTTACAAATTTAATAAAAACATGATGAGCTCTGTTTATAAACTCTATTAGATCTGAGCTACATCAGCCAATCTCAGGACCAGAAATACAGAGCAAAAGTTCTTAAGCTGCCATCAAGAAGCAAGATATGACTTTAGGATACAAACTGTGTATTTGCTCAGATTTGATACTGTATATGAATACAGCTACACATCCTCCAAACCTGCTCTGCAAGGCTAGCATTGCAGGGAATTTCAGCTGTACACACCTGGAAAAGAGCACATCTCTTTGCCAAGATAGCAGCTATTTGAATTAGGCAAATACATTTCCACTTCTTTTCAGAACTAGAGTTCATTATTCTGTTTTCTACTGGTGCAGTGTCATGTCGATATAACAGCTTTGTGACTTTTAGCACAAGAATCCTTGTATGTTGTTCCATCATGTCCTAAAGAGTTTCTCTTATGATAAAGCAATCCATCAGCTCAGTTCAGACAGCATTCTCCTAGCACTTGACACAAATGTAATGGTTCTTCCGACTGATTCAGTGAAAATATTTGACAAATTGAACACAAAACATATCATCAATCTGTGTATGTGCTCCGGACCTATGAAAAAAGAGTCCATCACTTTTAATTAATTTATTTCTTAAAATAATTCAACGCTGAAATGACCTTCATGAAAGTTACAAAGTTTTTCTTTCCTCATGCTGCTGGAAATCACTATTTTTTTAGACCTGTCATCAACCATTAGTTAATCACGAACAGACCAGAAATGATGAATTAAGCATAAGACTTCTTTCTTTGCCTCTGGCCATCCCTCAAGTATCAACCTTTTGAGGACTAGTGATTTTGCATCATCATGTTCCTTGAATTGTCTCTTAGAAATACATGTTTTCAGTCAGCTTGTCTGTCAGTCAGTCATGCTCTTCATCTGGGGCTCTCAGCTTGACAACAGAACTTGCTTCTAACTTTAGAAAGTTAGAAAGTTTAGAAAATAAAATTATTTTCTAAAAGACTGCTTAAAAAGCACTAAGAGCTGTTTCACACACAGCTCATCCGTACTTCAATCAGAGCGAAATAACCTAACAGCTACTTTTCAAAGACTGATGAATTAAGACTTTTTTCTTTTTTTTTTTTCAAGAAACAAGGCTTATTCTTTTATTCAAAATCTCATTTTGAGCTTGACTAGCTCTCAATAAAGATGAAAAACAATAAATAAATCAGGAAACATCTCTCCTCCTCCACACCCCAGGTTCAGCTTCAGTCCAACTCCCCCTCTTATTCCTATTTTCTACTTCTCTTGATTTTGCTACAAATTTCATTTCTTGCTTCCTTCCCTTCCTCCCCTCCACGAAGGTGAGGGCAATGTAGGAATGTGGGTTCCAGCCCATAGCAGTTTCTCCCCACACCTCCTTGCTTCAGACTGTTTCCCACTAGTGATCCTGGCTTTCTACTCTTCCTTCTGCTCCTGCATGGGTGCCTCCAGCCACCTCCTAAATAACCGGCTGCCCCCAAAACACCCCTTTCTACTTGCCTGCCCTGTTTCCTCTTCTGCAACAGCATTTCCCTGACCTTCTCCTGGTGCAGCTATTCCCCGCACATGCACCCACGGATGGTTCCCGATGATGTGGATCCAGTAGGAACCCAGCAGCAGCAGCCACGGGCCATTCCTGCTTCCCCCCTGTCAGGGCACTGGCATCACCTTGAGCAGAGTGCGAGTGAGCAAGCGGGGCTGCTTAGTCCCAGTTAAAATGCTATTGCTTCTTTTAGCATATTTATTTCAGAAATACATATGTGTGTCGTGTTTGCGGTGTGTGCTGTTTGCGGAGGCAAGGTTTTTTTGTTTTTTCTTTGTGTGTGTGTGTGAAGTACTTGCTATAATTAGGCTTAGGAACTTTAGAATTATTTTGATCTTTGGCACATATAAACATGAAATGACATAAGTTGATATTTGCCAAACACTTGCCACTTCTTTTTTTTTTTTTTTTTCTCTTTTCAACAGGCCTAATTTTGTTTCTAATGCTATGTTTTCTCCTGTTTAATTTGACACGGAACATTATATGAAATATTTTTTTTTTTTTCACATATATTTCTTGAGCTTTCTCTGCAATATAGAGATCGCAGAGGCAGGTGAGAAATACATATATGTGGCATTCATCTGTCTAAAAGTATTTGCCAAATCCATAAAAATCAAAAACAAAAGTCTTGGGATTTTTTTCCTAATTAAATGAAAAAGTGGGTGGAGTATAGAGTCTTAAAAAGTTACAGTATTTTCATAAAATGAGGAATGAGTTGATTTAGTATCCCTGCATGTGGAATCTGTAATTATGTAATGGAAATCAGATCTACAAATGTGAACAATAGTGAGTAAAATACATGTTCATTTTATCTTTATATTTGACTAATTTAAAAAAAATAAAAAAAGATACATTTTCTTAAATTAATAAGAAACACACCTCACACTAAAGAGAGAGTCCCTGAGTACTCTTCTTGCTGTAGTATGTAGTATATGGTGATAAAATAGTAAGCTCCAGCAATCTCATCTCTCTTTTGCTAGGTTTTGGTAATACTATCCCCTGTAACAGCATTAATGGCACTCTCAGCTGAAGAAATGCTGCTCTTTTGATGTAAAAGTGGGTAATGTTTCCATGGATGGAAATTACAAAAAAAAGCAGCTACTTGACTGTTTGAATCTGAAGATTAAAATTTAGCCTGACTTGTGTTGCAAAGGTCTAGGGATTTAAGAATAGACAAAACCTAGAGAAACAGCATTGTATTAAGTATCTTTACCGTTGGCTATATCCTTGGAATATATACTTTTAACAATGGTGAATGAAGTTTTCAGGAGAATACTGTGACTTAGAACAGTTTATGAAAAGTTTCTTCTAGGTCAGAAACCTTCAAACTAAAGATGGGTCAGGAACCTCCAATCTTTAATAATTTAGTATTTTCATTGCATTCTATGTTTTAAAGATAGAAATTCTCTCTAAGTGGGAAATGTAGCAGTGAATGTTTTGAGGTATTGTTGATAACTAATTATTTGTATTAACTGAAATAGTTAATAGTATCACTACACACTATCTAAAATTGTTAAAAACCTAATATCAACATAATATTAGATTTTTTGATGTGAGAGCCAGGTATTAATTTCTTTTACTACTATACTTCTAAAATCTTTCAGACTTGATTCCAGTTTCTTCCTTTGTTATGTTATGTGTTCTTTTTTAATTCCTTGGTCCTGTTTGGTTGTGAATAGAGAAGACACACAAATTCAATATTTATTAAGAGAAAGTAAAGAAACCAAATTGCAATTAGGTTATGTATCATTATAAGATAACATACCAGATATCCTAAAAAATAATACAATATCATAAAAAAAAAAATTGAGACTGCACTCTGCACTTTGGTAACTTCATTTTTTTTTTTATCTCCACTTTCTTGTCTTTATCCTAACTTCCCAAAGTAGGTGTACATTTCTTAAATTCTTAATAATCATCTAAGATCATAAAGATGCTTAGAGGCAATATATAATAAAAATTCCTCAGATGCGTCGTCTTCTTTTAATCTACTTGAATCTTCCAAGAGGGAAATATATTATAGAAGTATATGGAAATAAAGAAAAGTAATTTATGAATCTATGCAAAAAAGGTTAGTAGATTAACAAATTCTTCTACTGATTATCCCTGGTTTTGGTCTGAATGATGGCTTTCACTCCTACCAGTAAGATAGATAAAGCTTGTGGTGTATTCCAGAGATGAAAAAAACCTATTCCCTTAGAGACTAAATATATATAAATAGCATTTCTCTTAGCCCCTTTTTAAAAAAGCTACACCTCACTTTTGTTGTTGTTATGCTTACACTTGACAAATTCTTAATGTGCCAAAACAGTTGCTTTGGTTAAGACATAGAGAAGACCAAGAATACTTGTAAAGTACCTTTAATTCAGATTTCTATTTAACTAAAAAGAGAAAAATCCAGTTTAAATTTTCCTCATGTGGAGACTCTGGTTCAACTCTATTTCTCTCCAAATATGCTAACTTGGAAGTCAGCTGTGTTTTACTGAACACTGACCAGCTTGGATCATTTTATTTTGTATGTCAGATATTGAAATTGATTTTTTTTTTTCTGTTCATTTTCTGTTTCATTTCTGTCTGCATTTGTTCTTGTCAATATTATTGAACTCTACTTCTATTCTCTAGATCTTTACATTGAAACATAAAATTTTTCAATAATGGTAGGTGGTACTCAAGAATTTTTATAGCAGTTCAAAGCCAGAATATAAATAAACATATAACTTGTTCAAATAATTTAGAATGCAGGGGGCCTCATTTAAAATTTTAATATAAATTAGCATAGTGTTTGCAACATGAAAAGCAAAAATGACTCTAAAATATATTACAAAGAATCAGTGTGGTAGTCACTATCTGTATATCAGTTTAACCCTGTTTAAATATCTTCACAGGAACTGCAAACTCAGTTACCTCAGCATTAACTAGTATGCAGTCCTCATAGTTTTATATATTCAAAAGCTGTATTTTCCTGAAATAATGGTTTAAAGCTTGAATTTATTTATCTCAAATTAGAATTTCTTTCTCCAATTTTCTTTTAAACATATATTTCAGGGCATATGAAAATATGTAAGGAGGAGAACATTGTTAGACATGGCAAGGCAATGAATTGATTTTCTTAAAATGCAGAATCAAAGCCATAAAAATCCCTGCTTCCTTCTATCCCTCCAAACAGAAGAAGGCAAAAGAAGGCAAAAACCTTTCTTTTTCTTTGTCCATCAGAGAGGATTAAAGGCACAAAACTAGAGTTTAAAAAAAAAAAAAAAAAGTTAAATAGGTAACCATCACCATGACTTTTTTTTTTCTTTTCCGGAAAAAAATCATTGACAAGAACATGTTCTTCTAATTATGTTTATAAAAAGATCAGCAGTGATTTATGATTAGCATTGTGAAATGCTCTGGACAGGTAATACTCGTATTCAGTGCTGGACAAGTGGCATAAACCCTGAATTAATAGTATGAAGAACAACTTTATATGTTTCCTTATCTTTGCATTTATTTCACAGACTCTCCAGGAGGCAATCATTTCATGTAACTTTCCTACTCTTGAATATTAGCAGGGGGCAGACTTGCAGCTAATTATTGTAATTGTGTGTTTCAATCCATTATGAACACTAGGAATAAGTCTTATATGAAATCTGTTCTGGATACAACTCCCCTAGCTTGTTAATCAGCTACTCTATGTTAAATAGTCTACTACACTAATTTAAATATTTTTAAACATTTTGGTTCACTCTTGGTGCTTGATTCATTCTAGTCTAGGCTTAAATAAGACTTTATCTGAACTATGTCGTTCTAACCTATCAGAATGAAAAATCAATAGTCTAATGCTATATTGTGGTGGCAGTAGTTCAGAAGATACTTACTTGTTATAATTTATATATGAAGTGGTAATGCTTGAAATGAACAAGCATTTATTTAATACAGATATTGTTTTAACAGAACACAACTAAATTAAAAATAAATAATGACTATAACCCTTAGAGACTGAATTCATCAAAATTCAGTGGATTTTCTAGGAGCATGCTATTTCAAATGATTTTTTTTTTCCAAAGGGAAAATACCACTAATTCCTTATTTAATTTAAAGTAAATACTTCCTTAAGAAAACAATGATAACACAGCAGTTCATAGCATTTGAGCATTTGGATCAAAACAAAGCTATTGTCAGTTGTGTTTCAGCTGTGAATTGCAATGTTTTCATGTACATCTTTAATAAAGCTGTTAAACTATTGCGTGTATTTGGTAAAGAAAAAATGTTTCCTCCAAGAATAGCAATTTGTTATAGCTAGCTAACTTTGTTATAGCTAGCTAACTTTGGCAGCCATGAGAATGTTATGATTATATACCTCTGATCTCTAGTGTATGAATTTAATAAAACAAGAATTTAAATAAGAAACTGAAGTCTTATAAGTCAAATTTTCACCCTAAATTTGCAGTGTAGTGACCCAGTTTTTCAGCACAGCATCAAAAGGAATTGAAACTCATAAAATATTGTCCTAGAAAAACCTGCTTAAAAATTAATCACCTAACCTTATTTTTTAATTGCTTTGTGTTCAATTTGAAATACCTTCCACAGAGTTAGGGCTAAGCTTCCTTAGTCACCCAATTTATTTTCTTAATCCTAATACTTATCACTATGAATTAGAACTGGGATATATGATCCGTAAGGACTTTTTCTTTCTTCAGAACCACTATTTCACACCCACATTTTTCTGTCCATCTTATATGGTCATATTTTAGTTGATACTGTTCAAAAAAGGACATAGTAAGTCACAGTTGCTATTTGTAAAATTTGCAATTATATTAAAGCTGTATGTTCATTTAAAATTGCTAATTCAAATATAAAAAAAAAGCTTTTGATTTTTTCAGCTTTTTTTGCATTAAAAATTTGGTAGAATACATAATACTGTAATTTAAGATGTAGTCTTTTAAAATTATAGGAATTAGTAGTCGAAACTACCTAAATACTTTTCTCTCTCTTTTTTTTTTTTTTTTTTTTTTGTAAGTCCTTCACATGTTCCCAGGCTTAAAAGCATAAACCATGTCACTGACCAGTAAAAAAACCTATTTCTAATTATCTTAAGCACATTAATTTTATGAGATGGTAAAGTACCTTCATTTTGTAAATACTTCAGTCTGCCAAGTTCTGAAATCTTTGTCTTGTAAAAATACAAAAGGTACAATATTCATGTCTATGTCTCTAAGTTTTCTAAGTTACGTAACTGTAGTTTTTTGATGAAAATAAGGTAGTACAGGATAGGATCTAGAAGATGGAGGTGAAGAAGGAATACATAGGATATAGTTGAAGAGTATATAGGGTTAACTGCATCAAAGGGCTGGTGATGTGACACGAATGCGAGGTGTGCATGTTTTTCAGCTTTTCTTCTTGCTACGTGATCTCATTTCACAGATCTATGTTGAATATATTTTTATTTCATAGAACATCTGTTACTTGTATTAATATATTTTTTAAAAGCAAGTAATCACTTGCTTTGTCATGGCTTTTTATATGGCTAGCATGATGATAACTTTTTCTAACCTAGAGCTTTCACATAACTTTTAGAAATGAGCAACCATAACTTTTGATCTGTATTCTTTCAGAATTGCACGCATTTTTCACACAAATATATCAGATATTTCACACAGATGTATCAAATGATTTTTCTGGCATGTTTTACTTATGAGATGTCTGAAAGTGGTAATGGTAATATTATTATGATAATAAGAGATATTATTATTGGGAACAGAATCAGTTGTTCTTTACAGTGATTAATCCTAGGATGCTTTTATTTACTTTCAGCATAATTGGAATCATTCTCTATTATTCTGTGTACAATTGCAACTTGGTTCTTAATCTGATCACACCAGTTTGTCTTGCTACACCATAGAAATGGATAATTTATGTAATTATAAGCATTGAACTATGTTGTATGATTATCATTTTTCTTAAAATATTTTTTTCTTGAGCTTTGCCTCAGTTTAGGCAATTTCCCATAGACTTTCTCTAATACCCCCAAATAGTTTTTTTTTTTCCATTTCAGAAAATTAAAGCAGAGGTTTCTTTAATAATACTGGGGCATACCAAGTGTGGTTTTGGTTGTTTTGTTGTTCTTGTCATTTTTGAGCAGAATGCTCAAAAATTAAAGGGAATAGACACTTCTGTAGTTGAGATTGTCGATTTTAAGTGGTCTTATGATTAAGCTGTGTTTGGTCCACTTGTTGCCTAGCGGACTTGTGAAGTTCCATGAGAGCAGGTATTAAGAACTGATAGATTCTGCATTAAGTCTGTATATTTCTGACTCTTCATGTGTCAGGAGAAAAATACAAAAATCATAACAAAATTGTGTATTATCCAAGTTGACTCTCTTGAGATACATGAAGTCTCTATAGTCAAGATATTTATTTATTTATTGGTCTACAGATCCCACAGTTTATATTTTTGCTCTTTATAGGTTTTCAGCACTTTGTTTCTGCAGAGAGAACAAGAGTCAACCATTCATTACAATTCATTACATATGCTTCCACATGGCAGAAAAAAAAAGAAGGCATTTTCTTTTCTACTGATTACAAATTCTAGTAATAATGCAGATTCCTCATTTTCAAATAATGGGCACATCTCACTGACAGAACTACAGATGTACCTCCAAGAGTTTTTTACTATAGTTAATATTTTATCCATACAGAAAAATGACAGGTTGCATACGCTGATACATGTGACCATGGAAGTACAGTGGACTATCATTCATTGGAACAGAGTTAGCTCTGTTGTTTATTTTCATATGAGGTGTAGAACATACAAGATGCAATATTGGTATGATGAGTAACAGCAGTCCTAGGCAATATCTTACAAGAAATCCTGGTAGACTGCAAAATGATAGGGAATATTAAAAAATCGAATAGGAGAAGAGAGAAAGAAACTCCATACATTGTGTGAAAGGATGACTCTCAGATGGATCTAGGCTATTGATGGTTTCCTATTATTCAAGATATCCTGTCACCATTAAACATAAAATTTTCACCGATCATCCTTTGACGTAGATAACTTGTTAGTTGAAG
This sequence comes from Nothoprocta pentlandii, assembly GCA_013398315.1. Lineage (NCBI taxonomy): Eukaryota > Metazoa > Chordata > Aves > Tinamiformes > Tinamidae > Nothoprocta > Nothoprocta pentlandii. Next base: position 11,891 of record VZSG01000334.1, read on the forward strand.
GCTTCTTCTTCTTAACTAATTGATCCACTCCACTGACCTTTAGTGATGCACATCCTTTTATCACTGCCTCTGTGTTGATAATTGTTGTAATAGAATGATGATAAACTCAGTTTATGTTCTTTTACGGTAATTGAAAACACAAACAGAAGAGCTTTTCAAGGAGGAGATCATAGATGCCATCAGATATGAGATCCTAAGTGCAGTGCGTATTATAAGTAGTGTTTTTCCAATTCCATCTCACTGGAAATTTCTAATTCCATTTTGTACAAATTATCCTAGGTGAACAAGTCTATAGCTACTTTGACCTTTTTTAATGTAATGAATAAGTAACTAGCAGCACTCTTATTTTTGAATGTGAAAAAAGTACTCTTATTTCAGAAGAGCTGAAATGTTGTTGCTTTTGGGGATGTTGAACATTACATTCACACATTGTGTAAGAAGAGTAATGATTTTATTTTGATACTAGTGTCAATAAAATGGTAATATTAATAAAGTCATTCTCTAAATTTCTTGTACTGCATATTGTACTCTGTTTGCAGTAATCAGATGCTAATTCACAAGCTGTGTTGTTGTGCTAATTGAAATTCAGATGCTTCTCTGTGCCTTTATATTATTTTTATGGGATATGTGATGTATATGTCATAAGATATAACAGAGCTCACTGATAAATTTTAAAAAAGAAAAGGAAAATATCAGGTTGTTGAAAATAGATTCACAAAATTATTTTCACAAAATTCTTTTGTGAAAATAGATCAGTTTTGTTTAAAACATCACCTTTGAAGACTGAGTCCAGAATCAATGATGTTGTCATATCTCTATGCAAACCCTGTTCTGAGAACAAAACCATAATAAGGGAATGTTTCAGGCTATAAGAGGTCTAGGGACAAATTTCTCCCTCCTTTGCAACAGTGAATTAGCTTGGATTGCTTTTATGCCTGATGATTATCCTGTGCAACAGATAGTAGTCAGTCTCTCGCAGCCCTTCTTTCTTTTCAGGAATATTTGTCAAACTACACAGAAAATAATTTCAACAAGAAAAAGTGACTAATTCTACATATTGAACATTATTTCCTCACCAGAAGAGAGCAGCTGTTGAGTCTCTCCTCTTGAAATAAATATCTTTGATTTTTGAAATACTTCTCCAAGAGAAAGAGATCCAAGAGAAATTTGCTAGCTGTTTGAGAATTTTGTTGGAGGGTCCCTGTTTTCTTTTCCATGAGAAATGTCAAACTTTCTGCATTTACAATCTACTGATGGATAAAAAGTGTTGTCAAAACTTTTTTTTTTCTCATCTAGTCCTAAGAAATGGAGATACTGAACTTTTGCTGTGCCATACACGACATGAACTGTTCCATTCTATGAACAGTCTGAAAACTGTACATTCCACAAGCTAGAAACTGTATAGGTTGATTTATTGTATAAATAAATTTACTACTTAAGTGCAAGAAGGTGTTAAAACTAGGATGCATCAGAGAGAAGATAGATTGCCAGCAGGTCTGGGAACAGATTGGACTTGCTGGCATTCTGGTGAATGCCAGATGTGGAAGGTGATTCCACGTCTATAAATAGATGTGTGAAATATCAAAGTTATATGTAATTGAGAAAATAGAAAGAAAAGGCGTAAGAAATAGTGAATGGCTAGTGCAGGAGACAGACACCTCAGTGAAGGTTTTCAGAAAAGGGAGAAACATGATTAGTCAACTTGATTTTTTTTTTTTAAATATCTAAAGATAGATTTTTCAGAAAAAAAATGTAGCCTTTTTTTTCTGCATACAGTCATTGCAATCATCATTGCAATTAATAAATCTGCATTTGAAATGGCATAGCTATTAATAAAAATAGTAAGATTATTTCATTTAATTTTAGAACAGAATTTTAAATCAAAGTAGGGTAGCTTTTGTTATAGACATCAGCTGCATCTATTTTTCATCCCTCTTAGCAGCAAAATATTTTGATGTTACATGGCCTTGGATTACAGATATTCTCAAATGGCTAAAAAGTGGGATATTTTTACTCTTAATCCAAGTTCATGTGTATTTTGCAAAGCAGATAACCATGTCCAGTAGGATGCCTGTATCAGAACTTTGAAATATGTACTTAAAAATATTAAGCTACCATGCTTTGTATTTCATATCCTACTGGCATTCCAAAATTATCCTCCTTTAAACTTGAAGGACTCTGAAGCTTTATCACTTAATACTTTTTGTGAAGAAGCAAAAAGCCACTTCAAGGTTTGTAAGTTGGTGAAAGTAACAGGGTCTCTTCTGCCAGGCAGTGACTGAAAAAGAAAAGTAAAGTTGAGACATAGTACGCTACGATTAGAAAACAATGTAAATGCTATACGGAAAATAATGTAAATACAGTTTCTAGAGGAGGGTCTGAATACATATTTTGAGATATTTATGTTGGGTTGACATGAGCTTTTATACAACCAGAATTGAGCTTTTACATAGAAATGCTACGCATAATTATGTCTTAAATGAAAAAGCTAGACCGCTGATCACAAAAAGCTGTTAGAATTGCAATTTTCTCATCCAGTTGCTGTTTGAGATCCTAGGTTTTAGGTTTGTGAAAGAGCTAAGTGCTAAACCTATTTAGCACTTGCACAATAAATCTGGTTATATTGAAGCTATTTCCTAGAAGAAGAGGTGGTGCACATCACACTACTAGCAGAACAGAAGAAACGATGTTCAAATGCATTTTAGTAAAAAAGTGGTTACTAATTGAGTGAGTTGATGGCTTTAAATGGAGTAACCTATTGAAATTCTGTGAAGATCAACATGTTTCTCTAAAATTCTTCCTGGTTTCAAGGTTGCTCATCAACAACAAAGCATTTTCTTCCTGCTAGCAAGTTGCTTATTAGTCACTGTGTTGCCCAAACTTGGTTACATTTTTATATTTATGTATTTCTATTTCAGATTTATTTTACACCCCTCAATATTTTACATCTTTCAGGGGGCCAAATATAGACAGTCACACACACACACAAAAAAAAATCCAGTACTTTGTATAACTCAAAAAATATTTTAAAATTAAGCTTGGTCCCCGTCATCTTTTTTTCTGAAAGAGAAAAGTGTACAAAGAATTACATCCTTTTATGATACAGAGTTCTCATTGGCATTCCACCATAATAACTCATGTAATTCTCAAGTGACAAAATGTTCAAATTACTCATGCCCTCCTTGCTTTTTCAGATAAATAGTGCTTTCTTGTTTGGTTGGTTAGGTGTTTGTGTTTTTTTTTTTTTTTTTTTTTTTTTTTTTTTTTTTTTTTTTTTTTTTTTTTTTTTAGGGAGGGTTTTTTTTAAGTTTTTTTTTACTGTTGAAAAACATAGTGTGGGACAAGTCCAAGATTTTTTTTTTTTTGACCAGTATACTCGAACTACTTCACGCTGTGTCTATAATAGTTTGCCTCAAAATATTCTATTTTCACTTCTTTTTTTTTTTTTGTCTGTTGCTATTATATCTAAATTATTCACTATTATCTGTATATTTTCCTCACCTTATTTCCAGCTACATCGTGTCTTCTGATGACAGGTTGTTCTTTTCAGTGTCAGATGTAAACATATGGGCTTCCAAATTAAAGATATGCCACTGTTTTCTCTATATCTCATTTCCCTGTATACCTGTGCCACTTCACATCTGACTTTTTATGAGAGACTTGCCAGGTTGTCCCACATTCCTCAGTTTTTCTGACTACCTTGCAAAAAAGACTCATTCTTTATTTTTCTTTCAAAATTACATATCCAAATGAATGCTATTCCCAAAGCTGAATGGTTTCAATCTGTCACTAAATAAGTTCTGTTCTTCATTTAAATATGTATTCAAAAGGGAAATAAAATAATCCCACTACACCATATGGTCAACATAATGCTTTCAATCATTTGAACTGGTAGCATGTGCTTTCCTTGATGCTTCTTTATATGAACTGGCCACAAAATTATCTGTAATTCTGTCCGTTCAGATAAGACCTAAAAAATTCATTTCTTGCCTGTTTTAGGGAGGAGAGATAATCAGGATAATTTACATTTTTGAGATAAATAGCAGCAGCAGGTTTTTGTTTGTTTGTTTGTTTTTTAACAAGAATTCCTTTTTGATTATTTGAGGAATGTCTTGAAGCTTGTTTCGGCTTCACAAAGAATTTTACCTAGTTAGTTGTCCCTGATTTTCTTGTGCTGCTTCAGTACAGGTATTTACTGGATCCATAATTTTGTATGAATGAGGCACTTCCCTTCTACAATTTACTTAAAAAGTGTAATTTCCTTCTGCATCATAAATAAAAGTCTGTCAGAAATTCCTGTCATTGGAGTGAAGTACTTCAAGTGCAAACATGGACTTAAAACTATAATTAGCATGGGAAAAGCATGGGAAAAATCTATAACCTTGAACTTGTACTTTAGACAGCTGATCAAAATCACGACAGATCCTAATAGTAAAAACCAGATGAATGCTTTCAGATCCTCAGGCAGCATATAACTACAATGAGTTATCAGCCTGTTTGAGAAACACAAAAGTCACATACAAAATGAGAGAAAAGGGGAAAAAGGCAAAAAATCTTGATTCAAACTGCAGTCTCAGGCTTCTACTTTTTCTATTCAATGTAATTTCTTAATATGTTTTGAATAGAATATTTTACTAATAGGAGGGCCTAAAGATGTACTAATTAGATATAAGATTTATTATTGTGATTGGGTTGAATTTTTGAATATGCAAATTAATATAAACATTTGTAAATTTATATTGATTTTATAAAGCTATTTACATGATTCTAAAAAAAAATTGAAAGTTCACCTAGATAACTTTTCTCAGCATAGTATGTTGCTGAGTCTAACAACTTGTTTACCACTTTAGGAAATGAGATTTTTCATCTTAAGCATTTAAACAACTACATAAATAGCATAAAGAACTACTAATACAATGAAGCCAGAAAAACAGAATTTACGTATTTCAAGAGTGCCCTGAAAAGACATTTTTGCTGTGCTATTCCCACTGGCAAGGCGCATATACTATATGGTTGGATCACTTATGTGGCTTTTTTGATATTGGTATGCATGCAAGCTTGGGCTCATTTCTGATGAACCCACCATGGGTGCAGTTTGGCACTATCCCTAAAGATATTTCAAAAATAGCTCATAAGAGAGAAATACTGTATACAATGTCATGACTTTACATAGTCCTGCTTCCACAGTCATTAAGTCATCTGCATTACTAATCAATTTTAATTTAAATTTATAACCCTCATGTTCATTTGGAATTCTTTGTGCAAGCAGCAACAGCTGTGCTAATGAATTTTGTGCAATATCTTATGAATAAATAATTTCCCTTTCTATTTTTGCTGCAAAAAAGAATTAGCTCTATGTCACTGCTGTTTCTGTCAGAGGGAATCAGATTGAAACAACAGAGTTTTCCACAGTATTTAACAAAAGATGCTGTACTATAAAAGTCTGATTTAAATAATATATAGGCCACTGCAAAGCAAACAGAGTAATACCAAATAAATCTTATTCCACTTCAACAATTTAATTTTCTACAAATAATCCCAATGTGATACATAACATGATTAAGAAGAGCCGTTTTGTCTAGACAAGCATTCTAGAGAGTACTTGCGTAAGAATAGGAAAATCTTCAGAAGAATATATATAAGAACTTGTAACTTGAGCCAAATTTCACTGTGTAAAGTTAATGCGGAAAACTTCTGAGAACATACCTGGAGTATTTTTTGCATTCAAAATAATTGAGAAACATCTGGTTCAATCCCCATTTTTAGTTGAATTCATTTAATTTCCAGGGTGCTGTGCATTATCCTCTGAAACTTCTTAGAACATGGATAGCTTTAAAATGGAACCCATTCATTATTATACATGTTTGATTGTTTTCTTAATTTTATTGTATCTATTTTTGTGTTGAATTTCATATGCTTGTGAAAGCAAAGAGTGATAGAAGTGGATACAGTTGCTGTTGGTAGAGTGTAATGTTGCAGTTATTTTCAGTGCAGTGGAAATTGTTTTTCAGTTCCTTTGTTTTGTAATAAATTGACACATTATTGTATCAAAAGCAGATCAGTTTCTGCAGTCCTCATTTGAGCAGAAGTCTTATTGGGGTATTATTCTGTGTATTTCATCAGTCTGAACTTGCAAACAGTTGAGACAGAACTTCAGCAAAAGCAAAAGCTGATTCACAGTCAATTATACACTGAGGCAGAATATGAATCACAACAGTTAGTTGTAAGAGAATATATTTCTTATATATAAGCATTTATTATTTTTAAGTATTCCAAATTCCATTTATATGGTGAAAATTGCAATTTAAACATTTGTTACTGTTACAAAAATGAATGCAAATTGGATTATTGTTACATTATAGTTTTGCGTTAAAGTCTTTTGAAAAAAAAGCGTGGCATTTGATTTATATGAAACATGCTGAAGTGAACAACAATATTTCAGTTCCTCATGGGTAGCATAATAAGAAAAAAAGAATAAAAGGATAATATTAGTAAAATCAGTATTAGAAGGAAAAAAGTAAGCTCTGCTATCTGCCTATACATATGTGGTATAGTTGTAACAACTTAAATCACATTCATTTTCCAAAATAAACTTTCTGAATGTTTGTTTGTACTTATGGAAGACTGACTGACTATTATTATGTACATATGATGTAACACATCTTGTCTTACAATTGATATGTGCTGAAAAGTGAAAAATAAAACAAAGCAAAACAAAATAAATAAAATACAGGAAACAAATCATAATTCTTTTCAGTTAACTTTGATGGTAGGAAATTTTACAACAAGCTCTAGGAATAGATGGACTGTTCTTAAGCCACAAAAATTCTGAGAAAATAATTAATATTATCAGATAATTTGCCAGTGCTCATAGACTTTAATGTATAACTGCAATGTCTATAATTAGAATTTAGGCAATATGTTACCATGATAAAATGAATCAATATAGTGTAGTTCCATGCTTTTAAAAATTTAAAAGAGGCTAGTTATGCTGTCTCTGACTTGTTAATAATATTTATATTGGAAACAATAGATGCCAAGCATTTGGGGATTTGAGAAATCTTAACCTTTTGAGAGGTGACCTTGTCACCTTACTGTAAGGTAATGATNTTTTTTTTTTTTTTTTTTTTTTTTTTTTTTAATTTTACTTACCAAATATAATGGAACTTTAATATCATAATAATGGAAACAAAACTATAGATTCACAGAATATGATATTTCATCATATTCAGTAACTTAGTGATAATAATATATGCTTTGCAAAAAGGGAAGAGTTTGCTTTTAATTTCCTTTTGCTAACATAAATCTGCGCTTATATCACTTATATAAAAGCTCTGTTATTCCTGGAGAAACTTCTAGTCTTTCTTGTTGAAATATTTCCATTGTACCTAGAATAGTTAAATTATCTTTGTACAAGAGAGGAAGATGTTTGAATGATTACTATATAATAGTTCATTGAATATTGCAGTTATATTAAAATCTTGACCTCAATCCTACTGGCTTAGTATTCCAGTTGAATGATTATTTTAAAAAAATAGTGAGTTGAATGGATCTGTTACAGTTGTATGGAGAATGGTAGTGGGGTGGTTTTGTTAGGTGGTGGGAAAATGAGCACATTCCAATAAGCATTCTCTCCATACTGTATCTTCTTATTCATTGAACATGTTCTTTCCGTAACTTATAAGCACTAAAGCACCTTTTTATATATGTATGCATATAAAATATATATAAAAGTGCTTATAAATACCTTTTTAAAAAAGCAAAAAAAAAAAAGTCATCAGATAGATTTATAGATATGACACATAAATTTGACTAGCTTTTTGAGAATCTGTTTTTGAGAACCAAGTAATGACATAGGTTTTTAATGCTGTTCCTACTTTTTAAGGTTACTCAATACCCTCATTTGGGAAAGAGAACAACATAAAAATGTAATGAAGTAATAGGGATATCCTAAAACCCAGTATCAGTTAAATAATTGCCCGTATTTCAGGCTGGATCGATTGGCTGAGACCCACTGCATGAGGTTCAACAAGGCCAAGTGCTGAGTCCTGTACTTCAGTCACAACCCCATGCAGTATTAGAGGCTTGGGGCAGGATGGCTGGAGACTAGTGGCAGAAAAGGATCTGGGGATGTTGGTTCACAGATGTCTGAACATGAGCTAGCAGTGTGTCCAGGTGGCCAAGAACACCAACAGTCTCCTGGCTTCTATGAGGAACAGTGCAGCCGGCAGGAACAGGGGAAATGATTGCCCCATTGTACTTGGTGCTGGTGAGGCTGCAACTCAATGCTGTGTTCAGTTTTGGGCCGCTCACTATGAGAAAGATATTGAGGTGCTGGAGTCCATCCAAAGAAGAGCAACAAAGCTGGTGAAGGGGCTGCAGCACAGATGTTATAAGAAGCGGCTCAGGGAGCTGGGTTTATTTAGTCTTTAGAAGAAGAGGCTCAGGGAAGACCTTACCCTTCTCCTCAAATATGTGGAAAGAGGTTGTAGTGAGGCAGGCGCCAACATCTTCTCCACAATAACTACTGATAGGACAAGAGGAAATGACCTCAGTTTACACCAGGGGAGATTCAGGTTACACATTAGGAAGTAATTCTACAGGGAAAGAGTGGTGAAGCATTGGGACAGGCCCAGGAAAGTGGGCCTTCCCACTACCATCCCTGGCAGTGTTCAAGAAATGTGTAGATGAGGCACTTAGGGACATGGTTTAGCAGGCATTGTGGTGATGGGTTTACAGTTGGACTTGATGATCATAAATACCTTTTCCAACCATTATGGTTCAATTATTTGATTTGACGAGTTGGTGAGATATACATTTACAAAGGCTAAGACACCACAGCTCCTATTTGTTTAAACATCAACCCCTTACTTCCTCTAGGTTTTATAAAGAGCTCAGATGGCTTGATGGGGTTATTCTTAATGTTTCTGTCCTCACTAACAAGCAATAGAGCTTGAGAGGTGGCTCTGTATGTTGTCTCTGCACAGAATCATTTAATAATGACCATATTTCAATTGACTGAATTGACTGAATTGAAAATTACTTCCATAGATAAGCATCTAATGAAATAAATTATGGGCTTTTGTTTTGTTTTGTTTCCAGCAAAAGCTTTTAATTCAAACGAAGTCTTGGTAATGAGACATTCAGGCTTTCAGCTTTCATTGACCTTGTGGACATTCAGCCCTTTTAGTGTTTATCTACCAGTAAATATCTTTTCCAGCAAGTTACAGGGAAGTATAGGTTATTTGCACAATTTCCTGAAGCTGAACCATGATGCAAGAAGCATAAGACGGAAGAGGAAATACGTAAGAGACTCTGTCTGTATTATTCTGGAGAGGTTTTTTTTTTTTTTTTTTTTTTTTGAAATGCTCTATTTTAATTTCTTCTTTTGTAGATACACTTCTGTCCTCTAACTCCTACTTGAAAAAACATGCATTTCCTACTTGAAAAAATGCAAGTTAGGGCTAGAAATCTGGTCTTCCTAAGCCCAAAATGTTCAATTCTTACTTGGTTTTAATGTCAGCATCTTATTAACTTTGTGGATTTTATTTACAGTGATGCATAGCCTGAAGCTGAGGAAGGTCCTTATTCCAGAGTAACCCATATCTTAAGACACATGCTGAGAACTTGAGGCTGAAGGGTCAAACACTGCTTTCACAGACACACACACAGAAGAGAGACAAGACACTGAAAATCCTGCAGCTTAAATGAGTGTGGTAGGTTATTGTGTCAGAGAAGTCTTGGTCTGAAGCTTTAACAGATACAGAGAGGTTATTGGAAGTAAACTTTTTGCTTTCTTAGATCCCTCAGGACTACTATATATCAGCTTCTGAGTGCTGCTCGGATTTAGTGATCTGCGGAAAACCTGTTTTCTAAAAAGACAATCTTCCTTACCTTTGAAAATGAACCTATTCAGTTCAGTTACTAATTGAGGCTTTCTAAATTATTTGCTTTGTCTTCTGCCCAGTGAGCTTAATTTAGTTTACATTTTCAAAGTCTGAGAATTCAAGACTATTTACCTTATATATCTTTTATTCAATAGTGGTCGATATTTCTAGGAGTCTAGCATAGTTACACTATTCCCATTTTCAAATATGAAAACTAAATAATGTTAATTAATTAAAGAGATCTTGAAGGCTACAGTATGAACAACATTTAAAATTTTCTGTCCAAAGGAATGGTCCAATACGCATCTTGAGCCCTGAACAAATTTTTTGCAAGCCTTTGCAAGTCTGCTTCTTTCATTTATGTTGAGATTAGTGTGTAAATTAGTCCCACATAGAATATAATCAGAGCTAAGAAAAATGCACTCCTTTAACCTACACAAAATTCTATAATAATACTCAGAAGTCTTGAAAACCATTAATATGTTCCTGTTAGTTTGGATTGAATTTCCATTTATGTATTTGTTCAGGAAGGTGCACTAAACCTGTCTTTGCTGCAGAGCTGTCAGAAATACATAATTTAATGAAAAGAAAGAATGAACAGAAGTAGATGTCTTGGAAGTGTGTGTTTATCTGCTAACTAACAGATAGTTTTGCATTAAGAGGATAGCCCCTTTGTGTAGAAAAACAATCTATAGGCTCTAAATATTAAAGTTAATTTTAACTATAAATTAACATGATAGTAAAAGCAGAAAATATGACTTAATTGTCCAGAGTATTACTACACAATGCTACCAAACCCCATTAACTGCAAGCACAGTTT
>VZSG01000334.1:22657-49157 GCA_013398315.1 Nothoprocta pentlandii
AGCTTGTTTTTCTAATCAAGGACATGCTTTCTCCCTCTCCCCTGAGGCATGCGGGAGTTTAGCAGTTACTTGCAGTTCTAACACCAGGCAATTTCTTCTGTATCTGCAATCTGTTAAAAGTTCAATTTTCTCAGCCATAGATGAAATGATCAGAATGCATTCATTCCTTCAGAATGAAATAGAATGAGTAAACTAGATGGGATTGAAATGAACTTATATAGCACTTGTATGTAAAACAGCAGACATTTTGCACATATGCACACTATCATGTACAAATACAAGTGCTGGTGTTTCAAATAGCTGCTAATCCTTCCTCCTGCTTCTTTTTCTCTCTCAGCTTTTGCTCTTAAGCAGGTGTCTTTATCTACAGAAATCATTAGGAATATTATTAGGAACAAAATAATTCAATTATGTGTAAGTAAAGGCTTACTTTGGAAGTATACGACAGTTTTGTGAAGAAGCACTTAAACGCATATTGAAATTAATTGACCTATACCAAAGAGAAAAAGTCCAGAAATATATCTTTCCATTTATTTAAAAATAAAACATGCCTCTGAAGCAGTTTCATTAGAACTTCTCTCTCTATTTCTTGAAGACTTACAACTGATGCAAGACTTTGTCTTGGGACATGTAATAGTTAAGACTGTATATTCTAGAATGCACATAAAACCAAAAATACAGCAGTCTATTAAAACTGTCCATGCTGTACTTCAAGGAAGAAAGGTATGCTGGGAAAGGTGAAAAGAAGGAAAGTATGTAGTATAAAAAAAATTACTCATAAAGCATACACAGAAAAATGCGAATTTATGGTTTTGTATAATATATATGGTTGGTTTTGTATAATAATTTTCTAGTTGACTGATGTCTTTTGACGTGATTTTATATGGAAACTTTTAAAGTTTTTTTTTTAGAATTCAATTTTGATTTAATTAAATTCTCTGTTAGAATAGGATTACTCTCTATACCCACACCACTTCCTCCTAACATCTGTTTTTATCTCTTCTTCTGTGATAATAGAATCCTCATTTCTCATGTATAGACACAGTCACATCATAATGGTAACCTATCTTAAATCTTTACCTTAACCTATCTTAACCTATCTTACATCTTCATTTGGCAAATCTTTTGTGCTTTTCATGTTTGCAGAGTTATTTGCAACTCATTCCCAAAATGAGTTATTTCCATGGAATCACAAGATTTATTCCTTTATACAGGAATAGCAAACCAAGATCAGAAAGTCCTTGGCATCTATGTATTATCCTATTTTTACTGACCTGTTTAGAGTGCGCTCATTCTATTTTTTTCAAAAACATTAAGTCAGATCCATATCTGATTCTTTTTGTCTACAGTTTGTGAAGAATCAGTTGTTTGGTTTAATTTCTGACCCTTCATAAAACGGATGTCTTCAAAAATATAATTTTGAGAACTTCTTCCAAAATCATTTTTTTTAAAAGAGACATCATCAGTGAAAAGGGATTTCAGTAAGTGACTCCGTTTGTATTTTATAGGCAAACTTTGTTACAAAAAAAAAGATAAATTATTTTTATATTCTTTGAATGCTTGTTGAAAGAACAGAGTGGAATAAGCAAAACTAGATAGTCTAACATTATATTTTTATAGACTACTTATGAAGGTAGGATTCATGTTATATTTGTCAGTATGTGAATCCAGGGGTACGTGTCAAGACTGTTGGAAGAGACTGGCAAAAGCTGAGTTACAGGAAAAGAAACAAAGGAACAGCATTAGTCAATGTGATAGGTCCTAGGTACTCCTAAACCAATGATGGCATGAATCTTATGAAGTTTTTTTTTGAAGGCATCATGGCAAAATCAATTGTGGAAGAAAAAAATGACATAATATTGTAGATGTTGAATGAAATTTTATCCAAAATCAATTATTTCAGATTTCTTTGTGAAGGAGGAATTATAAAGGTGTAAGATTTGGTTAAATGTATAGCGTTTTCTTAAATAATAATAATAACAATATACATATGGTAAAGTATGTTAGATGTTGAAAAGAAATCTTGTGAGTAGTAAGGAAAAAAGGAGGATGAAATGATCAGGGAAGAAATGACAAATTTTATTTGAGTCATTAGAAGTGAACTCCATGCTATTGTAAATAGCTCTTATTTTTAAATAAGATAAAGGAGAAAAGAGGCCTAAGAGCAGAGTTCATCAGATTTATCTGCAGAATTCTGAAGAGTCACATAGCCATCACTGTATGTACAAAATGCATTTTCTGTATGGCAACGAAATTGAAATACCATTGCTGCACAATTAAATAGATTATAGGATTTTTCTTAAAAATCCTTGGATTCATCAGAGCATTTGGTCTGAAAGAAAATTACCTTCATCTGTGAAGCAAAAGCTTATGTATTGTTTGGCATGTTAACTGATTTTTTTATTATTATTATTTCAGTTGCACTCTGTAGCACTGAAATTCTCTTAAAAATAAAAAATATTTTTGGTGCTCTGAGCAAAAAATGTTGGGCTTTCAGTGCCAAGCTTACTTGATAAACTTAATCTTAGCCTAAGAAAAGGTGAAGAAATGTCAATGGTGAATTAATAACTGTAGAGATTGTTGTGTGCCATACATTTATTTTTAATTTGAAGCTTGTAATTTTAATTTCTTTAGAGGGAAAAGGCAGGAAGTAAACAATGTAAAGTTACTGTCAAGCATTAAACAACAACAACAAAAAAATAGATTTAGAAATCCTCAACTACAAAGTGAAAGTGACAGGATAGAACTGATGGAGCGCAGATGCACATACATGGAAGATTACCTGAAAAAAAAATAGTATGTATATAATTTACAGAATCACAGAATCACAGAATCACAGAATCACAGAATCACAGAATGGTTGAGACTGGAAGGGACCTCTAGGGATCATCTAGTCCAAACTCCCTGCTCCAGCAGGGACACCCAGAGCATGGGGCACAGGGCAGCATCCAGGTGGGTTTGGAAGACCTCCAGAAAAGGAGACTCCACAGCCTACCTGGGCAGCCTGTTCCAGGACTGTGTCATCCTCACAGGAAAGAAGTTCCTCCTCAAATGGAGATGGAACTTCCTGTGTTTCAACTTACACCCATTGTCCCTTGTCCTATCACTGGCCACCACTGAGAAGAGCTTGGCCCCTTCCTCCCTACATTTTCCCCTCAGGTATTTGTAAATGTTGATCAGATTCCCTCTTAACCTTCTCTTCTCCAGGCTAAACAGGCCCAGCTCGCTTAGTCTTTCCTCATACAGTAGATGATCTAGTCCCTTAATCACCTTTGTCACTTTATGTTTATGACCCTCTGTAGAAGTTGCATGTATCTCTTATAATGGGGAGTCCAGAACTGCATACAGTATATTCCAGGTGTGGCCTCACCAGAGCTGAGCAGAGGGGCAGGATCACTTCATATTTAGTTATCAGAAACCCAATAATTGACTGCAAACAGCACAGAATGCTGGGACATTAAGAAATGCAAAGGTTTATCTCCAATTCCCTTTAATACAAAGGATTTTTTTTTCTGTTCTTTTGGTTACATAGTGTAAATTGGCAGATTAAAAATAACTATGTGGAGATTGGCCGAATTGTCTGCAGAGATCTGCACCTTTTTTAATGGGGAAAGCAGCCCCCAGGGTTGGAAAAAAGGAGAAACATTACTTCAGTTCTGTGGGCCTGAGAGGGAACATACCAAAACTTCAGACAGATAATGCAACAGCATACTGTACCCATTTTGAATAAGGCATATATTAGAATTTAAAAAGTAAGTGGATATTTTCTAGCATATATATCAGGAAGCAATTTTTCAGTTTCTCATAGCCACAGTGATGATGGTCAAATACCATCATCCTTTAATGCAATTTGCTAGCACTTAGATATGATAAAGTTCAGCTACACAAGAGCTTCTTTGTTTTTCTCTCTTTCTTTGAATTTTTAAAAACCTAAACACTTCCAGTAACAGTTTTATTTCCAGAAATTGCTATACTGCATTGCAACACATTTGATTAGAATACCAGGAGTATGATTTAACTAGATATATTAACGACTTGAAAGAACATAATAAAGGGAAATGTCTAAGTTTTATCTTGTTAAAGTCTTTTGAATAGTTTGAGTTTATATTATTTAGGAAAAGAAAATGTATCTTTTATGTTCAAGGGAGCCAGGCTGGAGATTTAATTATTATAGTAAGGGAGTCAAAATAGAAATTTGATTATTATAATTTCTTAATTTCTTTTATTATTGATAAAAGCATTTTAATAACATTGCTGTTTCATCTCCAGTTTTTAAAGGGAGTGGTGCATTACCATCAGATTTCTTTTAAGAAGAAAAAATTGGAATGATTTGTTGTTCCTGTCTAATAGATTGCAACAAAATGTGAGTGAAAGCTATGAAAGCTATAGAAATTCTGTACCTCATCAGTATAAATGTCTTATATTCATTTTTTAAATAAAATAACTATTTTAGATCTTAGTCACAGTTTCCATTTAAGTCACAAAATTTGGAAAGGATATATCTCTGTCCCAGGAAAAATGCACATATATCCATGTATGAGTCTGTGTGCCTACTTAAATTATTATATGCTCTAAATTAAATGAGTTTTGCTTAATCATATCCGATGACAAATCACTGTTCATCCGCTGCTTTTGCTGCCATCACTTGCTTTTCTTTAACTGTGTATATAACTTCTATCTTTTGATATTCTAAAGAACTAGAGATAGGAATTAATAATACAACATTCTTGTCACTCTTATGAGAGATGGAGCATACCTGATGAGAGATGGAACATACCCTCAACAGGGTTCTTAGGCAGGTACAGGAGTGATTTGTGTAGCTGGTTCAGATTACCTTCATATTATGTTTTCCTTGCAGTTACCCTTTTGTAATGAAAAAAGAAAGGTAAACAGAAGTTATATTTTTGTTTGTTTGTTTTTTAGCATATAAATGGTTAGGCTGCTATTCAAAGTATCCTGAAATTTCATGAAATTAAAGTCTTGATATAAATTGCTAAAAAAATTCTGTCTGCTTTAATAAGTCTTGCTTATTACTGTGTTTTTCATTTTTCAAAATCTTATTTCTAATGTGAAATACAAATATTCATATCTAGTATCTAGCATATATATTTTTTTAATATCCATTTAGAATTGCTGTCAAATGAATTGCAGTAAGAATTATTTCTACATTTAGAGTAAGATCTTTGCCTGCCTGTGATGAGAAGTTTACTATGCCCACAATCTGGGCACAATGCAGTCCAGAAAACATTTCAGTTTTGGAGTCCATGGAACACTAGTATTATGGAAAAATGATTTAAGTGATATAATTAAATACAGTTATGAAGTTGTTCTAATTGCTATTGCATCTGACAACTGTATTGGCATGCTAACAGAGTAGTAATCAGAATATCCAATAGTCACTCTCCATGTTTTCAGAAGTCATGTCTCCTCATATCTCATGATTTTCTCCGTTGGGAGGCACACTCTCTACCCTCAGACATTCTCCTGGAAATGGGTCCCTGAAGTCCCCTTTGCAATTGACAGCTTCTGCTAGCTCCTTACTTTGCTAGTTATTTAAAGGTACCTTTTAAGAAGTTCTGATACATATTCACCTGAGTTTAAAATTAACTCTTCAGCACTAAACACTAAACAGTCGGATAAACAGGTTTTGTAATGGCTCCTCCCGAAAAATAAAAATAAAAATAAAAATTTGGCTGTAGTACAAGATGGCTCCTGAAATAATCATCTAAGAAATCCTATGAACATTTTCTGTTTCCATTTCTGTTTCATTTATTATTCTTGAATAGAATCACAAATATATGAGAAGCCCATTTTTTTTTCTCTGTTTTCTGTGAGCCCCTGTTTTTCTTCCTCTGCAACAAGCTCCTTTGTTTCCTAACCCTACAGTTAAGATCGTTCTGATAAGTAAAACAACTTTAATGTTTATACTTTGTGCTTTCTAATATGTGGCTTCTGTTTCTGAACAAAAACTTTTGGCTTATTCTCTTTTTGGTGTGAAATACTTTTAAGGAATCTTCAGTTCCTATAGTTCAGAACTTTTAAAACTGTTTATCCTGGTGCAATAACTGTTTGACTATATTAATATTAGTTAATCTGAAAAAGTCTGCCAGCATCAAGTACAGATCCATTATTGATGCTTATTGCAAGCAGTTTTATTGCTATTTTCCTTGCATTGTAGCTTAATGTGCAGAAAAAAAAAAAAAAAAAGAGGCATAACAGAGAAGACATCATACTAGAACTTACAAGTGAATTTCTAGTCTAGCAGAGAAGGCAAGTGTTTCTAATAAAAAAATGTATCTTGTAAATTGTACATAGAGTGTTTTTTCCAAAACATCATGCATAGTAATTAAATATTATTTTTTAATTATTCATTATGCACTACAAATCTGTGAAGGTTTCATTCCAAATCATTTTAGTAACTAGCATACGTTTGAAAATAAATTAGATGAGTGCCCTGAAGCTACTTTTGAAATTGATGTTTTAAACAATTGCCTGGTCGGTAGAATTATGCTTAATACAAATGAAATGAAATTAGATTCTATCTTTGAAATATAGGGGAAAGGAAGGCTTTTTTTATTTTCACCAAGTGAAAATACAGTATTTATAATGATATATGAGAGGAAAAATATTCCTTTTAATTTTACAGTTGATCTATAGTGAAGTAGAAACAATCTGTAAAACTGTATTATTACATACTATGCTCCTATATTTCTGATATTGTTAGTATTTCTTGCATCTTTTATTGAAAGACTGATTAGTATTTGATTCTCAACAACAGAGTGATACTCTGGGTTTTGTTTACAGCATATTTTTATTATTTAATTTTCTGGAAAAGTATGAGAAGTAAATGAGGGATCATTACAGGTACGACACTGAAATAGTTTGTGTTTGTTCTCGTATTGTTACCTGACATAGAAGGTGAATGTAGTTTATATATATTTATTTTATCATATAAAAAGAAAAAGGCAATAGTATTTCTGGCACTCGCATTTGGAGATTCTGTAGCCAGAAGGGATCATATGATTGTGTAATCTGATCTCCTTTATAATGAATAAAAGACTCAACTATCATTTCAAATTTAATATTGCTACTGAACTAGAGATTTTACTGAATCTTAATTTTAAAAACTCTGGTCATGGAGAATTTAGTTCAACTTTAGTTAATAATTCTAATCAATAAGAATGCATTACAAGGACCTATCTTTTGTGATGGAGTGGTAAAAGCTCAAGGTCAAAGTTGAGACATTAGATATGTAACTCTTGCAGTTATAGTAATCCAATAAACGGTGCTGATATTTAAATATCAGATAATACAACAAGTTATATCAATTTTATCTTAAAAATTTGCCTACTCAAACCTAAACAAGTGCTCGAAAAAGTACACATGAGAAACATTTACTGTTTCATTTTTTTATCCCTCTAGGCTAGCCCTTTCTTATTCTTTTATGTAACTAAAGTTGTGCATGAAAAGCCATAATGAATATCTTTCATGTTTTAAGAATAGATTCTACTTGGTGAAAACTTAGTATTTAACAATTAGACTCTCCAAGAGAAGCATTTACTGCCAGTAGGAGTATATGTGCCGTGAAGATATACCAGATGAGTCATATAGTATCATTTTAGGAGTCTACTTTCTCCTTCACCTGCTCTTCAACTATATAACTGCTGATTCTGTCTTTGATTGAGTCCTAGCCAGCTCACCTGCCTGTCTTTATTAATTGAGTAATATGTCCATTGGAAGCCAGAAAGAAAAGCAGAGGCCTATTCTAATGAAGACCAGTTTACCTTAGAATTTAAGCTATGAATAGCAGATCTAAAAGTTCAGTATCTTCTAGTCAAGACCTTTGGAAACATAGAAGACATTGAGTCTGCCAAGCAGAAGTCTGAGGAAACCAAAAAAATTCATTTGCAGAGTCTTCACAGAGCTAAAGCAGATCTGGCCTTACACATCATTTGAGCTTTGCATATCATGTTTGCATTTTTCTGAACAAGGGTTAATGGAAAATTTTTAGATAAGCATCTCTTTTGGGCAAATAATATCAGGACAAGTGTTACAAAGCAACTTTTACATAATTCATCTTCAGGAATTTGTTAGATTTAAATAGCTTGAGGTTTGCTTTTCAATGAGATTTATTATCCATACAAAATCTTATAAAAGTGAATTAATTTTGTCATTTTTTCCTTTAAAAATTTTCTATTTTGTGGGTGTGTGAAGTACGAAGAGTCCAGAAAATGTGTTTTTTTTTTGTTGTTGTTGTTGTTGCTTGTTAATATTTTTTGCCTTTTGGGCTTTATATTTTTATTACCAGTATGTTAATTAAATATTTTTTTTTGCATCAAAGAGAGAACTGTTTACCTAAAATGCAACTCTTTGGCATTTTACTTTCTTTATGTCCTTTAACACTGAGTTTTAGCTTCATTGCTTTGTAAACAGAAAGTGGGGTATTTGATATTTACTACAACTTGCTTGGTCTTTGGAGATCCTTGCTTTTGTTTTGTTGAGAATGTATCTTAAAAATCTTATTTCCAGGGTCTAAATACACATCTGCTTAAAGAATTCGAAAATACAGAACACTGGAAGCATATTTGAAAGTTTAAAGCTCAAGAGCATAGTTTAATTAAAATTTTGTCCTTAACTTTATTTCTTATCAGAGCTTGACTTTTTCAATTTTCTGGTCTGATGATTGAGGAGCAGATGGGCAAATCTTGTGGCACTGACTTCAAAATATTTTAGACTTTTAATATATTTTAACTGCTTGTGTGTTTTCTTTTAATGTCCTGAAGATCTGTCTGTGTAATTCCTGATAACTCTCTGAACCAACCTAATCTCTTTGGCTTTCTAAGTTGCTGAGTATATTCTCCATTGGTAAGAGTCAATAAATGCTCATCTTCCTGCACAAACTTGCCCTAATATGAAAGAAAGGAAGAGCAAAGAATACAAAAAGACTGCACTTTTTGATTTTTTTTTCCCCCCAATGGTCATTATGAGGAATGTAGTGCCAATTTAAAAATAGATACAATTTCAGTATCTCTTAGTATTGCTAAGCTACAACAAAGGCAGATTTACTGAGGAGGAGAACACCAAATTATCTGTAGCCTCTTCATCAAACACCACTTGTTATGGGCATTCTATGGTATCTATGTTGTATGGTGCTTTAAGAACTATGATAAAGACACTTCAAACGTTTATTCTGCTTGTTAGGAAATCTTCCAATGTGCTTTGCTCTGTGATGTCACTGCTGTGTCTGCATTTAATTACTGAGGGCAGTGTGGTTCATAAATCTATGTGAATCTATGTGATCCACTTTTCCATGGTTCTATTCCCAAATCACAGTTGTACAATGCATCTAACTTTGTACTTGCACGAAGTTGTACTTGTACTTTGTAGCTGTGCTGCATCTAACATTTTTCTTACACTCCAGTGTCTGAGAATGAGAAAGCAAAACCAACTCTCAGTGACACAAATATGTTTCTGCTAGACTGTACGTGTTCCTGCAGACTTCGGTTCAGTAGATTCAAAAATCAAGAACTATATGAAAATGAGCATTTGTTTAAGATATTTCACAAATAATCCTGTTATTTCAAAGGAGTAGGAACTGTAGAACCGTGGAAAGCAACTTTTCAACGTATGCTTTCTATGAATTCTCTATTTTTTAAATGAACAAACATGGTTCAAATACCTGATAGATCCAGTACATTCACTGGATCCAGTGCACTGGTTTCCTAAATAGCATATTGTTCAAGCCATTCCTTCTATAGAGCAGACAACAAAGACAGATGAGGGAAATGTCTTTATTTCAATGGCATTCACAAGCTGGCTTCTTTTTTTTTCCCTCTTACATTTCTTTCTATAATCTCAGCAGCAGCTTAAACCATATCTTCATGATATCACAGCCCTGATGGCGAGTCATTTTTATACTCATCATTTTAGATATGAATGTCGGTACTCAGTCATCCTTCCCACCCTTTTCTCCAGACGGTTCAGCTGAGATGCTGTCGTGAAAATGTTGCAGTTTGAAAGCCGTAATAGTGGTGGTGAGGGGAAGGAGATATCAAATTAGTATTGGATTCACAAACAGTCTTTGGACTGTAGGTCTGATTGCCTTCGTAGGAGCGAATTGAGTTCCCAAATAGCGTCATCCACTACAAGCTCAGTTCTGGCAGTACTGGATTCACAAACAGTCCGTGGACCATAGGTCCAATCACCTTCCTAGGAGTGAACTGAGTTCCCAAATAGCGTGATCAACTATAAGCTCAATTCTGGCAATATCGGATTCACAAACAGTCCGTAAACCGCAGGTCTGATCGCCTTCCTAGGAGTGAATAGAGTTCCCAAATAGCGTAAGCAACTATAAGCTCAATTCTGGCAGTATCACATTCACGAACAGTCTGTCAACTGTAGGTCCAATTGCCTCCCCCCAAAGAAGTAGTCGAGTTCACAAACAGTATGATTTATTCAAATGCAACATTTACAAAGCAGGATTTGGATGTCAGTATAGGAAATTCTCTACTACAGCGTGGGTATTTTTAGCTAGCTCTGATGTACAAATGTGCAATCATCACTCACCCCAGAAGATGGGAGAGGGCTCTCAGTCTCGAGTTTCCTCAGACGGTGTCTCAACCCGAGGGGAGGGAAGGGGGATCAGCTCGTAGACTGAGAGTTATTATGGTTCCTTCCTTCTCAGTTCTTAGTCTTCTCAGACGATGTTCCAGTCCAAGGGGGGGGAAGGGGGATCAGCCCGTCGACTGTCCCAAGAGTTATGATGGAATCTTCCCCCCCGAGTTCTTAGTCCTCTCTGGCGACATCTCAGCCTGAGGGGAAGGAAGGGGGATCAGCCCGTCGGCTGATCCAGAAGTTACGATGGATGTTTTCCCCCCAGTTCTTCATCCTTAGTTCACTTTTTATACTTTTCTTTACATTCAGATGGAGCTTGAGTGACTAGAGTCATACTTAATATTGTTATTGATTGGTGAAAAAGTTTCTCGCTTTCATTTAAAGGTACAGTCAATCGAAAATCTAGAGCGCATGCTCAGTGAGGGATGGTCGTACCTTGGAGGCGGGTAACTTTTGGGATGGAGGTGTGTTTTGGCATTATAATGAGCATATAATGAGCAAAGTTCAAACAAAGTTCATGTGAAAGGAGTGATTTGCCACTTTTCTGGTTCAGCAACGGACTTTTTATCATATATTTCCCATTGGACAACTGCTGTGTGGCTTATCAGAGGTCCAGCACAGGGAGTGCAACAGAGTTTGGCCACGGGGTATTCACTCCACTCCATCCTCTGTTACTCCCCTTTGCAACTGCGAGGAGGGCAGATTGTGTTGCCCAGGCAACCGTGGAGGAGCTGAGTCTGTGTGTACCAGACATTCTGGAAGTGGCAAGAGTGTCTCACCCCAAGCAGTGTTCTGCAATGCCAAAACTTCTGTTAGGCCCTAGTTTTCCAAACAACTCCTTCACAGATGCTATCTGCATAGCAGTGACCAATGAGTTAAGTCTGCCTTTCCACCCCTTTCCTATATGACTACCAATTGTACCTTTGGATTGAAGTGTCTTGTACAGGGGATGAACATGGACAAAAATGCCATAATTTTTTCAAGCCCTCTGAAGGGTGCCATCTTTGTCTATCAGATCTGTCTGCCAGAATAGCTCGACCCTGACTACTATAAGATGCTTTTCACATCTGAAGACATATACTTACTCATACCAAATGGAGTTCCCAAATGCACTTATGGCTATCATAATGGCTGGTGACTAGCTCATACAGAAATAGCTCTGTGCCCTAATAGATAATAACTCTCTCAGGAAGCACAAGATTATCAATAGGAGAAGAAGCAGCAGCAGCTGTGGGGTATTTGCTCTTTTCCCATTTCTGACACATGTCTTCCCAGAATAACTGAGGTGCTGGTGACATGCTTTCTGCCCATCAGACCCAGAGTCAGAGTCTTTATCAGACCAGGAACTGACCAGTTGTTGATTTAGATGGGCAATGTCATGGTTGAACTAAACAAGTCTTTGCTATATTTTTGTTCATTTTTCATCTGAAAACACTTTTTTTTTTTTTGAACCATTTTCATTTTAAAATATTTTTAATTAGGAGTATGGGGGGCCCATAAGTCATCCTTGTGTGATACAATAATGAAAAATAAATTGGAAAACAAAGTAGCAGGTTGTTGTCTGTCTTTTGGGAAACTGCAGTGCTGTAATTGACCTCTTGTACCTTTGGAAACTCCAAGGCTTTTTAGAGAAAAATGGTAATAAACCATGGGAACTATTTGAGTGTTTACAAGGATTTTTCTAACGACTTTATGAGTCAGTTCATTTAAGCTTTAAAGTCATGATCTGACTTGCATTATTAAGAATATGTTCGTTGCTGGCTTAACACTCCAAGGGAGATGTTCCATCTAAAAAGTCAGCATATAAAAAAAAGATCTATGTAGGAGATATCAAGTACAGATATGAAGCTAGCCTAAAGGTTACTCCTTAGATGTAGTTCTATGAAACCTCACAGTTTTGACATGATAAACACAGGAAAGAGAAGTTGTTTACAGAAACCTTTTTTTGCTCGGAAAATCTTGCATATGCATTTTGTGTTGGAGAACACTCAACCTTTTTTTGCTTGCTTTCCCAATTCAATTCTTTTTGAATAAAAGTCAGTCCGCAAGCATAATTTTCAAGTATATATGTGTATTTACATTCATATTACTTGAATTAGATCTTCCATTCTTTTTATTTTGGCATTAAAAAGAAATTACACACGTTAAAATGACCTTTGAAATACTTTTTTTCTTTCTTATTCCTAGAGTGATTTTAAATATTTTTAAATACATAATATTTCCAGCAACATAAAAATCTGAACTATATAAACTGTTTGGGTTGTGTTTTTGCAAGATCTAGTGAAAATTAAGGTAATCTGTGAGGTTAGTAGGCAAGAAGTTATGATAATCCAATATGTCGCACTTTGAAAACCAGGAAGACTTTTGATATTATTCAGAGCATGAAATTCTGAGCTTTTGCAAAAGACTTTCTTTCTGTTATTTTGATTTGTAAAAGAGAGAAAATTCTGCATATCATGTCATTTAAGACGTGAAGCAATGGGTAAATGTGTGTGATGAATATTTAATTAGAATTTTGAAATAATTCTGAGAACTTATTTAGGAGTCAACATACAAAACCTCTGTTCTTTTACAACTTGATATCATTACTAATGATCAGTCCTTTACTTCTCCCGGAAATGTCACTGATCCCAGTTCTGGTCTGGTATCACTGTTTGCTTGTGATGTCTCTTTTTCCCTGATTCTTTCTATCACACTCTATTTATTTAAGATTTACTGATGGCATGGAATTTTTAATCTTCCCTTTTATTTGTTTTGCCACATTGTCTGTGGCCTTTAATTGATATTACAGAAGTAACTGCTTAATGTTTTGTTTTTATGTTTGATTAAACTATGGTATAGATTTCTAGGCTAATGGAAGTTTTGCAGTGTTCTATTTCAGGGACCCAGTTTCATTATATGCTAATGTTTATGCATAAAGCATCCTGTTTAGTTGTTGCTGGATGACAAGTAGCATGTCAAGTACACATGACTGAATTTCTTCTAAGCATATTTAAAATTCCTCATATGAAGATTCTTATATGAATAAATCTCTTCAAGTAACTCAATGAGGGGAAAAGCCCTGTATATTTATAGTCTTGATGGCGTAAGTATGATTTTATTGAGTTTTACATCCCTTTTTTCACAAGTCCAGGAGGAAAGATACTGTGGATAAAGTTTTCTAGTATGCATAAGAAGTATGTAGTGTCCCCTGCTTTGCTGTGTGCTGCATTAGATATCTTATCACGAGACAGCTGTAACGCCATAAGTAACTGTAGATATATACACTGCACTGGAAAGGCTGCCTAGAGAGGCTGTGAAGTTTCCTTCTCTGGAGATCTTAACATTCACCTGGATGTGACCCTGTGCCACATGCTCTGGGTGTCACTTCTTGAGCAGGGGGTTAGACTGGATGATCTCTAGAGGTCCCTTCCAACCTCAACCATTTTGTAATTCTGTAATTAAAACATTCTGTATGAATCTGCAAACATTTAGTTTTAACCATACATGTAGCTACTTGCTATAAGCCTGTTAAACTCAGTTATTCAGTGATTGTAGTGCATAAAGAAAGTATGATTTGATTGACTAAAAAAGGTACTGTAAATCCATAAAGTAAAAGATACTCTGTGTTTGTACTGAAGCCAGTTGTGTGACAATGCTTTATGATATCACCAGGCACCTAGGGGAGATATTAATCAAGCATATTAACAAAGTATATTATTATGGCAGGGTAACAGATTTTCATAAAAATATGTAGGTAAGTGCACCATTCATAATGAATGGACAAAATTCTCATTAGTTAGGATTAAGTGAATATAGGGCAAGAACCTCAATATCTAATCCACTTAAACTAGAACAATTTCATCTGTAAGACAAAATGTGTTTTCACAGAAACTGCAAATGACTTTAGCACTGAGCTTCGCTGGCAGGACTTAGGCATATTCATCTATAACTCTCAAATATGTTGGAATCAAAGTGAAAATCTGAGATTCAAAATCGAGAAGATAGACCAAATCTTATGCTGTTAGCTTTGTCTCTATTCTATTCCTAATCCAGAGGAACTATAATAAATATATTTGATGTTATTTAATATAAAGTACAAATAATTAAAGATAGAAGATTTCAACTATGTTATCTAAACTGCGCCTTTCTTTAGCAAGTGTAGTTGCTGGGATTTTTTGTATGTTTTATTTTTATTATTTTTATTTTTATTTTTATTTTTATTTTTATTTTTATTTTTATTTTTATTTTTATTTCATTGAAGAAATGTATCATAAATACACTTTTGAATCCTATGCCCCAGTTCTAAAACCTCCAGAGTCCTCAGTTAGCTAGGAAATATGATCCCAAATTTTACCCTATGACACGGAACACCTTGACCTTAATCTTCCATTACATTGAATATATTATCTGAAGCAGTTTCACTATCTCCTTTCAATTGCATTAGTTATGCCTACAGCAAAATTGTACCAGCTCCCTTAAAGTGTGTCTCTATTTTTTCCTTTTAAAACTCCTTAGCTTTTGTGGTTATTTTTTTTTTTCTTAGAATGTGGCACTATATTTATGTCTTTTCTTAGACCAGTTTTATGCAAAATTCCATTCTAAGAAATATAAATTATCAGATGAAATTACTTCTCCATCTGAGAGTGTAAATGGATTAAACTTATTCCACTAAGTGTATCTGTTAAACATATTGAATCAGGAACAGAATTAGACCTTAGTATTGCATTATTGTTTTCTCACTTAAGACATTTTTAAATATAATGATTTACTTATTTTCCTATGTATAGCTTTTTTTTTATATTATTTTAAGATTAGTTGGAATGGACTTGAAAGACTTTAATTGACTTTGATTATTGAAAGACATTGATTATTGAAATTTCTGAAGTCCAAATCATCATAGAACTTTTCATTTTGCAGTTCTTCATACTATTGTAACTCTGAATACTAGTGAAGGAACACTGCTGAGAAAAGTAAATAATAAAATTGCCTAAGAAGTCCAAATCATCATAGAACTTTTCATTTTGCAGTTCTTCATACTATTGTAACTCTGAATACTAGTGAAGGAACACTGCTGAGAAAAGTAAATAATAAAATTGCCTAAGTCTTGCTCAACATTCAAACAATCTGAAATTGAATTTATCCTTCATTGAAACTGCTTTCAAGGTTTTTAACTGCAGGTGTTTCTTTCTATGCCTTGTGATCTTGTGTTTTTTTACTTTATTTGACTGCAAGGTAGGTGATTCTGACCCATTTTAAAATACTTGGAACATAGATATTTCTTATATCTACATGATCATTCAAACTGTGGTTAAATCTACCAAGGTGGGGAGATAGGAACATACAGCATTGAACTCAACAGGATGCCGTTCTCAAGCTCCTTAACTATAGAGTGCAGTGGGAGATGCGAGTCACTATGCACTCACAGGGTCACAGGGTCAAAGAAATAAACTTTAATAAAAGTGAATTTACTAGGGCGAAAGAAATGAACTTTGTTGCTTTGAAAATTTGTCTTTATAAAAGATGGATTGACAGGGAGAGTTTACTGACACTTCTACAAGGAGATATCAGGAAAAAATAAAAACTGCTTACAAAATTGCAGGGTTTGTTTTTGCCTAGTGTGAAAATAGGCCAGTGAGGACATGCTTACAAAAGAGGTCAAGATAGTCAGTGCATGTATTATAAAAATAACATGCATGTATTATAAAAATAACACGCTGGAACAACCTTATTTATCATCATATTTAGTTCTTTACTGCTGAAGATAATAATTTTTTTTAAACTACTTATACCTATCTCTATCTCATTGTCTCTCTAATTTATTTACTTTTAATCCTGTAGTCCTCTGTTTTCCATCAAAGATTTTAGAATATTCTTTCAAGGTAAATTTTAAAAGTTTCAAAAGACTTATAGGCAAACTGGAAAAAAAAAATCTATACATGTGATTTTTGTTTACTGCCTTTCCATCTTCCTGCTTGATATAACAGTGTTAGGTAAGGAAGTTGAATCCAGTCTTTCCATAGTGTAAGGCTTCTGCAGCTGTGTCTCCAGGTCCAACCAGTAGCAAGGCTGGTCTTGGACATGTCGCATTATGGTAACTGATTCTAGATCCCTGTTCTTCCAGGTGCCTCAGCCTTAGAAACATGTACAAATATACACTGGACAGCTGCTAAAAAGAGGTTTCGGTTGACCCCCTGACCCCATGATCTCTCTAGTATTTAAGTCACTTGGACTCTCCCATAGTGGACTCCACTTTGATCTTGCCCAAACCCCACCTACTTACTTGCTGACACAACTGCCTTAATGTCTGCTTGAGATCACAGTCTCCCTTCCTTGCCTCAGCTAGGGTATCACAGGCACATAGGCGCACTTGTCCATAGTGCCAGTCACCTGCTGGCCCTCACTTAGGAGAGGGAATTCCTCACTCAGGAAGATACTCGAAAGAGAATTTGAAAACAAGATAGGACAGACTATGCAATCCCAAAATGTTGTACAACTGCAAAATGCTCTTCTGAAGGCAGCATCCTGCAATATGTCCTGCACCCTCAGACAGTGACCCCTTTCTTCCCCCACAGCGCAAAGATACTCCGAGAAGCTGTTCCTGCTGCCTCTCTGTGCTGGGTGTCCTCGCTGGCTGCGAGTCTGGTGTTTCAGGATGGCCCTGGGAAGAACCAAGTGGTGTGGCCCTTCTCTTAGGCAGTCAGTTGGATTCCCTTCCACTATCATGCCTCTGCAGTCTTCTGTGCTTGCAGTAAAGAGCCCTTGATGGGCCGAGTCTTCTTGTAAGGGGGCTGAGATCAGCCACGCCAGGGTATCATTTGAGTTGTCTCACATGTTAATGCCTCTCTATACTCCTTGTGCATGTGGAGGTGAATATTTTACCACACAACTTCATGGATCAAAGTTTCAGTATATATAATCTTATGATCTAATATACCCAGTCCAGAGTGCAAAATATAGAGAAACACTTTACTTTTGCTGTCTAGCAATTAGTTTGGTGTAGGATATGTTAGCACTGCTGATGTGACATGGACAACCAATTAACGAGGAGTGACCTTTTTCTTTCTTTCTACAGCTGTCATTCGGCAATGCATCTGTAATGAGTGTCTTGAGCACCTGAGAGCCTCAGCATAAAAAAGTATCAATTTAGATGAATGTGTTGATGGCTGAAGTAGGGCTTTTGATAAATGAATACCTTTTATCAACCTTGCTCTCTGGGACCCATTAAGGAAGGTTTTACATTGTATATCATTTAGAGGGCTTGTACTGTAGAAATGCTTAGGAATAAAGATAACACTGAACTCAGCTGAATTACAGGATGAAACCTTTGCATATAAAGGTAATATGATATAAAGAGGACACAAGCAGATAAATAATGCAGCTCTCTGTAGTACTCAGTGTGGATTAGGTGTTCATGAAATGTAGAGAACTGACAAAGGAACTCAAGCAGGTCAGTCTGCAAGAGGAAGTTCATTATGGAGTTGGATAAGATAGGACTGATTCTCAAATATCTTGACCACAAAAAAGAAAAAAAGAGACATATATTCTTGGAGTGTGGAAGTGGTTTACACATGCAAAAGTATAATTATTACAGCACCTTCTGAGCATTTCAGAGAGCTTGAAGCAATCTTGTGATTTGATAAATCACATAGTTTCATACATTTTAGATAAGGTACATGAGAACCAGATAGATGGATGTTTTGGTGTATGAGTATTTATCTGCCAGATTCATTTGGCTATGATATGATAGGAAGGGCTGTAGATGATTTGTAAAGGATTCACAGAGAAGGGATTTTGTCACTAATTCTATTTGTAAGCAGTTTACAAGAAGGCTGACTATAACCTGTCAGGGATAGAGATCCATTTAGAATGAGACTGATGCTCAAATTGCAAAGAGTAATTTGTACCTGAACCTGAGTAGCGGAACCTGCGTAGCCAAAACTAAAGATTCTTTCCCAATGAGGAAGTCATGGGTACATTACGAATGCAAAGTTAAATATTGTGTGCAAGTATTGTGTCTGAGGAGTTCTTGTGAAATAGGAGAAAGATATCTACTGGATGAACATAGAATAGAAAATTTAGCTGAGCTATAATCAACTTGGGAATGCAGGTGGCTGAAGAGAAGGATGGTAGGGACTAGGGTTGGATAACAAAAGAGTGAGGTATTTATGTTGTCTCTAATCTTCAAACTGTGGTTTAGGGAAGAAGAAAAAGAAAGAAAATGTGTGGGGGAGAAAAATGATGAAAGATAACTGACACAGATTTTTTTTTTATATATAAACCTGGAGTATGTACATATTTTGTACATACAAGCACATAGTATTGCTTATATATGAACACACACAGAGAAGATTGAAAGGAACCTCTACAGATCATCTATTTCAATCTCCCTGCTCAAGCAGGGATACCTAGAGCACATGGCACAGGGTCACAACCAGATGGGTTTTGAAGATCTCCACAGAAGGAGACTCCACAGTGTCCCTGGTCAGCATGTTCCAGGGCTTTATCACCCTCATAGTGAAGTTCTTCCTCATATGGATATGAAACTTCCTGTGTTTCAACTTGTGCTCATTACTCCTTTTTCTGTTGCTGTCCACCACCAAGAAGAATTTAACCCAATTCTTTACATTCTCCCCTCAGATATTTGTATATGTTCGTAAGACCCCCTCTCAATCTTCTGCAAACTAAACAAGCCCAGCACACTTAGTATTCCTTCATAAGATAGGTTTTCAAGTCCCTTAATCATCTTAAACACTTTACACCAAAACAAATCAATTCAGAACTTCTTAGGAAAAGCAGATGTTAAACAGTCAATGCTACACTACCATTAAGTTAAGAATCAACCTATGTTCTCTTTTGTTAATTAGCAAACATGTAATCAACAACAACAAAAGCTGCTTCCATTTTTAGTACAAAAAAGTACTAAAAAAGTACTTTTTTAAGTACTTTTCCTTCTTTAAGTACAAATGTCTTTTTCTGTTTCTTCTATGGTTAAAATTAAGAAGTTAACCATGAGCCATCAGTGTGTCCTTGTGTCTGAGAAGTCCAACAGGATCCTGGCCTGCACTAATCAGGTGTTGCCAGCAGGTCAAGGGAGGGGATCCTGCCCCTCTACTCAGCTCTGGTGAGGCCTCACCTGGAATATTGTGTGGGCTACAGTTCTGGGCTTCCCAGTATAAAAGCGATATAGAGCTTCTAGAGAGGATCCAGTGTAAAGAGATAAAAATGATTTATAAGTACACATGAAACATTTTTATTTGCAGTAGTAATTTAGAAAGGGTTTTCTCTTTACACTCTTTTTAAAAAGAAGGGAAGCATGGAAGTATGAACTCAATAAAAAACTTCTTTGATGTAAATCATAATATAGACATCACCAAAGAAATAGATACTCTCTGGAGTTGGAAGAGGGCTTGAGAATTTCTTTTCCGGTCCCACAAAACTATTTGTCTGTCAGGAGAGAGGTTGTCTTATGTTTTCACAGAATCACAGAATAACTGAATGGTTGAGGTTGGAAGGGACCTCTAGAGATCATCTAGTCCAATCTTCCTGCTCAAACAGGGACACCTAGAGCACATGGCACAGGGTGACATCCAGGTGGGTTTTAAAGACCTCCAGAAAAGGAGACTCCACAACCTCCCTGGGCAGCCTGTTCCAGTGCTCTGTCACCTCACAGTAAAGAAGTTCCTCCTCACATGGAGATGGAACTTCCTGTCTTTCAACTTACACCCATTATCCCTTGTCCTGTCACTGGCCACCGCTGAGACAACAAAAACAACAAAAACAACAACAACAAATCCTACTCTATTGGTATTTACCAAACCATATTAGCCCATGCAGGTGAAATTTAACATAAAATAAAGTAAATGCGATGATGAAATAGTTAGAAGTAGTATATCTTGGCAGGGCTACACTTTGAAGGACTTATCTACAAACTTTCGGGGAGTAATTAGATTCAGGAGAGTACTTTGCAGAATTCTTCATTGGCCACCTGGTGCCTTGCTGCACACCTAGAGACCCAGAGGCCTGAGGTCTTACTTGAAGGAAAGTTTGTGGGAAAGCAGTAGTAGCTTTACAAACTGTTCCAGCTGTGCAATCTTCGTCCAGTTGACTTGAAAGCAAATTAAATTAAAAAATGAAGGTTAACAACTGCAGTGTTAGCAATGTGTTTTTTTTCTGTGCCTGGGTCCCTAGTGTCAGCTTTTCAACTCATCATACTTCAGCTTTCTTCTCTCATAGAAAATTTATTTGCAATAATGCATTTGCAAATAAACTCTTCTAATTGTCAAGTGTGGTTTTAATCAGAATTATTTCTGTTTATTTTTTCCCATCTGTTAAAACAGGAATGTACTTTAGAATCTGTCATTAAGAATGTAGTTTACTGTCATAGCTGATGTGGAAAAATACAGAAAGTGAGTGTTTTTTTTTTTTTTTTCTAATTTACTATCAGAAGTAATAAAAACAAGTGCCTGAGTTTTTTGGGTTTTTTTTTGTATTATATGTTATATTTTGTTTTTCTTTGTTTTTTTTCTCTATTGTATTATTTGATATTTTATTTCCTTAACTGAATAAATTAACAAACAAACAAACAAAACCCAGGAAGACTAATACCAGTGTTGTTAAGACTTGAACACTAGGTATGCCGCAAATTAATTGGGCTTGCATATCTAGCTAACTGTGAACACCTCCCTAAGTCATATTTCATTCAATGAAAAACAAACCTCTTTTTTTTTTTTTTTTTCTCTACCAATCCACATTGTATGGTGCTTTAGCCAGTGTTGTCTCATCAAAAACAGACCTTTTTTTTTTTTTTTTTTGCAGTGTATATTACATTATAGTTTATAAGAACATTATGAGACATAGACTTCAAAAAGGAGAATGTTAGTTATAGCATTTTTTCCTAATAGGAAGTAGATTTGATTGCGACATGATAATAGTGATTCAAAAGTTAGTGATCAAGCTTTTCACAAGAAAACATCATTTGACTTTTTGGCAATATTTTGCTTTTGAAAATTGTTTTCATTTTGTTAATTCCTTTGACAAAATTAATTCCTTATGGACACAATAAATTTCATTTGAAGTATTTTTAGTTTATCTGGAGATATAGGTACAAAATATGTTGTCCTTTTTGTGTTGCTATAATGTAAGTTTATTTTTGGAGGATCTGATGACTTTATAAGAAGACCTGTATTATACCTGGTCTTTAGTGATTATACCTGGTTTTTAGTGATTAAATCTGACTTTTTGGAGGTCTCAAACATTTTTATTATAATTGTAATAAGAAGTATAAGAGGCAACTGAGAGTTGATATACCAAGCTGCAAAGAGGAGTGGGAGTACTGCAGACGTGGATATGAGGAGGATAGCAGAAGGACTAAAAGGAGTAAAATGTTTGATGATGTAAGGATGCCTTTTTATTCCAACATCTTTTATGCTAATCTCTCTGGAAAAAATATCATTATTGCCATTTTTGAAGGTTACTGTAAGTTTTTTTTTTTTTCTGATCAGTCTTTAAAATTTATGATCTTTACCATTTTATTGCTAAGGTAATTTTCATAAATTTTGGCTTGCTGTTTAAAAACAAGATTTTTTTCTGTTTTTGCAAATTGGCTGCAAAATAAGATGTTAGTCATATTGTATATGTGAATGTTGATCTGATTCATTCATAAAATTGTTATATAGGTATTTTACCACTCTCCTTTTTTATTTAAATTTAATGGAGTTACATAAAAGTCATAGATAAAACATACTTAATTCTCAAATCTGTGATGAACTTTTAGCATTCAAGAAGTTTTGCTTTGACAATGAACGCATTTATATTTATAGAAATGAATTTGTAACAGAACACATTTATTTACATTTGTTAAATGAATATTTAACAAATGGCTTTTAAAATTTGGAATGTGTTTACTGCAGTAGCTTTGGGGTCAGTACTAATAATTGTGCTATATGCATGTATATTTCTGAACCAGGTGGCTGGCAATCATGTATAGTGGACTCCAGATGAGCAGAGGTTCAGTGATAGCAGCAACAGCAACAAAAGCCCGTGTAATGTGTACGCATTATTGTGAGCAATCCCTCTTTAATTTTCTTGTGAATCTCCAAATATCAACTGAAGATTAACAAGTACCTCATCTTAGATTATCTCTGAGTATTGAATAACTGGACTTTTGCAAATTTTATATCAAAAGGCAGATGATACTAAACTGAGATAAATATGAATATAATAATAAACTGAATATAAAATGTTATATTATTAATTCTGTCCACCTTGTAGTTCTGATTAATTAGTTGGTATTACCTAACTCTTAAAGGAGCATACAGCCAAGTAGGTGGTGAATCATGTGCTTCCTCAAACCCACATGCTTCTCTATGGAAGATTAAAAGCATTTCTGTATAATATGCTTTGTCCTACCAGCCTCTGTTCAGAAGCAGTTCAGATGTTTCCAGTCTGTCTAGTTGCCTCTTGCATGTGTGGTGTCCCTTCTTGCTTCTCAAGATCTGCATTCATTTGGAGTCCCTCACTGAATGATAGATAGCACAGTTCTAGCTGTGATACTAACATAGCAAGAAAACCTTTCCCTGAATTCACTTGGTCAGAGGCTGTGCTTCATGCCTTCAGTATTTTGCATTTGAGCTTACTTATGTTTGCTTTCTTGAGACTCAGTAAAACAGACCAATCAGCATATGCATCTAGATAAAGGTATTCCAGACTTTTCCTTAATATAGTATGTGTAGTATGTGACTTCATATATACTCAGTCTTTCCTCACAATATTCAATTGCTAAAGAAAAAAAAAAAAAAAGAAAAGAAAAAACAGGAAAATGGTAGGTTAATTTATGTTTAGACAGCGGTTTAGACTGGCTCAGTTAAAATTTCTGATTTCCTTCAAGATACTGGTTTGAACCTTTTTTTTTTCTGTTTTGTGTATATTATAAATAGGGGGTGATGTAAACTTCTAATACCATTTTTTCCCAAGTGTCTCAAAAAGACAATATCTAAATTCTATCAGTGGGAGATTCATATTGTATTCCAAACTAGGCTTGTTTATTTTCCTCTGAGTCTGAGAAGTGAAAAAAAAACATATTTGATTTACTTAACTTGGTCTTTTTATGTATGTATATATATGCACATACATATATATATAAAAATAGCTATATATTTATGTATACATAAATATAATACATGCAGAGAGAGAGAGAGAGAAAGATCTAAGAACATGCAAGAACATGACAAATTCTGATTTTAATGTAATTTTAGTCTGGGAAAAATCCTTGTGTTTTTGCAAATTAATAAATTTTGAACTTAAAATCTATTTTTAGAAGGACTATTTATTTTTATGACTAAATTTGGATTAAGAAGGGTACCTGAGTAGTCTCTTGTCATTATCACAACTCTTTCACTAGTTCTAATTTTCTTGTGCTTATATTATTTGAACAGTAAAATATTGGTGTGCTAATAAAACAACGTGTTTACTGTATTACCTAGTGAGCTTAACCTGTGTTATATATTTTGGAAAGAAAAAGAGAATGAGAAAAAGAGAACATATAGCCTGTGTAAGAAGGGCCAGGGATAATGAGAAGAATATGGGCGCAGTCAGAGAATGCAGATATGCAATGAGGAAGATGATGGAGAATGTTAATCTGCTGCTGAATGGGGGGGAGGGTGCCTTGGTGAAGGAGGATGCAGAGAAGACAGAGTTAGCAAAGAGAAGCAAAGGCCTTCTTTGCTTCTGTCTTCACTGCTAAAGCTAGTCCCCGTGAACTACAGATCCCAGGTAAAAGAGAGAAATGGGAGAGAGGAAGACCTTCCACTGGTCGAGGAGGACTGGGTAAGGGATTACTTACGCAAACTGGTCACCTATAAATCAATGGGCTTGGATGGGATGAACCCAAGAGTGCTGAGGAAACTGATGGGGGTTATTGCTCAGACACTCTCCATCATCTTCAAGAGGTCATGGAGAGCAGAGGAGGTACCGGAGGACCGGAAGAAAGACAGTGTCACTCCAATCTACAAAAAGGGCAAAAGGGAGGAGCCAGGAAACTACAGGTCCTCACCTCCTTCCCTGGGAAGGTGATGGAGCAGCTCATCCTAGAGAGCATCTCTAGTCATGTGAAGGAGAAGGAGGTGATCAGG
The DNA here is from genome assembly GCA_013398315.1 of Nothoprocta pentlandii. Lineage (NCBI taxonomy): Eukaryota > Metazoa > Chordata > Aves > Tinamiformes > Tinamidae > Nothoprocta > Nothoprocta pentlandii. The sequence continues at coordinate 47,383 of VZSG01000334.1, forward strand.
AGTGGTCAGCATGGATTCACCAAGGGGAAGTCATGTTGATGAACTTGATAGCCTTCTATGATGGAATGACTGGCCATCTGGATGAGGGGAGAGCAGTAGATGTTGTCTACTGTGACTTCAGCAAGGCTTTCGACACTGTCTCCCATAATATCCTCATAGGAAAGCTCCAAAAGCGTGGACTGGACAGGTGGACAGTGAGGTGGATGTAGAGCTACCTGAAAGGCAGAGCTCAGAGGGTAGTTATAAGTGGAGCTGAGTCCAGCTGGAGGCCTTTGGCCAGTGGTGTCACCCAGGGGTCAGTACTGGACCCAGTACTGTTCAAATTGCTCATCAATGACTTGGCGAGGGCACAGAGTGCATCCTGAGCAAGTTTGTGGATGATACCAAGCTGGGCGGTGTGGCCGAAACTCCAGAGGGCTGTGCTGCCATTCAGAGGGACATGCTGGGGAGCTGGGCAGAGAGGAACCCCATGAGTTCCTCAACAAGGACAAGTGCAGGGTCCTGCCTGGGGAGGAATAAACCCAGGCCCCAGTACAGAATAGGGGCTGACCTGCTGGAGAGCAATCCCACAGAGAAGGACCTGGGAGTCCCGGTTGGCACCAAGTTAACTGTGAGCCAGCAGTGTGCCCTTGTGGCCAAGAAGGCCAATGGGATCCTGGCCCAATCAGAAGGAGTGTTGCCAGCAGGTGGAGGAAGGGATTCTGCCCCTCTCCTCAGCTCTGGTGAGGCCACACCTAGAGTACTGTATGCAGTTCTGGGCTCCCCAGTATAAGAGGGATGTGGAGCTTCTAGAGAGAGTCCAGCAGAGAGCAACAAAGATGATTAAGGGTGTGGAGCACCTATTGTACGAGGAAAGACTCGAGAGATGAGTGACTTGGACCTGTTTAGCCTGGAGAAGGGAAAGTTGAGAGGGGATCTGATTAATATGTATAAATACCTGAAGGGTGAATGCAGGGAGGAAAGGGCCAAGCTCTTCTCAGTGGTGCCAGTGATAGGACAAAGAACAATGGATACAAGCTGAAACATAGGAAGTTCCATCTCCATGTGAGGAGGAACTTCTTTCCTATGAGGGTGACAGAGCCCTGGAACAGGCTGCCCAGGGAGGCTGTGGAGTCTCCTTCTCTGGATATCTTCCAAATCCGTCTGGATGTCACCCTGTGCCCTGTGCTCTGGGTGTCCCTGCTGGAGCAGGGGGGTTGGACTAGATGATCTCTAGAGGTCCTTTCCAACCTCAGTCATTCAATGATTCTGTGAAACCTTTAGATTTTTTAAAGTCTGAGACTGTAACATGCCACCTAGAACTGTTGTTTACTACTTGAGGAATGGTATTCTGCATTCTTAGTGAGTGACTTACCTGAAGAAATCTAACCTGCTTTGTTAGATGCTGATAGTAAAGTGCTGATTAGAAAAGGTTTAATAAGCAAGTCAAGATAAAGATTGATGTCACAGAAGAAATAAAAGGCCTGGAGATTTTTGTCTATTAAAGATACCTACCCCCTTTTTAGAGTATTCAAAATTCATTAAATTTTGTTACATCATTGCCTCGTTGGTTTTTGTTTGCAGATTGGCTAGGAAGTTTGTGGCCCAAAAAGCTGTTTTTAAAAAGCATTTGAAGGGATTTTTCCCTAAACATTTTTACTTTTTAAGAATTATTTTGATATGTACTTTATGTACCTGCAAATCTGTTTTTTTTTGTTGTTTGTTTTTGGTTTTTTTTTTTTTTTTTTTTTTTTTTTTTTTTTTTTTTTTTTTTTTTTTTTTTTTTTTTTTTTTTT
>VZSG01000334.1:49702-65898 GCA_013398315.1 Nothoprocta pentlandii
AAAAAAAATAAAAAATACATGTAAAAACCAGAATATTTGAGGTAGGTCAGTATTCACAATGGCTGTTTTAACTTTAATAGAATGCTTAGTTCCCTAGAAAGCTTTTTTTCTGATTTTCTTAAACTTGAAAGAAACAGTAGAATTACATAGTATCTCCCACTTTTAACAACACTGGCATTTTTTTTAGATGAAAAAGAACTGCTGACTGCAAGTCAGCTTTATAGCCCTCAGTTGACTGTGTGCATGTGTCTGTTGGTTATCCCACAAGAATATTTCATCATATACATGAGAAAAAAAAAAAAATGCAACCATGGTTTATTCTCCAAAGCTGTTCTTCTAGTTTTTGAAAAGCAAAATTAAAATTTTGTCCTGCATTTTTATAGCTTTAATATTTATATTCTCCACTAAAACAATGAAGATCATGTATACAAATTCTCCCAGGACAATCTCATGGTCACATGGGAAAATAAATATTATATATATACAATGGTAGATATAATATATACATATATATAATATATAAATTATATATGTATATATACACTAATTATTATTACTAAATATTATATATATACAAATAATAAATAGGAATATAAAGAAATATAATTTCCGCAATCTTTCCTTCAGAATATTTTTCTCATTTTTTTTTTTAATTTCTCTACATTAATTCATTAAAACATGTACCATTTTGGTAGTACTAAGACACTTATTTGGTTTACTTGACTAGGTTTATTTATTTTGTATATAATAAAATGATGTGTTAAAGGTGAGCTTCTCACTAAAAAGAGGAGAAAAAGTACACTGAAAATTCATATGAATTTCATTTTTTCTTTGCAGTTTTTCTTTAGTGAAGCCACTGTAGCATGTGTTTCCTTGTGCAGCCTTGCAGCCTTGATGCAGCAATCCAGCCTTTCTGACAACAGCTAGGTTCATCGAGATTACAAGGTAGGTGAAATTTTAATGACTGAAGCAAATAAATTTGAAAAAAAAAAAAAAGAAATCTCTATATTTAGTGGATAATATTATTAATATTACAAATTAGAGCACTGGATGATGGTGTGGAAAGCATTTCTTTGAAATCTACTTTAAACCTTATTAGTCTGTTTAATTTGTGGTAGTTCTTAAGTTATCAGTAAAAAAAAAAAAAAAAAAAGGCTGATTTTCAAATAGATTTTCTCATTATAAGTTAGGACCATTAAAATAAAAATTTGAATTTTGAAATGTGTTAGATGTGACAGGAAAGCAAACGCAAGATGAAAAGTGTGGTACTTACTCTAAGAAAATTGCTTTATCTGTGAATATACAAATAAGGAGAGTATAACTCTTTGATGTATTTTTTGTTTTCTTAAGCAGAGAGCAAAGAATCTACAACATTTGATTAATCAAGTGAAATGCAAAGTTTAAAATAAATCTGGCAAAGATTTCATGTCAGGTCTGGATCAGGTCTTTAGCTAACGTTGGATGTGTTTTTTGAAGTAAATGTTAGTTAAAAGAGTTATGAATATTTTGCATTATAGGGGCTAGGGATATAATACCTATGTAATCAGCCTTTTACGTTTAATTTCCCATGTTCCTCCTGATAGAAACAACTCCCTTGATTATGTGAAAAACGCGGAGTCAACTAGGAATCAACTAAGATTTTTTTTAAAAAAATACATTTTCTAAACTATCAGCTCTTATTTATGTAGGATTTTATCAGTTTACTCTGAAACAAATGTGTTTTTTTTTTTTTTCTGAAATACTCTATCAACATTATACACACTCTCCATCTGCCTTTCTTCTTTAGATTAACTTTGCTGTGGCATTAGTAATAAAATCTTACTTGAATGATTTTTTCTTTTAGTACACGATGGTGTTGGAGATATGTTTTATTCTTTAGTCTCCTGTTAACTTCTCCTCCAACCTTGGCCTCATACCTTTCTTATAGTGCAAAATAATTTTCTCTATAAACTGTAAGCACTATCTAAGACTATTTGTTTAAAGTTACTACTAATAATAATCAACAGTATTGCAGTCTGTAGTAAGACAGATACAGATTTATGATGTGAAGGACACATGTCTCTATTCTGTACACTTTATTCAAAATCTCTGCTGATCATTAATAGCAGATCATTCTTCCATGTATGTGATTTCTAAATAGTTTCTTAATATTTCTTTAATTAAACTTGTTTTCTCTGTAGTTGACTCATAACATCACTCTTAGCAATTAACTGTTATGCTGTTTGTTATAATGACTTCTAGACCATTGAATTTCTTTTTTCTTGATTTACCATTATTTTGAGTTTTGCTATTCCACTTTGTGCATAGCAAAACTAATTCCAATTCATACCCTCTCTGATCACAAGGGTAAATATGACAATACATATTTAAATTCTCTGTACCCTCATATCACACTGTTTTTCCTAGTCTTGGGCTACACATTATTTGCTGATTCTGCTGCCATTGTATTGCACCATTGTATTTTGGATAAAATAACATTATGTGATGAGATAAGAAATTCATCTTTTTGTTGAGCTCAGGAATTAAATCCATAATAAAGTGGATTTGGCATGAAAAACTGTCTTCTAGTACCTATTTTGATAGGATTATATATAGTGGCTAATAAAATCACTGACACCTATATCCATTTAATATTGCATACTCTAGAGAGAAAGATATACAAAGTGAAAATGTGCAACATATTTTGCTTGATTGGCTATAAAGTCTCTGGTGCATTTCCAGGAGATGGAAATAGTCTTCCATGATATATTTCAGGAATAAATCCTTTATATCTGATTAAAATGCAGATGAGCATCATAAACTATTGTAATTTGAAAGGGTTGATCTCCTCATGCAATCTGCTTCCATCTGCTTCAGGTGTAAAGCTTGGAGGGAATTTGCTACAATTACTGAATACAATTTGGATTCATATGCAGCCCTCCAAGCTGAATTTCTTTGTGAATGAAAACTCCTTTTAAATGCTTTTATATTTCACAAGGCCCCCAGATTCCACTTTACAATGAAATAATTGTTAATTATGATATATCATAGGAAGCACTATTGAAAACCTGTATGAGAACAAATGGAAAATCTAAATTACTCTAAGGCTAGGATCTCATGTCATATCTCATTTTATAAAATTCTGGAAATGCTAATTCAATGATTTCTAAACCTTAGGCAGCTTGCTTAAAATCTTGAAGTTTATCACTTGCTACCTTAGATCATGTACCATGAAACAACTTTATTAGACTTGTTTGAGGAAAAGAGAGGACCAAACTTTATTATCTCTTTGAACATCAGTCTGCTTGAGTGAATCTCTGAGTAGTTTGAAGAGATTTTATCACATTAGAACATGATTACATGTGAACTTAGGCACACCCATGCTTAAAAAATTAGTAGGGGGACACAGATTTCTTGAGTAATGGTTACTAGTAAAAAGAGACTGAGAGGTGAAGAACATTATTGATTTTACCAGGATCTCACCTAAATTATGTTAGAGAAACAGGTGAAGAATTTTAAATAAATTCCCATAATGTTGAAGAAATTTACTGGATGTTGAATAAATAGAATAACAGTTAATTTTATTGAAATTACAGGAAATTACAGCAAAATTACATTTTGCTCTTCTGGTAGAATGCTGAGCACACTATCTGCAAAACAGATAGTCTGCTTTGAAAGCTGGCTTGGGATACAGCGATTGACAGAGTACTTTTGTCATTGGGAAATTACATTCAGTTATATAGTGACAAGAAACTGCTGTCAATGAAGAGAGAAATACATAAATATAACACTCAGCTTGCAAAGGAAAGCATTATTTTCTAAAATGTTTTCCTGCCAACAATATCTTTCTTTATAACTTTTATTATTGAAAAATTTATTGGATATTGCATTCACTCTCTTTTCAGTTGATGTTTGGATAGCCTTAATGTCACTGCATTGTGGATACATTTCCCAAAAGTGTGTATGTGTGGAGGGGTTGTTTTGTTTTGTTTTAAGAATATCTGATAAGTCCATATCTGTCATACAATGTTTCATTTTGTTCTATAATCCTGGAGTTACTCAGTTTTGTTTATGTCTTGAACATGAACATTGTTTAATAGAGCAAGAGAAACTGAAGAGATAATTAGCACTGAAGAACTGAAAGCAGCTGCAGGACAATAAGACAACCATTTTTAAAGATGAAATAAATTAGGGTAAAAGACTAAGTGATTATAGAAACTTAATTTTTCAATGTACTGTTTGTTTGTATACTTCTGATAGCTACTTTTATAACAGATGAAAATTAAGAGCTAATGCCTTTCCAGGAGCAGAAGGAGGAAACATCTGGGGACATCTTGTATGTAGAAGAAAAAAAATAAAGATAATAATTAATAGAAATGAAAAGGTTTAGATGAACGTGTACTTTTAGGTAAACCTACATAAATAAGACTAGTTAAAGACAGCCTTTTTTTTTTTTCTCTCAGGAAGAAGTTGTTTTATATAATGAAATCATAATGGTACTCTTGCCATTGTAACTCCTCATCTAGACTGATCTATATTTCTGACATGATTACAAATAACTTTTTTTCTGTGAAAAGATTGGTACTGGCGGGGTCATCTTAATCTTTTGGGGAAATTTTTTTTTCAATCTCTACCATAATATATATTCCTTTTCATAGTGACATTTCAAATTCTATGCTTATTTCTGTTTTGTATAAACAGAAGCACACAGGAGTATAATATAAGAATTCTGCTACTGTACATTGTAAAAGATTAATAAGCAAAGAAGCAAATGAAAAATGCTGCTCATCAGAGAGAAAAAAAAATCATATATTTTAGTTTTAACAAATTTTGTTAGTTATAATTTTGCCAAAAGTAATTGGTATAATATCTGGATGATTGCAGCTATTACTATATGTAGGGAAATATTGCAGCACAGGGAATTGGCTAAACAATGGAAACTAAATATTTAGTTGTTGATGGAGGATTTTTGTTGGTTTGTTTGTTTTAAAGAAAGAAATGTTGGCAGAATCCTATTGACTTTTCTTTCCCTCAGCTGAAATATTGTAGTTTTAAAATTAAGAACATCTAAGACATCTTTTCTATTGGTGGTGAGTTACTGGCTCTATATATGCTAAGTGTACTATCTCATTTTCACAAGCAACAGTTTTTTCAGCATTGATTATTTATGATGAAGAATGCTTACAATTGCATAAATATACATGTGTATTTAAAAAGAGTTAGAGAAAGACTAACCTTATACTCTTCCATTGAGTTCCTTGAGGAAGGAGGATTAAGCAGGACCAAGATAAATACTGGAATAGCCATTTCGCTCCGGAAGCACAAAGTGTCTTGTAAAAATGCATATAATTGACAGGAGATGGTTTGGGTTGCATATTTATATTTGATTAATATTTCACCTAAATTTGGTGTTACAGTTTCTTCAGAATCACTGAAGAAAAAGGATCTTTGCATTCTCAGCTGCAGGTTGCTTTTGGGACTCAGTTGTCCTGTTTCTAACACTCATCTGTTCACTTCATAGATTAATTCAGCCTGCTAAGCTAAATGAATACAGCAAGCAAAACCAAAAAAAAATAGTATTGAGTGATTTTCTGCCCACACTACTGATCGGAATGACATGTCAGAAGGGTCAGAATAATAACAGAAAAAAATGAAGAGGCAATATTATTATGTAGCATGAGTGTAGAAGGGAAAAGGAAAATGGAACTGGAACAAATGTGTATGACTGATGATTTGGGAAAAGCTATCAGGAACAATCGTTTTTAGCAGTGGGCATACAATATTGTTAACAATGATACAATATATAATCTAAAAGTGTTAATTAAAGAAGAAATACATGTATTTCCTTGAGAAAATAAAATGTTTGCCATTCTCTGACACATTCTCTATGTCAGAGAAAAGGATACTTTGTTTTAATCTTGATTAAACAACTTTTAATCGTGCTGAAAATTTCAACCATTCAAAGAGCTATATGTCTACAGTTTTATATCATAAACATTTTTTTTTTCAGAATATTACTTCTCTTATAAAATGATTTTAAATTAATTTGATTGTTTTGATTTTTTCTGGTAATGGGCACAGCCATTGGAGTTCCACTGAAATGTATTACTTGTTCAGAATCACATTGTTATTAGAACAGAATCACATTTTCATTAGAAATCCAAATAATTAAATTTAAAATTAAATAAATAAACAAATAAAAATGTCCTGTCTTGCACAAAAGTTATACCAATATTTTGTTGACTTGAAAATTTACTGAAATATCTAAATGTGGCATCAAGCTTTTTAATTTTTTTTTTTTTTGTAATTTGTTGATAATTAGCTTTTCCACGGTCCTTCCATTGGCTTCACGATCATTCCTGTCTATTCTTATCTCTCTGCTTTGCTGAAAAATCTGTAAAGTGATGGTGATGTTGTTTGTGAAATAAAGTATGCAAACAAATAAGACGGTCAGATATTATAATGTTTTGTTTTGTTTTATTTTATGTTTATTCAACTTCCTTGAATTCTTTCTCAGTTTTTAAGTGGTTCTGAAATCTCAAATCTTTTCATGTTTAGCTCTAGATAGGACACAGTGATTTTTATGGAAGAAATAAATAATTGAAAACTGACTTTTTAATACTTGATAAAATTGAATACTAGTTATTAGTTCCGGTTAGTAAAATGTGTTTTAGTAGCGCTATCTGCCAGTAGAGAAAGCTGTAACAGAAAACAAGCAAACAAACAACAAATACAGGCTGTCCCCGTATTTATAGGATAAGATGATTGACTTATAGTCATTCTTTCACGTCAAAGGACCTTTGGTTAGTGTATTATCTCCACGTCAGGATGCAGCCATTAGGACTGTTATGTTGATGTCTGAGTGGGAGAAGAAATCAGGAAGGCGCCTACCAGGACTAGGTAAATCGCTGCTGGTTAACAACTAAATAGGGCTACATGTGGATGGTCAGGTTGAGCTGGGAAAGGAGGATATCTGTCACAGTATAGTAACATGGAAATGCGGCTTCAAGTGATCTGACCTCTTAGTTTGCAAAGATTTGTTTTTAATCAGTGTGGATACAACTTTCTAAATTAAGAATAAAAATAAATAAATAAATAAATAAATAAGGCTATACTTCTATATTAACAGCAGAATTTAGTGAGTTGTGACTGATACGTTGTCTTAAACACAAATATGACACTCCTCTCTCACTTTTGTCCAACTATATTGTAATGGTTCCTGCCATCTATGCCACAAGTACATTCCAGTGTACTTATGAGAAGCTAGCTGGTAACTATATTTAAACCAGGTTTAAAACAAGGCTCACTCCTATACAGTTAGGCTGTGATTTCACAAGTGCTTTTAATAGTATAAGAAGATTTTATTTGGCTCAGCTCTGTAGAGTTCTATAGTAATTTTAAAGTAATAAGCTACTTGCAGTGTTTCTTTCTGAGATAGAAGCAATCTCAGTTTCCCCCAAAGTCAGAACTTTAAAGCTGAAAGATGAAATATAATCCATTTCCAATCTAAAAGCAGGATTTTAGATAAAAGCAGGATATACACTTATCAAGTGTATCACAGATTTATCTAATCTCTTCTTGGACATTAGCTCCAGCATCCTTCATACTTCTATGTTCTACATCTTTTCCATTGCAAATCAAGTCCATTAGTGTTTGTTGTGAAGGTAGTCCCCAAAACAGGGACCAATATTCCATTGGTTCTATCCAGTCATAGACAGAGTTAATCAATGGCCTTACATGTCTTCCTAATTATGCGTCTCTTCATACAGCTCTATCAGCTGTTCAGAAATCACTGAGAAACCTGTATTTGTGCATTTTATTATTCCTGCACTAAGTATAGGAATACATTTTGATAATTTCTGCATAAATGTGTCTATTTCTAATTAATAGCATTCTAGCTTTTGGAGTCTGTTTTGCAATTTGTCAATGTCATTTTAATTTCTGTTTATAGAGTGTGTTTATAGGCCAAAGCTCTGTGTTGTCTGTAAATTGAATATTTGTATTCCTTACTGTGTTATAGAAGTGATTTATGAAAATATTGGACAGTGACAAAGCACTGTAGAAAGCAGTCATTTCAACAGACCTGTTATATATATGTTATTTTCATTAAATTCTACTTGACACAAGCACCAGAAACACATGAACCTTTAGCTTAAGTCTGATCTTCCACCACCTTGTCCTTAGTAAGAGTTCCTGTAAGGAGGCATTGAACTTAGAATTAGAGCCCTGAAACCTGCAGTACAGTATCCTTCATGTGTCTTTTCAGGGCATGGAGTGTAAAGCATCTTGCCTGTTCTTAACTCTGGTCTTATAAAAGCATGTGGTTAAAATTTGGTGTCAATTTAAAGTGTGCTCAGTTGATTCAGATTATAGTGTAAGCAAGACATTTAACAGTTGTCTACTGTTAGCTAATGATGAGGTTCAGCAGTGTTTGGAAGGAAATCTTAAACTTTTTTTTAATGTTATTTTGCATTATCTTAAGCATCTAATGCAAGTTGATGGGTTAATATAGTTAATGAAATTTGATTAGTTGTTCCTTCTTCTGAAATAATCTGAGTTCCTGGTTATAAAATAAACAAAAAAAATAATAATGACTGGGCTGATTGTGTTAAGAAAAGAAGGGAAATATTTGGTGAGAGGAGAAAGAATAATACTTTCAGATACTGAATAACAATGTTATAGAATTACTCAGAGCTTTTAGGTCTAAATTTTATTCTAGTTTTCCAGTGACATGTTTTTATTCTATTGATTCAAAATTAAATTATATTCACATACACATACACATATATATGGTATATATATGCACACGCACACACATATATATATATGTATGCTTCAGCATACTGGATATCAACACTCTCTAAATACACAAAGATACAGGTAAGGACAATTGGTGGATATATACACACACACATATATATATATACACATATATATATCTATATACACACACACCCACATAAATATACATATATATACATATACATATATATATATGTATACACGCACACACATACACATACATATACGTATACATATACATACGCACACACACATATATACACACACACACGTATATGTATGTGTATGTATACACCAATTGTCCTTACCTGTATCTTTGTGTATTTAGAAAGAGAATGTTGATATCCAGTATGCTGAAGCAATTTTATTAAGAGAAGGCACTATCGTATATTTCAGGTTTGCATAAATGAAAGCATATTTTTAAGGCATCTTTCAGAAAGCAGTGTAGATAATTTGGTTTATGTGAAGTTTCAGAATAATACAAAAACTAGTGATTTCTGCTAAGGCTTTTATCACTCAAACAGATTTAGATAATGAAAATTTTACGCTCCATTAGTTTACAATTTAGAGCTCTCTTTTCTTCTTCATTTCTCTCCACTTGAAAGGATGCCATTCATTACAGTTCAAAATACAGCCAGCTTTGATACAGAATACAACTGAATGTTTTTAATACATTTAATATAGTGCTTTAAATGAATTAACCATTTAAGAAAATGTTGAAGCTGTCTGACTCTAGAGGCCAATACTGTTAAAATGGTAGGACTGCAGAGGTTAAAAGGGGAAAATGGGAAGTTTATTTCAGATTCTTACATCTTTGGAAATAAGGTCAACTTGAATTCATTGGATTAGCTACGTTGTTTTGGAATTGCCACATAAATTAATATTACATCCTGATTTATATGTGTGTAAGTTATCTTCCAGATAATAGAAGAAAATACATATTTTTTTATTCCTATTTTATGTTGCATATTTAAAATAAATTAAATTTATAGTTCATGAAATATGCTGGTTTCAAAGACCAGGTAGCAAAATCATGACATTAAATCCCAGAATAAGATATCTATAGATATAATTCCTTATCCATTTCCCCTCAATATGTGTAAGTCAGAAATATATCGGTAACTCACATAGGACATAACAATAGGTTTTATTGTGTATACTTGCTTAGTCATTATTTTTTTCCTGACTGATCTGAAAGTTGTGCTTTCACCATGACTTTGGGGGGTTACAGTGTACTTGAAGTCAGCTAACATCTACATGAATGAAGAACTGTTGGCCTTTAATTGGAAAAACAGATAATTTACAATGTGTATATAGAAGGGAGGTGATTCTCCCCCTCTACTCAGCTCTGGTGAGGTCAAATCTGGAGCACTGTGTCTAGGTCTGGGCTCCCCAGTATAAGAGGGATGTGGAGCTGCTGGAAAGACAGTGCAGCGCAGGGCTATGAAGATGATCAGGGGCCTGGTAAAGGAAAGGCTGAGAGAGCTAGGCCTGTTCAGCCTGGAGAAGAGAAGGCTGAGGGGGCACCTGATCACTGACTATAAATACCTCAGGGAGGCAGTGAGGAGGAGGGGGCGGCCTCTTTTCAGTGGTGGCCAGTGATAGGATTAGAGGAAATGGCCACAAACTGAAACACCAGAAGTTCCACAGGAAATTAAGAAAAAAAATCTTGACAGTGAGGGTGACAGAGCCCCGGAACAGGCTGCCAAGGGAGGTTGTGGAGTCTCCTTCTTTGGTGCTCTTTAAAACCCGCTTGCATGCAGACCTGTGCCATGTGCTCTAGGTGACCCTGCGTGAGCAGGGGGATTGGACTAGATGACCTCTGAGGTCCCTTCCAACCTTAAGCATTCTATGATTCTATGATGATGAAAATGATATTTCATTACCTAAGACAATATTCAAGTTACATATAAGACAGTCCTAGGACAGTAGAGCTCTTGGGAAAAAAAAAAGTGAAATTAGTTCATAAAATTCACTTTTTAAGATACAAAAATCCAAACAAACAAACAAAAAAAGATGGTATGTTACAGTTGGGAGAGTTTCTGAAATAAATACTGTGAAGCAAAATCTTGACATAAACTGAGTGTCTCACAGAATTATAGAATAGCTGAGGTTGTCAGAAAACTTTGGAGATCATCTGTCCTTAGAACTTTTTCCTCATGTTCAGATGGTGCTTCCTGTGTTAGTGCCCATTATCTTTTGTCCTGTCACTGGGCAACACTGAAAATAGTCTGGCCCCATCCTCTTGACATCCTCCCTTTAGATACTTATATATATTGATAATATTCCCCTTAGTCTTCTCTACTTCAGGCTGAACAACATCACTTCTGCCAGCCTTTTCTCATATGAAGAATACTCCTGTAGTCCTTTGCTGAACTCACATCAGCAGCCACATGTATTGGAAATACCAGAACTGAATGCAGTACTCCAGATGTGGCCTCACCAGGTCTGAGAGAGGGGCAGGATCATCTCCATCAACCTGCTGGCAACAGTCTCCCTAATGCACCCCTAGATACTACTGACTTCTGCACAAGGGCACATTGCTGCCTCATGGTCAGCTTGTTGTCCTTCAGGGCTCCCAGGTCCTTCTCTGCAGAGCTGTTCTCTCTCTCTCAGGTCAACACCCAACATGGGACCCCATTAGTGCAAGGGATTGTATCTCCCTAAGTGCAGGACTCTGCCCTTGCCTTTGTTGAACTTTGTGAGGTTCCTTCCTCTCTATCCGTCTTTCTAACCTATCATGGTCAGTCTAGTAGTATACTAGATTTTCCTCCCAGGTTTTTATCATCAAATTTGCTGAGAGTGTACTCTCTCCCTTCATCAAAGTCATTGATAACAAAGTCAAATAGGATTAGATCCAATATTTGTGATAATATTTGTGGTATCAAGCTCATATTTTACATTCTCGCATTTAGTTCTACATCCCAAAATTGCATAGATTTTTCAAGTCCTTGTGTCTTTTATGCTTTTTTATTTTTTTATTAAATGGAAGATTAAGGATTGTTTTAAATAATTTTTACTCTTTTTTTTTTTTTTTTTTTNTTAAATGGAAGATTAAGGATTGTTTTAAATAATTTTTTTTTTTTTTTTTTTTTTTTTCTTTTAGTATTTCCTTTTAGTATTATCTGGTGAAGCAGATACTGGACTGTATGGTCACCAAAGTGTTATTGTGAAATGCACTACTTCAGGCTACTTGTAAACCCTTTTCTGAGAATTAGTGTTTTCTGGAATTGTTATGTATGTAGTGAACAGCTAGACTTGGAAAGGGAAAGAGAAGAGTTGTAGAATATCTGTACTGTGTACTTGCAGTGCATATTTGTTAATGCATTTTTAATTATCTGAGTGGTTAATAAAACCAATACCTAATGCCTTTGTCCTTATTAAGAGAGAAATCTTGACACTTCTTTCACAGAGGGTGATACATGTAAAATTGAATTACTAATATGTGAAGCTTGTAAATAAAGTTAAGCCATTTTTTAACTAGGGAATTGCAGTGCAGTGCTTTAATCTCCCCTCATATATTAATAGTTAATTTGCATACAAGACTAATGGGTTAAATAGAGTCAAAGCAAAACAGACAGCTCACTAGGTTTATACTTGAAGAGTCAGCAGCACAAAATCAGAACATCTCCAGAATCTGCAATGAAAAAAAATATACCATTCTGTGTCAATGTGGAGAGAAAGCTGTAACAAAAGAGAAAGAAACATAAGAAATGTTTTTGCTGTGATGCTAAACTCAGTTAAACAGGATTCCTGGTATGAGGAGATTGAGGGTGGCTCTTATTATAAAATGGAGGGAGGAGGGGAAAATAGTAATGCCATATTTCCTTTTTGTTTATGATCTAATGCACAATATTTCCATCCATTATTCATCTGAGAAATACAGAAATCTGTTGGTACTTTGGGAGAATTAGGCTGGATAAAAGTGAGTGTTATGCAGTAAATATAGAAAAGTACACTTGTATAAAAGACAGTTTTAACCATTATTATCAAGTAATTTCTTTTTTCAATTTTCCATAGTGTAGTAGTAGAATTATTTGGGATATTTTCTTTCTCAGTACTACTGTTGATAGCTCATAGACAGAGTAACAGATGTATTCTGCCAATACAGGTACCATGGCTGAAGAAAAGAACACCCACTCTGAAAAGTTTTAGCTTCAGTAGGAATTGATTTAGAGTGATCATTTTTCAAATTTTTGTTCTATTTCAGAGATAACTGGTCATGTTGGGCTGTTGTGATGAATTCTGTATTTGTGTCTCAAGAAAGCTACATGCAGACAATTGTTTTCATGTATCAGAAGTAACCTAGAGGGGCTGATTGATTTTGGCAGAGATGATCTGCTGGAGATTGCAACAGAAATTCAATCTACCAGGAAGGAATAAGAGATGTGGTATATATTATAGACCACATGTCACAACATTTATCACTTTGAATAAAATAACAGAAAAGTGTTAATATGGGTGCTGTACATCCTCGGTCAATACTATAAACTCTGAAAGTGATGCCTTTCTTTGTCCATATTAGTCTTGTCTTCTATGTCAGCAGACTTAGGTTACAAAATGTTCCAAAAACATTTTGCACTTAACATTCAGTTCTTAAAAGGAAATAGAAGGTCTTAACCTCAGCTGATTATTTCTTACTTCACTTTTTCTTTCAGAGAAATTCAGATCTAGCGATTTTAAACCATTTTTTTAAGGCAATACTTTAAGGTATAGTAAATTTTACAAGTATCATTCATATATGTGGTAATACTTGTAACATCATTCTAAGGCCTTGTAAATGTAGATTAACTCACTCCTTGTGTTGCTCTTTTTAATGATAATGACATACGCATGACATCATAAGGTATGTTTATTATATATTCACTATCACTGTATGCAATTATATGAAAATAAAATCAAACAATTAATGCCATAATCACTATCTAAATTTCTTAAATTTGAGACTATAAATGTAATTCATGGAGTTATTAAAATAAAATTATTTTTATTTTAATAAAAACTTATTTATAAGTTTTTATTATTTTAATAAAAACTGCTAAACTTATGGAGAGAATAGTGCATACTTTAGTGTCAAAGGAATTAAGAGATTGATCTGCATTTCAGTCAATGACATTTTTGAGAGATATACTAAGATAGAGGAAGCCATAAAAGATGAATTCTTCTGTGTGTTCTGATGTTATATATAATATATAATTCTTCCTTTATTTGCAATAGCTTTTTAAGTAATGCGACTACACAGATAACACTGATTCCCTGAGAACAGCAATTGAAGAGGTTTTAATGGTTATGCAGAATTTAAATAGGAAGGTAAGGAAACAGATCTGATAGACTGCTAAAATGACTGGAAAGGAAAATGATGATTAGAAATAGAGGATATGACCAGCATGTTAGCCACTCAGAAATCTGCATACAGTGTCTGTGTTGGAATCATATGTAGAAATACATTTGAGTGCAAAGGTAAAATATCTTTCTTTTTCTACCATAAAAGAAAGAGAAAGGATTCACTCTACTAAGTACTCATATGTACTCTACTAAGTTCATCTGAAAATATAAGTGATATATGGGAACCTTCCCATGTCCTGTGTTATAATGGCATTCTTTAATGGAATTCAGAGATTTTCATTGCCACCATTTAGCCCTTTGTCAAAATAACATGAGGGTAGTGAAATGAGAATAACTGCACTTCAGTTAAATCCTACTGGATTGTCCAAAGCTGTCAGTCATTCCAGTACTACCGGTCATGCGCAACTTAAGTTAGTAGAATAATCTGGTTGAGACCTGTATCTTGATGGTGATGGCAAATAGATTCCCCTTCCATCCTTGGAAAATGTTTGAACCTCACAGATAAGAACATATACTCAAAGAATGTTTTAGAATACAAGTCCTTTTCTCTTTCACAATGTCTTTGGTTTTTTGTTTTTTGGTTTTTTTTGCTACAGATCTTTGCAATTGGACACATACAGTTTAGAGGCCATTGCAGTGTGTGCTAATATATCAGTATAATGAGTTCTGTAAGGGGGCAGTGTTCCTAGTAAGCTGTGAAACAGTACTTAGTTTAAAGAAGAAAATGTGTTTTACTTCATGCAGTGGTAAATGTATGAGACATTTCCCTTCTCATCTGACTTGTTTTCTGACAACTACTTCTAATTTCTGCTGTTAACATTACCACCACTGAATGCCAAGTTGTCTAAAGCAGTATGGGTTTTAATATTTTTACAATAGAAAATGTTTTGATATTATTAGCCTGAGTTCCATAATATGGATAGTAGTAGGAGGATATTTGTAAATGGCATTTAATCATTCATTTATTTTTTATTAATGACTTTTATAAAGTGTCAAGAGTCAAAATAATTGATAAGACTAGTACAACTGGGTGGTGTTCATTTTAATACCATCTCTTGGAAAAAAAAAAATGTTGATATTGTGGTAAGACCTCAGTAAAATCTAGTTGAATAGCAGACATGTTTTCTGCTTGTGCAGTCATGAGTTTCCTGTTTTTCTGCATCCAAGCCCTCAATCCTTGTTTACTTCCAATTCAGCGCCCTTGTGACCTGTTCTCATTTTCTTGCTGAGCAACTTTTTCAGTCATTCAAAGGGTAGATAGAAATCTCTTAAGTAATTGAAAGGTACAAATGTACAAATATGACACTAAGAGAATAAGTGAGATTATATTTTAAAATACTCTTCAATTTGAGTAAGGTTCTCCTGAAAAGCAGTCTGAAGATAAATAATGCTCATATTTAATAAATAATACTCACTTGATCAACTTGAAATGCTTCTTTTCTTACTCTGAACTTGATCCAGAGCTTTCAAATTACAGTACAACTAACACAAAAGACAATATGTTTTGTACTGAGTTGATAGGTGGAGAGCTCTTCATACAGACTATACAGCGGATATCGGGGAAGTGATGATATGACCTGTATATCAGAAGCCTGCCTTCTTATTTTTCTAGTAAATTGCCTCTGAAGCTGCTATTTAATATACAAAAGTCTTAGAGGAAACAGTCTCTCAGATTTAACTTTTTTCCATTTCACAAAAAAATGCATCAATTAACATGTAATTCTTAAAAGGAAGATAGTCTTCGCTTTCGTTGTTTAGATTTTTGAGTCTAGTCAGATCCATCATGTTTTTTTCAGCATTTTTTCCCCTTTTTCTAAAGTTTATGGAGTTTTCCTTTGAAATTGCTTATACATGTTTTCCAATATATATTTAACCACAGCCCTAGCATTTTTTATGAAGCTGCTTTCATGATAAAGTCCCTTCCCAGTTATGGGAAGTGACAATAAAAAATATGCTAACTATCCTGTCTGATAGTAGTCTGTATTTAGGCTTATTCATTCTTAATGGCAAGAGGAAAGGGAAAGGGAAAGGGAAAGGGAAAGGGAAAGGGAAAGGAAAGGGAAGGGAAA
>VZSG01000334.1:68056-87454 GCA_013398315.1 Nothoprocta pentlandii
GGACGGGAGCGGAAGGGGAGGGGAGAGGCAGACCACATCAAAGATTATCCTTGAACAAGTTTCTAATCTAGAATGTCTATATAAGGATTCATAGCTTTCTACTTTTCCTGAATCCGTATACAGTGGCTCAATTGCAAAATTTTGATTTTGTTCTATTCTTCAGTAATATCTTTTAATATTCTTGTTTATGTTATATTCTTGTTTATGTTATATTCTTGTGATGTGGATGAACTGATATATTCACTTAGCTTTTGTTTCTTTTTTAAAGTAATTTCCAAGTTAGCCAAAATACCGTAATTCCTTTCCACTAAGCCTGAATAATATTTTTGGTTATATCTAAGCTTGCATTTGTACATATATATGATAATCTGAATTTTTCAAGAAAAAATATAATGTTTTACTCCTAATTCTAGAACAAATTTTTTGCACATCTGGTGACTGCAGAAACAGCATCTGGTACTATAACAGTAGGTTATTATAGCTAGGTATGTAGTCAGTGTAGGTTGAATGGCTGTCATTTGATGTAGCAATTATATGTGGTAGTGACACTTGCTACTTTTAAAAATGTTTCTTTTCTATTGTGTATGGATGTTTACACTAACTATAAATAAACATTTTGCATTGAATAAATATATTTTTAGAGAGGATTTGTATATTTCAAGTTTGTGCTAAGCCTATTATGAGGTTGCCCTTAGCCTCAGGCAAAATTTAAATAGTGAGGAAATATGTTGTGAATGAACTATGTGAGAAATTTTGTCTGAATTAATATAATATTTTTGTGCAGTGTTCTCATGAAAAATCCCACGTTCTAGCATGAACCATAACCCATCCTGTTAACTATACATTTAGGAATAAAATAATTTAAAACAGTTTTAATAACAATTTAAATTTAAATTTAAAAAGTGTTTAAATAACAATTTTAAACTTATTGACATAGCATCCATTATTAAAAGATTTAAAATGTACATAAAATGGACAGGATACTGGCTTATAAGAGATATTTATATACTGAGACTGTGTAAAGGAAAGAAAACTCTTGTAACATATGTTACGGAAGGCAAAAAATTGCACCCTACTGATTCCTCCTTATATTTAAATTTCCTACAAAACAAAGCTAATTTATCTTTTGAAAAAGGAAGATTACTATTTGTTAGGAAAATTGTTGAATTATTCTTAGTTTCTGTCTTTCTCTCTTCTTTTATTTTGGAGAGAAAAAAAAAAAAAAAGGCTTCAAGCATTTAACTGAATTTAAATTAATTTTACAGCCTTTTTTTGGCCCGAACATCATTTCTTGATTTAATAAAGTATTTTTCTATAGCCTTAAAAACAATTAAACTAGCAAAATTTAATTCAATCATCCTGTTTTTTAGGTAATTGTATTAAGGACACAAGATTTTGTAAACCTCTGATTTTTAGAAGGCTATAATGCTGTGCTAAACAATAAATGTATTGATCTGTAAATCACCTTTACCTTTAATTAGATGACTTTTATTGTCTTAATTATTCATGGCTGTTCTTCAAAGACTATTTTAATGAGCACAAACTGAACATTTTTTCTTGGCTATTCTCTGTCTTTGAATTTTAAAAATTGGTACTTAAGTCCTACAATGAATATTACAGAATTATCTGGGCTATAGATAAACCTTTCTGCCATACTTGGAGGGCATCTGGAAAGAAAGCTGAGACTAAAAGGAAGAAAAAGTATAGAAAGAAGCTTAAAAGAAAAACATAAACGAAAATTAATCTATACGTTTTATAGAACCTTATATTATTATGTAGATGACACCTTTCCTGAGTGGTGCAGTTTAATTTTATAATAATTATGTGTGGCTTGCAAATTCTGCTGTGTTTACAGATCAATTGCTTTAAAAGAAATGAAGAAAAATATAAGTAATAGATCTTTTAACAGAAATGTTCTCAATCTGTGATTTTTTTTATTATTATTATTCTGTGATATTTTGCCTGGAGTTTATCAATATTCTCAAAACACTCATGCAGAAATATGTCGACCTACCTTAGTTTTAATGACTGTTATCTAGTTTTTCATGCTGCATATTATACTGTTATATGTTATTATAAAATATTTTGGGACAGTTTGATGATTTCAGCATTTCTTTTCTGACTGTTCTCCTGCACAGTTACTTGCTTTGCTGAGGACTTAAGTTCAGGACTTAATGCTCACATTGTGCTTTATTGATCTTTACAAGTAAATAGAAAAGTGTTCATAACCAATGCTCTCTTACTTAATCTGTTTTCCCATTATATTTCACCCTATTTTTGCTGTGAAATGATAAACTGATTAATATTGCCCACTATGTCCTTCCTGTCCTTGACTTCCCATTCATTCACTTTGGGAATACACCACCTGTGGCATCTCTCTTTCTTAAGAAAAGCAGTTTGCAAAAGGTAAAAGCTAAAATCCAAAAAGATAATATTATGCAAATGATAGCATCTTCACTTGCTGAAATGTTTTTGTTTAATTTAAATTCAAAATGCATTAAAGCTTGCAGTTCTTTTAGATGCAAAACCTGATAGTGCCAAAAGAAATCAAGATTATTTTAATTTAATGCTATCTTTCACTAAATTACTGAAGGCTAATGTCCCATTGGCAGAATCAAGAACTTCACAGTGTTGTTAGTCCTTCGTAATATTTTTATTATTCAAGTATATGATGGGGCAAAAAAAATACATGCATATATATCTTGTGCTATGATATCTTTCAGAATGTGAATGATCTACCAATGTGAGCATGGAGTGGTGTTCAACAGATGGCTCCAGGCAATTTGAGATGCAGCTTGATTTTGGTCTACTCATTACAAAAGAATTCCATGCCTTGTTGTGATGTGTACTGTGTTTTCGTTATCCTTTTTATTTTACATGATCTATACTGTAAGAACTTGCATAAAAGATTTCCTTCTGTTTTCTAAAAAGTGGCATATGAACTGATTTGTGTTTCCAAATCATAATAATTAAAAAAAGGCTTTTTTGCTGTGCTTCCAGCCATGACTCATAATGTAAGTGGGTAGTAATTTGGAGGACCAATGGAAAACAAAGGAGAAATGAAAACTGCAATGTATCCCACTCTTTAATGTACAGCAGACAATAATCTGCTTAGCTGCCTGAGAAAATGCTTGAGAAACTGCTTTCAGCAGTTGAAATAGGGTGTACTGGGTGAAATTTTTCTATAATCTTTGACATTTCACATTTTTTTACAAGCTGCAGCATAGATTTTTGCTTACATTTCCAATGTATTACTAATACCAGAATATTTCAATCTACTGTGTCCCTGTAATACAAGCAAAAAATTCTGTGTTTTCATAAGCCAATAAAGTAATATCTAGCCCCTGGAAATAAAATGTATTATCTCTGAAGATTAACAACAACAACAACAACAAAAAGTCAAATAATATGATATGTCTTTCCTTAACTGAGGCCGGCCAGTATGAAGTTAGCTGCAGATGAGTTTAGAAGAAAATGCACTAACCTAAAGTGGAATATTCACAGAGATTTTATGTATGTATTTGCATTTCTTGATGCCTAAATATTAACTTCAGTGAGAAATTGAAGTTTGAGTTTTGACTCAAACCACTTTGAGTTCAGTGGGAACTCAAATTGTCTTTTTTTTTTTTTTTTTTGTGTGTGTGTGTGTGTGTGGTGTAATGTATCATTTACTTAAAATCTCTTTCTGACAAGCTGACAAAAGGAGTATATTAGTTGCTATGCTGTCTAATTACATGTCTTTATTTTGGCAATTATTTCCAATTTGTTTCTCTCATGACATAGGAAGAAAGAAGAGCAGAATATTGTAAATCAAATTTTACAGCTCTCCCCTACAGAGCTATATCTAAGATGGAACAAAATGGTAAAATGGTTGGTACCATGTATTTAGCAGAAAAACTTGTGCTGAATAAAACTAAGCTAATGGAAAAGTTTTGTAGATTGTCTTCAGTGAGGAAGAAATCATTAAGGAACAGAATATATCACAAAATGTTTGCTGTGATTAGTGTAGTGCCATGTCCTAAGTCGTAATCTTGTTTAATTTAAAATTGTGGTACTAACATAAATTGAGATGGTTTAAAGCAGATTATTATGTTTAAATTATATCCTATAAGACAGTACCATTATGACCTATTTTTATTATATGATTTTAATGCAAATAGTAATGAAAATGCATTTTGTATAAGATAATTAGGAGAGATAATACAGGTAAAATATCCGCATACTTAATTTTTGCTTATAAAACATTAAACATGATGGCAGATACATTTCTTCTCAAAATGGTGAAAATATTGATACATTAAATTGTTATCAAGACAAGCCTCATTAAAATACAAATCTGTAAATCTGAATGTTGAAATATATTGAAAATACTGCTATTTGTCATCATTTTTGAGGATATTATAAGAAAAAAATTAATTTTCATTTTCAGTATATATTTTCTGCAGAGGTACCAATTACAGCAGCAAAAAAATCTGACTACTATTTTTTTCTTATATGGAGAGATAGCAACAAAGTTATTACATAGGAAATAATTGAAATAAACTGTAAACTGCAATTATACTATTGTCACTTTGTAATTTTGTGATTTTTGAGCTAAAACAAATGAGTATGAGCTAAAAAACGAATATAAAAGAATATATTTTAGGAGAATTATTTTTTGCTTAAACATCGGGAAATAGCTCTCTAGAATTTCTCTATATTGGATTATTAGGATTTACTTTTTAGCATTCAGGAACAAGTTCTTTTAGGTACAATAATATGGCTTGTTTTCTTGCTGCTGAATATGTTAGCTCATGTTTTCAAGCTTCTGAGCACTTTAGTTCATCAAAATCACATGTTTACGTGCTTTACATGCAGGCACATCTAAATTGTATTTGAACAAACAAAATTTTCATCTTGAGAAATACTACCCATGTTGCAAACAATTCTGTACTGCAGTACTTATGCTTCCATGTTCTGTGTCACACAGAATATGAGGTGTAAATGTGTGCTTTAATTCTCTGCATGTGTTTTTAGTTTGGCCACATCTTGCAGTTCCCTAATTGTTGCTCTGAAGTTTTGGCAGGAAAAAATGTATAATAAAAGATTTAGCTTCTAATTCAAAGCATACTTCAATGGCATTTTCCATAATCTTTTATTTTACTACTCTATCCACTACCTCTAAAAGACATACTGCAGCTCCAGTCTCTTTCTTCCCCTTATGTATGCCACAAACCATTCACTTTATAAATTCTCAGTGGCAGAGATTTTTCCTTCACTGATGCAAAATCACTTTGGGCTTTGGGTATAGACCTCTCCACACTCTGAAGGATCTCTATGAACTCTACTAATATTTAAAGTGCTTGAGGTAGGGATGTACAAAATTCTGCATAAGGAACACTTTTTCTCTTAACTGCAGTTCACTTTTAAATCAAATTTTGATTAAAGTAAGTAAGAGTATTTATGACATCAAAATATGCAATAAGTTACCACATTATAAAAGGTATATATGAAAAAGCAGATAAAAGAACACTTGTTCTGTTACATCAGATTTAAACGTGAAAGCTCTTCTATATTCTTGAAACCAGTAAAGTTATAATAAATGCTTTTCAGATATAAATCTTGTGAAGGATCCTGTCTCTCTATAGATCCCATGTCACAGATTACATCAGAAATACTGTTCTTTAAGACGAGCCAGTAAGTTTTCATAGTTGAAAAGCCATCAGCTCTCTCTCAAAAAAGTACATATAGTATAACTTCATTCTTTGTCCCAAAACTGTTGAACTTCTTTTATCCCCAAAAAGAAATCCTTCAAATAATTTGAGAGCCAGGCCAGTGTCAAGACCCAATTAAATATTGTTTCATGCTTTTGGATACAAAAAAATATAAAATTTCCTTTATCAGTAGAAATGTGATTTATGATTAACAGTTCCTTTACTCCACAAGAAATAGTTTCATCCTTAGAAAGCAATTCAGGGTGCACCTTTCCATTTAAAATGTCTACATTGACTGCATTTTTGTCAGTCAGTACACTTCTGTAACAGTCTTCTAAATGAGATTGATGTATATAGCTTATTATATTCTCTCGCTGAAGAACAGAATTACATCAACTCTTGGGCTTTTGACTGTTCTGAGCTGTACTTGGGATCCTGAAGCACTAAAGTAGAAAACTCAAGAACTCAAGAAAAATGCTTGAAGACAACTAGCATTTTAAAAAACATCTAGTCATTGTCATGTTTTATGTGATAATTTTTGCTTTGTCTTTCCTTCATCCCTATCTGACTTTTATAAATAAGATACAGAAACAAAATTAAAAGAATGCAACCATGCTCTCTGGATATATTAGAATGAAAAACTACACATCTAGTTATTTAAGTTATTTACGTTTAAAACTACACATCTAGCTATTTAAGAAAACAAATTATGCTAAACTTTTAAATATGCAATTATGTCTTTGTAAAGCAACTATTTGAAATACAAAACCAAAGTTTCTTTATATTCTAAAGACATAGACATCTAAAAGTGGACTTCAGACTTGTATTCCCCCAGGCATCCATCTATGCATATAGAGTTTGTGCCATTAATTTCCTTTATTTTTTGTTTTAATGTGAATCCCTGCTGGAAAAAGGAATTTCTACTTATTTTCCTTGGGTCAATTCTCTGAATGTTTAATTGAGGACCTTTCTCTTTGAACATAGGAAAAGGTCATTCAACTTCCTATTTTGAAATTTCTATTTTCTGGAATGAAAGTGAGTTCACATTCTGTTTTTAAATTATTCTGCCATGAGCAACACCTAATGGATATTCCCTGTATAGAATACAAGCAGGGTCTTGCAGTCCTTTTGTGAGCTCTATTATATTTAAAGTTTCTGCAAATGGCTCACACCTGTTTGACATCAGTATTGTTTCAACAAGGACCTTAATATGCAAAAGCCTTATTGGATATAGCAGAGCCTTAGGTAAATTATCATGATAGAAAACATGCAACTCATATGCAATTGAAAATCTGCCACTTTTATTGCAGAATGTTGTACTACATTCTCATCAGGAATAACTGTATTCCAAACAGAATGCTTCATGTCCTTGCTGAGCCCTGTGACAGCCCAGCTGCACTGTATACGGTCTCCTCTAACCTTTTGGTAACCTTTATTTTTCTTTCTCTGAGACTTTGTAGGCAAAATATGAAATCATCTATTACAGGTGTCTGCAAACCTATATACTAAATTTTATACTCAAGAGGGTTTTTTCCCTTTTTTTTTTTTTCCATGAAAGCTTGAATCGTGTTATCTTTATAATGTTATCTTTATACCAAAATATCCTATTTTATTCTCTCGTGCTATTCTCATTTGTTCTGAGATATGCAGAATATTATTGTATGCTGGAACTGTCAATTTTTTAGGTAGCTACATAATAGTAAAGCTCTTGTGTATAAATCAGCCTATCTTGAGCATGCCTCAGGAATGTATCAGTATTCTGTCAACTCCACTGCTATTCCCAGACTTCAAAGACAAGATCTGGACAGCAACATGATCAACATTCAAGCATACAAGAGAAAGATTTTGCAAGATTTTCCTCAGAAAATAGATTTTGCAAGACACTGCAAGTATGGTTTATTAGTTTGTTTATTTTTCTCATTATTAATCTAATTCCCCTAGTCTTAATGTGACCAATTTATCAAAGAGGAATGTATCATTTTCTTAGGTCAACATTCTACATGATCTACATGAACATTCGTTAACATATTGTGTACAGAATGTATGAGTCTAAACCTGCACAGCTTCCATGATATAAACTTCTAACTGGGTAAACATTTGGAATTCAAAAGCTACACAACTTCATTTAAAACAAAATAGCAAAATACAGCTAACATAAAATTTAAAAGGTCATATAAAAGCTTTTTAAGGCTGCTAATATTTCAATTGCAAGAATGGGGAATAGCCAGGAGTTATAGAAGAGCACGAAGTTGGGCTGCTCTGGGAGTGACCATTCCACAGACCACAAACTGGATGTTAAATGGGCTCTGAAGGCACATCAGCTCCACAAGCTCGAGCTCCATGGACTGGAAAAGGAGCGAGTATGGAGGAAAGTGGTTGTGTAATGCCATGTGGATAGGAAAGGGGAGTGGTAGCTGGTGTGGTTGAGTGTGGGACTCTTGTTCTTGATGATGTTATGTCAGGCTGCAAGGAAGAGACAGGAGGAGCTTTTTCACAGTTCATGCTGGTAAAGTGGGGAAGTCATTGCCTCAAAAAATTGCCTCAAAGTCATTGACATCAAAAATTTAGAGGGGCTGAGAAAGCAAGTAGACAACAGCATGGGAAAGGAATGTATTTGAGCTGTGTAACACAGAGGTGTTGCTTGTGGCACAGGGTGTTCTTGAGTCACAAACTTCTGGTGACAGAAAATACCGGGAAATAGCAGTATAGGTTGTCTGCTTTTCTATGCATCTGCCTTTTTCCTTAGATACCTGCGACTGATTGTTTTCTGTCATACCTTACTACCTAAATAATGATAAATTTCCCCAGAAAACTTAAGTATTTTTTCCTACTTAACAATTCAAATTAAAAAATATTATTTCTTATGCCTATTTCTTTTGCTTGTGGATATTGTTTCATAAGCTCTTTTGCAATGTTTTGCTTATTATTCATATGAGAGTCAGAGAGACAGATAGAAACAACAAACATAAATTAAACACTCCTTTTTGGATATAAACTTGTTGTTACTGGGGTTATAGTAGTATTGTATTGTTCTCTGTAAAATTAATTCTGAGCATATAGTTGGCTGGAGGACCTGACAGCGTTGTAGGATATTGTAGTAAGATATGTCAGGCTGAATAAGGTGACCGTTGGCTTTTCTGAATGCCTGGTTAACCTGCAGACTGTAGATAAATCACTGTAGGCTACTCCACCTCACAGATGGATTGGGCATCTTGCGATCTCTGATTTGATATCCTTAACTTAGATGAATGAATCTTTTCCATACTTTCAGAACAAAGCTTAGTTATATGTAGTTTTAGATGACAAAGTCAATTTGAACTTATATGAAAAATAATACATGGAGAGCAGGTTTCTAGTTTTAAGAAGCAACCTTCGTAAGATATTTCCATTAATATGCCCTGTTATACTACAAATGCATTTCTATGCAGAATAAAAAAAAAAAAAAGAATACTTTTTCTAAAATGCAGAGTCTTTTTGTAACTGATTAGACATATGGATTACACATCTATATAACATTTAAATCTCTGTTGAACCTGTATATTTGATTTTGATTCTTATTTTTTGATTTCTCACCACTACTACAGGTTCTCTGTGACTTTTCATGACCTAACACCTGTTTATAAGAGAAAAAAAAAAAATCTTTTAAAATATGAATTATTAGCATATCGAAAAATCCTCCCAAAAAGTGATTTACTTGCCTATAAAAAATTACTTATTTTTTTTGTGGAGAAGAATTTTAAACATACAAAGGTCCCTTCCAGCCTCTGTATGTTAACCCATAGAATAACCAGAATAACCCATAGAATAACCAGAATAACTCATAGAATGGTTATTCTATGATTCTGTAATTTTATGTCATGTACACATCTCTTCACTGTCATTGATCAATCAATCCCAGCAGAAAAAAAAAAAAAACATAAAACAAAAATCTATTTTATCATTATTCATATTTACATTCTTATTTACAATTAAACTTAGTCATTTTAAGAAGACTGTCTATATTTCAAGTATGCTATATAGACTACTCAGTAGAGCTGTAAGACCACTTCATCTGCTTGTATCACATATATGCTGCTTATATCATTGTAAAGTAAAACTATTATGTAAAGTACTTCCTTTGAAATCTTGATACATTTTTTTAAAGTTATACAGAGTTAGTGATTGTGACAAACCAGATTTTGGAAAAGTGCATTGAATAATTGTATACTATATGGAGCTTAGCTTAATCAGTGTTTCTAAACTCAATAATCTTTAAGCATTGCTTTTAAATGATTCTCATCTAGCACTTCGTTATCAGACTATTCATGAGTCTCCTTAGATCTAAAAGGTCAATAAACCTGCATCAGTTGGAAGAAAGTTATAGATTAGATTAATTTTAGGCCATCTTAATTATTTGTGTATTGGAGAGCAATTTGCCAAGGTTTTTTAAGTTCTACCATCTGGCGGCTCGTTTCTTCATGCAGTTTTAAAAGATCAGCTACTTTAATGTTACATGTATAACAAATGTGCCATTTAGCTTGCTCTATTTTTAGAGAACTTGTCCATGTATTGTATACTTTTACATAAACTTCTTTGATGAAGAACTTTTTTATCACTTATTTGGTCCTTCTGCATAAGTGTCAGGAGTGTTCCTCTGAAGTGCACACATTTTCATCACCACTTATGGTAGTGTTTACGAAGGATGGCCTTGGTACAGGCAAACAGATTCCTTCTGAATGAAACTAGAGCAGAAGACTGGTTAGGAGAGTGAAAAATCTTCCAGAATGTACCAGTATATACATTTTAATATAAGGTTTTGAAAACATCGGGATGTGATGCCACATTAAGGAAAACTTCTTTGTGCCTTATAAGATATTGCCTACAGCTTCATATTTGCTATTGACCTTTTCCTCTCTACTGACTCGTGTTGCTCCCTCCTCATTTTTTCCAGCCTCAACCCTCTCAGCCCCTCAAATGAATCAGACACTGTCAGCTAAGCATATATGCTCTTATTATGGACAAAAAATGTTACGGGATTGTAGTTGAGTGAGACAGATTTTCTTTTCTGCAGGTTCCTCTGAGAGAAAACAAACAAAACAACAACAACAACAAAACATGAATACAGAGCCCGAAGCTCTCTCTCCCTGCTTTTCCATCTGTCCTTTTTTGTTGCTGCAACAATAAGCAACATGTACCTGAGGACACTAACCTAGATAGATATTGCAGAATTTACTCTCTAGTGGTGCTATGCAGAAAGGATTGGGATTCTGGATGTTTTTATTGAGATTGATCCAGGATTTTGTCTCAGTTCCAGGGTGGTCTGAGAGCAGATCTTCATTAGTTAGGTGGCAAACAGAGGATCTGGAGTGGAATCAGGATCAGCAGATGTTTGATGATGGTCTCCAGAGTGTCTGTTTTATGATCTTGGTTTATTGAAATATGAAGGTCAACTGGAAGAATAAGAAGGATAAGAAGGAATATGGATGATATGTTGATCCCGAGGAAGGATCTCTGTTCCTCTTTGTGACTGTCACAAATCACTGAGTCATGAAGATCTTTTGAAGAAGACATGTCACAGTAGCAGTTTCCACATAGAGTGATTATCATAAGAACTATTTCTCTTCATCTTGCAATTGCAGGCTTCATGCCTGCTGCTCTGTTTGGACCAAATTTTCCAGATTTGGCATTGTTAGTTCCCAGTGGGCCAATGTAACCTACTGTTGGCAAAGTCTCTTTTGTTGCCCTACGTACCGCCTTCTTACCCATCCCAGATTTGGACATACATACTGCTTCTCATACATCAACTTAGAAGTTGTGGACAATATAAATTGATAAACTTACAAGTTTCAAGGAGTAAAGCTTTGCTGATGTTTGAACAGTGTTGTTGAGCCTCTTGTTTAGCATCAGTTGTATTTTCCACTTAGGTACTTGGCCTCTGACTAGAGATGTATCCTTTGCCAACATATGCATTTTCCGGGCCACAGGGAGTGGGTGGACTGAGGCAGTGAGACAGAGCCATGGAAACCATCAGGAGAATGGAAGGTGGAGAGCTTGGGAAGGTGGAGAGCTTAAATGAAAGTTCAGGCATATGAGAGGGTTTTTTTTTTTTTTTTTTTTTTTTTTTTTTTTTTTTTTTTTTTTTTTTTTTTTTTTTTTTTTTTTTTTTTCACTTGGAAAGGAAGTAGACTATATCTCTTGTTTTACAAGAGCAGAGGAAGAAAGAGGAAATTCATTTGATGAGAAGGTATCTTGCTGTCTTCTGGAGCCTAAGAACAGGTTGTACCTCCCTAGTCCTTTTTGCGTCCCATGTATGTGAGACACAGTACTGTCCACCATAGGCCTTCCTCATGGCCCCTTTTCTCCCCCTAGTGAAGAGCAAGATGCCACTACTCTGAATAGCATGAATCTGCCTCTCATGAGCTACATTTTTCCATAACAATTCAGTCAGGCTGAAGGGGATTTTCAAGTGGGTCCTAAGATATCTAGTCATAGACTAATAAGCAAGGAAGGTAACAGGTCAAGGGAAACATATCTGACCGGAAGAGTTGGTAAACTGAGAGAAAGAGAAGGGGAAATGACACAGACAGATATTGACATTCTCTTGCTATGTAATTGTTTCATTGTACAACATTCGCCACAGTGTTAAAGGCATCGATGAGCAAACACATTTCCCATGTCCTTATGGACACTCAGAGCACTTTTTACAAAGACAGCAAAAATGAGTGTAGTTTAAAATGTCCTGACTGATTTAGGATTATGTGGAATATACATCTGGGCAAATAGCTCCTGAGAAAAGTGGTTCTTGCTGTTGAAGTCTGGATAGAAAGGCTCACCATGTCCTCAAAGAGGTTATACAGGGCAGATTTAGCAATCATAATTAAGGAAGTATCAAAGATATCGGTGTCTACTCTGCTTTGTGAAGCCTACCATTTTGAATTCAAGGAAAACAAAATCGTATTTTACAGGTATGTGGCATGCAAAGATGTAATGACATGAGTTCTATCATTATCTGAGTAGAGACACAGGTGCTGGTGTATGGGGTACCAAGTATTTCAAGTTGGCATCTGCTCTGGTATTTTTTGAATGTTCCTGTTTTGCTGAAAAAGATACCAGCATCCCTCAGTCTGGGGCAGAGTGGCAGAACTTGGATGTTAGTCATCATTCCTGGGATAACTCCTAAATTCTGGTTTATCTAAGCATGAATACCCTGGATTGACACAACTGTGAAATGTGGAGCTTGTCAGCAGGTGTCCCTATACACTCCAGGAACTTACAGAGAGCAAAGACTCATGCTCCGCATACCTAGATGGGCTCATCAGTCTTTCTTATATGTACTAACATATATGAGGAAGAAGGTATGCCTAGAAGAGATAAACTAGTACTTTTAGAAATGTTTAGACATTCAGTTTTTTTTTTTTTTTCTGAGTTTGCTTTTGACTTAGCAGTGTTAAGAGAAAGAATAAAGGAGAAAATGCATATATATTCTTTTCTTTCAGATCATTTTCAGAAGTAAGCTTTGAAAGGAATGTGAAGGGCAATTGGCAGTAGTTCAGGATCTTCATCCTGCTCTGGGGTGAAAAAAGTTAAGCATTTGTTAGAGAAAGTGACATGAACAAGCCATAGTAATGTAATGAAAGACAAAAGTGAACAAACTGGTTCACTTTTCTAGTGAACCAGTTCACTAGACTAGGTTCAGGCCTAAGAAGTGACTTCCAGTATGTGCAAAAAGACGAAAGCAATTATTGGACCGAGTGCTAATATCTAGCTCTACTATCACTCAAATGCTTTATAAATAACTGAGGAACATAATGAGGAAAGGACTGAAAAGAATGTGTATCCAGAGGACATTTGTGCTGCTTCTATTCCTCTAATTTCTTTGGTTCTAATTCCTTCAAATAGCTCTCTCCTTTTAATTTATACTGTGTTCAGCTCTCTTTGTGCTGTCTAATGGATTACAACCTTTATAACACAGAAGGCTGCACTGGCAACTGTCCAGGAACCAGAGGGCTACAACTAATTTACATATCTTTTTACATGAAATTACTTGGAATTTGCATCAGTTTGGCTTCCTCCTTGATTTGCACTGGGAATAAATAAGATTTGTTCAAATTAGCAGGCAATAACTTTACCCTTAAAAGACTATTTTCTCATGATTTTTGAACAACCATTTTATTTGTATTATCCATTTTTTATTAGTTTTGTTTTTACCTTATTATGCTAGTAGCAGTAAACCATTAATAAAATAGTAGTATCATAGAATCATAGAATGCTTAGGGTTGGAAGGGACCTCAGAGGTCATCTAGTCCAACCCCCCTGCTCATGGAGGGTCACCTAGAGCACGTGGCACAGGTCTGCATGCAAGCGGGTTTTAAAGATCTCCAGAGAAAGAGACTCCACAACCTTCCTGGGCAGCCTGTTCCAGGGCTGTGTCACCCTCACTGTCAAGAAATGTTTCCTTAAGTTCCTGTGGAACTTTTGGCGCCTCAGCTTGTGGCCATTTCCTCTAGTCCTGCCCCTTCTGAAAAGAGGCCAGCCCCCTCCTCCTCACTGCCTCCCTTGAGGTATTTATACACACTGATCAGGTCCCCCCCTCAGCCTTCCCTTCTCCAGGCTGAACAGGCCCAGCTCCCTCAGCCTTTCCTCCTAGGGCAGATGTTCCAGGCACCTGATCATTACCCTTCGTAGCCCTGTGCTGGACTCTCTCCAGCAGCTCCACATCCCTCTTGTACTGGGGAGCCCAGAACTGAACACAGTACTCCAGATGTGGCCTTAGCAGGGCTGTGTATAGGGGGACGATCACCTCTCTCAGCCTGCTGGAGATGCTCTTCTTAATGCACTCCAGGATCCCATTGGCCTTCTTGGCGACCAGGGCACACTGCTGCCTCATGGTCATCTTGTCCATCACGACACCGAGGTCCCTCTCTGTGGGGCTGCTCTCCAACAGGTCCACCCCTAATCTATACTGATGTCCGGGGTTATACCTCCCAAAGTGCAGGACCCTGCACTTGCCCTTGTTGAACTTCATGAGATTTCTAACCGCCCAGTTGTGCAGTCTGTCCCGATTGCTCTGGATGACAGCACAGCCAGGGCTATCAGCTATTCCTCCCAGTTTGGTATCATCGGCAACCTTGCTGAGGGCGCACTCCAGCCCTTCATCCAGCTCGTTAATGAATAAGTTGAACAGGACCGGACCGAGAACTGACCCCTGGGGAACACTGCTAACTACAGGTCTCCAACTAGACTCCACACCACTGACTACCACTCTCTGCACCCTGCCACTGAGCCAATTCCTAATCCACCTCCCCGTCCACTCATCTATCCCACACCTTCGGAGCTTGCCCAGGAGGATGCTGTGAGTCTTTGTTTGTGGAGCTTGTGGAGTCTCCTTCTCTGGAGGTCTTCAAAACCCGCCTGGATGCCACCCTGTGCCACATGCTCTAGGTGTGCCTGCTTGAGCGGGAAGGTTGGACTGGATGATCTCTAGAGGTCCCATCCAACCTTGAATATTCTGTGATTCTGTGATTCTGTGAAAAGCTTTGTTCAAGTCCAGCTAGATGACATCCACCACTCTGTCCTCCTCTATCCAGCTAGTCACTCCTTCATAGAAGGTGATCAGGTTAGTCAAGAATGATTTCCCCTTGATGAATCCATGCTGGCTGCTCCTGAGCACCTTCTTCCCCTCCACATGTCTGGAGACAGCAGCCAGGATGAGCTGTTCCATCACTTTTCCAGGGATGGAGGTGAGGCTCACCGGCCTGTAGTTACTTGGGTCCTCCTTCTTGAATTTTTTGAAGACCAGAGTGACGTTGGCTTTCTTTCAGGCCTCTGACACCTTCCCCATTCTCCAGGACCTTCCAAAGATGATGGTGAGCGGCTTGGTTATGACATCCACCTGTTCCCGCAACACTCTTGGGTGCATCCCATCAGGGCCCATGGATTTGTGGGTGTCGAGTTTCCTTAGGTGCTCTCTGACCCACTCCTCCTCTACCCAGGGCAAGCCTTCCTCTCTCTGGCTCTCTTCATGTGTCCCTGGGGCCTGGGATTCTAGAGGGCTGCCCCTGACAAGCACAGAAGCAAAGGCAGCATTCAGCAGCTCTGCTTTGTCCGTGTTTTTCGTAACCAGGGTACCCACCCCGTTCACTAGTGGACCCACGGTCTCCCTGATTTTCTTTTTGTTGTTAATATATTTGAAAAAGTTTTTCTTGTTGCTCTTAACATCTCTTGCCAGATTCAATTCCAAGTGTGCCTTAGCTTTTCTTGTAGCATCCCTGCATTCCCTGACAATGCTCCTGTATTTCTCCCAAGAGACCTGTCCTTTCTTCCACATTCTGTATACTGCTTTCTTCTGTTGGAGTTTTGCCAGGAGCTCCCTGCTCATCCACACAGGTCTCCTGCCCCCTCTTCCTGACTTCTCATGCACAGGAATGCACTATTTCTGGGCATGGAGGAAATGCTGTTTGAAAACTAACCAGCTCTCCTCTACCCCTCTTCCTTCTAGAGCCCTAGTCCATGGGATCTTTCCCAGCAGGTCTCTGAAGAGGCTAAAGTTGGCCCTCCTGAAGTCCAGCGTGGCAAGGCTACTTACTGCCCTACCTCCTCCTCGTTGGATCCTGAACTCCACCAGCTCGTGACTGCTGCAGCCAAGGCTGCCCCCCACCTTCACATCTTCAACAAGGCCCTCTCTGTTTGTTAGTACGAGGTCCAGTAGCCCACCTCTCCTTGATGGCTCCTCCACAACCTGTGTCAGAAAGTTGTCATTGACGCACTGCAGAAACCTCCAGGACTGTTTGTGCCTTGCTGTGCTGTCTTTCCAGCTGATGTCAGGGTAGTTAAAGTCCTCTATGAGAACCAGGGCCTGTGACCATGAGGCAACTTCCAGCTGCCTGTAGAAGGCCTCGTCAACCGCCTCATCCTGATCAGGAATAAACCGTGTCTGGTTTACAGTCAGTAAACCATGACTGATCATAATGAAATGGTTGTGATCGATGACATTTTTTTCTAGCATATTATCTTGGGTTTTTTTTTGTCTGTATTTCAGTCATTTTTACTGAAAACTTGAGATTAGACACAACACTAAGACTTTTATTAAAATGTATTTTGTTTTCAGTAATGTTAAATGAATGGCATGGGAACAAAGTAACTGTGGATTTTTTTATTATTATTAGTTTATTACCTAATGCACTTAAAAATACTTGAAATGCAATCATTCAGACCTACTGTTCGACCATGAAATGATTACTTGAATCTAGTAGGCAAGGCATTTTCTTGAAACAGAGTTAAATGAGAGCCTTGAAGAAGTTCAAATCACCTTTGAGTCTGGCTTTTCCCAGCATAAATTGTTAAGGTATTTGTGATCCTGCTGTTATATTCTATAATAATCAAGTAAAAAAGCTTGTCCTGAAATGTGTCTGAAAGCACATATTATTCCTTGATTGAATTTTGGTTTTGTTTGTGAAAACTGTTGTTGTGTTCAGAACAGGAACATGAAATACATCATTAATTTTTACATATTTACATACATATATTTGGATATTGTGGTGTCAGTTGCCCTGAAGGAACCGCAGGGGTGAACAAATAGCCTCTTTAATGCTGTAATGCTGTAACTCTTTCCTTTTATCCCGCAACACCCAACCAGACCGCGCCCCATACTCGCAATCACCAGAAGGCCATTGCCTCTTGCCATTTACGGTCCTCCACGGGATCCTCCTCGTGGCCACCTAGTGCCTTTAGCTCCTCCATCTCGGGGCCTTGTTTTCCCTTTCCCGGATTGCTTCTCAGTTTAACCCTTTCCGCCACAGGATATATATTTTCCCTCACTCTAATGCCAGTGATTTCTTTATAGTGACTTTTCCTTCTCAATCTAAAATAATATTTTTACTAAATGCATTGCAGTTCTATTAATACTCTCTCTCCTTTTTTTTTTTTTTTTTTTTTTTTTTTTTTTTTTTTTTTTTTTTATTTTTTTTTACTCTCTCTCCTTTTTTTTTTTTTTTTCCTTAGCAATTTTTTTTTTTTTTTTTCCTTAGCAAATTTAACAGCATTGGACAAAATCAAGCAAGTACCTGTATCATGGTTCTTAATGATATTTACCTAAGTCTTCAGTGTAAAGGGTTGATGTGTATCTTTTTCTGGAATCTCTTCAGTTATATTACTTCTGCACAACATCACTGTTCTTATTACTAGCTAATAAGAGCAGATGGACTAATTATGCTCTTAAGAAATTAACTAAAAAATTTATAAAGATGTCGTGGATTGTGGTTTCCTGAGTGTAGTTTGGGAACCATCAGTGAATGAAGAATGACATTTTGACTGAAGTCCTGACTTGCTCTAACAGTAGTTCCACCACAAGAGGGATGTGGAACTCCTAGATGGGGTCCAGTGTAAAGCAACAAAGATGATTAGGGGACTTGAGCACTTATCATATGAGGAAAGATTAAGTGAGATGGGCCTCTTTAGCCTAGAGAATATTGAGGGGAGATCTTACCAATATGTACAAATACCTGAGGGAAAAGGGGATGGGCCCAAACTCCAAATTTTTGGTCACCACCAGTGATAGGGCAAGGGGTAATGGGTATAATTGAAACACAGTAAGCTCTGTTTCCATATGAGAAAGAACTTTATTGTGAGGTTGGCAGAGCCCTGGGACAGACTATCCAGGGAGGTTGTGGAGTCTCCTTTGGAGATCTTCAAAACACACCTAGATGTGACCCTGTGACATGTGCTCAGGATGTCTCTGCTTAGGCATGAGGGTTGGACCAGATGATCTCTAGATGTCCCTTCCACCTTAGGAAAACATTAAATATTAAAAAAAAAATAAAAAAGCTTTCTGGGAATTTCACCAATTGATTTGTTAGAAGAAAATGAAGATATCTTTTTACACATTAAGTAGAGTTAGAAAAGTTCAAAGATGTGGCAGAAAAAGAAATTTACAATTTTAAACATCAGCAAGTAACTAAACCTTTCCTCATTTCTGAGAAATTTCATACAAACCAGGAAACTTTTTGAAGATGTGTAACAGGTGGAAAAGAATCTTCCAAATATAGTACAGATCTTTTTTCTTTATGGTGTTATGTAGTTAGCCACATCACTTTGCTTTTCATTAGCCTATTGTAGGATTTCTTTTCTCTTAAATTGGATCTAGTCTATTCAGTGAAATTAACATGAATAATTTAAATGAACCACAATTTGTCTCCCTTAAATTAATGCCATGTAGTAAAGGATATTTGGAAAGGGAGATTTGACTGTTCTTAGGACGTGATAATAATAAAACTTCCAAATCTTAACTTCACTTAGAATGATATACTTTTTATGAGTGATTACATAATTACATATGAAAAGTTTGCAAATAAGAAAATTACTGTAACTTAAGGTTATGATATTATTATTGGATGATTAATAAAATAATGCTGCAAAGACTACTATTTTATTTAATGATGTAATTTATTCTTTTCTCTAGAAGAAGCCTCAGACTGAAAAAGACTGTAATTGTGTAGTCTGTATTTATATTTCACAGTAAAGATGAACAATGGCTTTAACTTTTGGCAATTTTCATTAAATTTTAAAAGATTGAAATTTTACATGCACAAAATACAGCTGCAAGAGAAAAGAAATATTTAAGAAATATATTTTTGAATTACTAGTTTAGCCTCAAACACTCTTTATTAGTTTTATAATGAATACTTACCCAATTCCAAATGAGAGAGGTTTTTTTTTTTTTTTTTTTTTT
>VZSG01000334.1:87555-105816 GCA_013398315.1 Nothoprocta pentlandii
GATGGTGCTTTACAAGTGAGGGGAATAATCACCTTCCTTTTCCTGCTGTCAATGTTTGGTTTTGGTTTTGGGTTTTTTTTTTTTTTTTGTACATGGCAGATAGTGGAATTGTCTACTTCTTAATTGCATATGAAATAACAAGCATTTAAACTCCAAATTTATTTTAGTGTTCAACCTGAGCCCAACATAAGTTTCACATAAGTGTTAATCACAATATTTTGTTAGAAATAATGCTACCTTGCAGCAGGATGATCGCTGCTAAGAGAAATTGGTTGCTGCTGAAAACTATACTTTTCATTAAAGAGATATAAAAAGTCAATTCGTGTATATAGATATTTGATGTTATAAATAGAAATTTTTACTTGGCAGTGGTGCTTCTTACTAGCTGAAATGCTAGACTTTGGGGCTAAATAAAAGAATAGCAATAATAATTTATTTATTCTCCAAAGGTCCCAGAAAGGATGGTTGGTTTCACCATCCTCATCTCCTGGGAAAACTGAGATAGATGGCTGCCTTCTTAATAACTTTTTTATAGTGTAGGAAGATGATGATAGAAATCTAAATAAGTCATTTTCAGTTCTACTTACTGCCACTGTAGTGAGAAGACATCTCTCTGGGAATGCACCAGGGTACATGAAGTACAAAGAGTAACAAGTAAAAGCATTGATTAAAAATGGATAGTTATTGAGGTTCGGTGCTTTGTTTAAATTGTAGAACCATGGATAAACTGTACAAATGTACCTTAGTGACGTGAGAACTTCAAGTTTGTTACCTAGAAATTTATGTATGTATGGTTAAAAGCAACTTCCAGTAAGTTCTCTTCTGTTACACATCTTGTTCTTAAAATAGCTAAAATGTTTTTATGGCACTATGCAAAATATAATATTCAGTGTGAAGAAACACTATAATGTATCCCACTTTTTTTATCTTGGAGGAATATTCTTTGAGTCTTTGAATAATGATGCTTATTTTTCATTGTTGTTTTTAAGTACTCACATGACATCTGTCTTTGTTAGGAGAAAAGATCTGTGTAAAGACAAGACACTGTTCACAAGACGGTGATTGGTTTTAATGTTTTGTACTTACCTTACATCCAGAATTTGATCTTTTTTTTTGTCTTTTATTGCAAATATCCCCCTGATAAGTGACCTATTTCCACACTGTGTCAGGATGAAGAAAGCATTTTTTTTAGTAGAACAGAAAACAAAAAAGTGGCTTTCAGCACACACTATAAGATACTAAAAATAAAATGTCATGAGACAATTGATGGACTTGTTTCAAATGGTACAATCCTTAGCTCTAATTCGTAAGTCTTGGGGAAAAAAATCATTTACAGAAATTAGTTAACAAATTATGACTAAAGTGAAACAAAATGCATAATATAACTCATCACAGCACATCCAAAGACTTATGGCTTCATAAGACACTATCCTTCTGGTCAGATCGTCAATATTTTTTGCCTTTTTCTAGCTTTGCCTTTTTCTAGCTTTGTCAGATCTCAGGATTTCACTTCCACTGTCAGGATTTCTTTTCTAAATGCATTTTTGTCCACTGTATGGAAATGATAACTAAAAATTGATGCAATCCTTCCTCTTCACTTAAATATTTTATGTATTTATTTTGTTCTTGTCTCTCTTCCCACTGCCCACTCATATGTGACCCTCTTTTTAATATATGTAGTAAGTAATTGATTGTCCTTCACTGAACGGTGAAATCCATGAGTATGATTTGTAGTCATAATTTTTACTTTTTATGTGGCAGGATTACTATGAAATATTTTTATGTCTTGAGTCAAAAAAGGCAAAACCTTTTTTTTACTCTCCCACTCTTTTTTCTCCCTGAGTACATGACAATCACTTTTGTGTCCTCTCATCGGGGTACTTTCTTCTTTGACAAGCATTTGTGTAACAGTAACCCTAGAGTAGAATACACAAAATGATATATTTTAAGAATACCTCTTAAGAAAGACATGCACTTGCAAGTACTGCATAAATTAACAAATAAAATGCTGGAAGGAAAATGTTGAAATCCATGGGTATAATACTGAAATGGGTATATACATGATTAGTAATCTTTTTACTGGGTCTAAACTTAAAGGAATGATTATTTGAAAGAATAGTCTATAGAATTTTTGGAATATATCTGATCTATTCCTGGCTTGTAAGGGAGACATAAGCAGAACATTTTCTGACGAATACATTTCTGTGTTTAAAAAGTCTCTTTAGTTACAGTTAATAGAAATGTTTGATCTTCTCTGTTATCTGGCTTGCAGGGGGCATCAGAAAGCACATTACTATTTCATGAGGGCATCTTTTGAACAAAGCACTGTCATATGCTTTCTATAAATAAATTTGAATAAACTTTATGCTTCATTTCAAAATACCACATAAATTTATTTATATACTTCTTTATCTAGACTGGTACATGATATTTACAGATTATGGGATAATTTATTTTTCTGTTAATTTCTGTTACCAAATGAGTTAAATCCTGAAACACCACTTCTCTGAGGCAGCATGGAGAATGTAAAAAAATATACTTTTCTGCTACTTCAGTAAGCAAGATGTTTGAAACAGATGCTCATATAGTGTGAATCACAGTGGTCCCATTACCTTTTGCAGAACTTTACTGCATTGTATCTACTGATATGGGCCAGTGACATGTTATTTTATTGCCACTGTCAAGTATCATATTGCATTAAAATGCTGAATGTCTTTAGCATAACTAAAGTGCTCTAAGTAGAAATAAATATCTGATTTTTTTCATATCAATTTCTGTCATCTCTCTCATGCTTATTGTTGTCTATCTCTGCCTTTCTTACCTCTTTCTTAGAGATCCACTTCTTTGATGTTATTTCTGATTTTTTGTCTATGCCACATGCTCTAGGTGTCCCTGCCTGAGCAAGGGGATTGGACTAGGTGATCTCTAGAGGTCCCTTCGAACCTCAATCATTCTGTGATTCTGACCTTTACTTTATTGATGTCTGTTATTTCATAACTTCTACTGGTGACATTTTGCTGCTTCTTCCAGTCTTCAAATGTTTTGAACTTGTGTTACACCAAAGCCTTCTCTTGATGGCCCACTGATTCCTGCTCTCACTCCATCTTTCTCCATTTTCATCAAAATCCATATGATTTTGTTCTAGCATCTCATCTTTTTCTTAATATTTACATTGGAAGAAAACTTGTGATTGTCTTGTAATATTGTCAGTAAAATAGTCTATTTGGACTAATGAAATCTAAGATCACACCCTAATGTTATCCTGGTGAAGCTTCATTGATTCCAGATGTACTAAGTTTTTGAAAGAGTAGTAGCATAGTAGCATAAAACTCTTACTGTGGAAGGCCAAGTTTAAACCTAACATGCCTTGCCATTTCCATTCCTGCCTAATTCCTGAGGATCTTGCTCTGTCCTCAGTAACTTTGAGAAATTTGTCTTCTTGGAAGGACTTTTCTTGCCTCAAACGAAACCTAACTTGGGACATAGTATCTCTCCCCAGATACTGGGGAGGAGAGAGGGAGGATTTCTTTTCCTAAAATATAATATTTTTAAATCAAGTCAGCAATAAATCCCTTGAAATTATCTGAACATAAAAGTTCTTGGCAAAGACTCAAAATAAAATTTTATATTCTACCCTACACATTGATGTTTATTTTTGTCAATATTCTCATATTCTCATTCTGGAATATTCTCATATTCTCATATTCTCATATTCTCATTGACCATGAGGCAGCAGTGTGCCCTGGTGGCCAAGAAGGCCAATGGGATCCTGGGGTACATTAAGAAGAGCGTTTCCAGCAGGTCGAGAGAGGTGATCGTCCCCCTATGCACAGCCCTGCTAAGGCCACATCTGGAGGACTGTGCCCAGTTCTGGGCTCCCCAGTACAAGAGGGATGTGGAGCTGCTGGAAAGAGTCCAGCACAGGGCTACAAGGATGATCAGGGGCCTGAAACATCTGCCCTAGGAAGAAAGGCTGAGGGAGCTGGGTCTGCTCAGCCTGGAGAAGAGAAGGCTGAGGGGGGGCCTGATCAGTGTCTATAAATACCCCAAGGGAGGCAGTGAGGAGGAGGGGGCCGGCCTCTTTTCAGTGGTGGCCAGCGATAGGACTAGAGGAAACTGCTGCAAGCTGAGGCACCAAAAGTTCCACAGGAACTTAAGAAAACATTTCTTGACTGTGAGGGTGACAGAGCCCTGGAACAGGCTGCCCAGGGAGGTTGTGGAGTCTCCTTCTTTGGAGATCTTTAAAACCCGCTTGCATGCAGACCTGTGCCACATGCTCTAGCTGACCCTGCATGTGCAGGGGGGTTGGACTAGATGACCTCTGAGGTCCCTTTCAACATTAAGCACTCTATGATTCTATGATTTCCTATGGATTTTTTTCCTTGAATGTTTGGATTTTATTTCATACTTTCTTAATTCTGTCCTCATTATATTCTAAAATGCCATGATTCCTAAAAATATTTGTTTTAAATTTATAGCTGCTCCTCTCTCACTTGTGCAGACTGCATGAAATGCCTTTAGGAATGGAACTATGGAATTGGTTTCATGTAGACTGGATAAAAGGGACAAAAATCATTTTTTTCAAGGCTGGTGACATCCAGATTCTTCATGTTCGTATATGATTTTCCTTTTCTTGAATTTTCTTCCAGAGAAAGAACCATTCTATTTCTTGTTTCTGGACATCTTCCACTAGTTTTCTCTGTTTCAGTCATTGTTCTTTGGGCATCAAATATTGTTCCAGACTGAGCAGGCTGGAGCCTCACCAGTTCTGCTTCATCCTCCTGCTAAGTCTACACCTGTAGCCTTACATCCATCTGTTCCTCTACAAGGTCACTTCGTTTACCTTAACTCTCTGACTTTCCTGAAGTGGTTGTGCTCATGTTATTTAATATATATTAATTCCCTATGTACCTGTTTTCTTATTTTCTTCTATATTTCATGCTACAGATCTTTCATATTATACCAGCAAATATTTGTCCCTTTTTGGGGGCACATTCTCTTCCCAGGTACTAGGGTACCTTTGTGTGAAGCTGCTAGCAGTATCATACATTTCATATTTTTCCTTTTGCTTTTTTTTTAAAGCATTTAAAATATCAGACATATTTAATAGGGAACAGCAGCGCTAGATGAGTTACTCTGTCATGGCTGCAGTCTGTTGATGTACACACATCTGCTAATGTTTTCCTACTGCTACGTGAAAATTTGATTTGAAATTAGAGTAGTTTATGCTTTAGTTCACATGGGACTGGCAAACCCACCTAAGATTGTTCGGTTGAACCTACTTTTACACTTTGTGCTACTCAACATAAAGAAGGAATATTTCTGGAGCAGCCAAGTTTGTACACAAGTAATAAATGGATTAGAGAGGGTTTGAGGTTACTTTTGAAAAATGTTACAATAGTTGTAACAGTTAAGACCGGTATCCAGTTGCACTGGTCAGATTCAATGCAGTTAACTACTACAGGCCCATCTTCAGAAATGAAGCATTTGGAAGGAGAAGGATGTGATTCAAGTGATGCCAGAAGGCATTCCATAAGAAGAAATATCTTGAGAGACCTAGTTTTTCATATTCTTTATAAGGCGATAGAGAGAAATGTCACAAAGAGAAAGAAACCTCTGGATTCTGGCTGACAAGTCTCATCCATCTCTTTATTTCATACAATACTTAAATGGCAAAGGAATTGTAAAATTCTGTTTGTGGTCATGCAGCAGACATAGTTCAATAACTATCCAGGAATAAACAACTCTCCTATAGGATGCCTGATATTAAAAAAAAAAAAAAAAAAAAAAAAAAAAAAAAAAAAAAAAAAAAAAAAAAAAAAAAAAAAAAAAAAAAAGATTGCAGCCTAACACTCAATTCAGTCACTTCAGAGGAAGTTCTCTTCTTTCACCTGTGTCTGAATAATTTTCCTTAGGTTACCTTAGATTTCACTAGATTATGTGATTTACCCTGGACTCAAAAATATAAACAAGATCTTTCCTAGGATAGGACTGTCTGCCAAGACTTTTGTTACGAAAGAGTTTCATCCCTACAATTTTTATAGAAGACAGATTAGTATTCCTCTGCATCATTTGTTTCTATGTATATCCACATTATTAATTACCAAATCTCTGGGAACAGGTCTTGTTAATTAATATGCATTCCCTCTGCTGACTGTTTGCAAATGCAAAGTATACACTACTGCAGATATTAAAACTTGATTGCCTTTTTGTTTGTGTCCATGTTTGTTTTAACTTTTCTGAGAAACTGTTTTGGATTTTAGATAGAGTGAAAGTGAAAATTATGTCCGCACTGATATACTATTCTTTTTGCACATCTTAAAACTCTGCAGCAGGTAGATTGAGATTTTTTTTCCTCTGTTCTTCTGAAAATTATGAGGTGTAATTGAATACTTTGCTTTATACTCCAATATATAATATAAAAATAACTTGAAAATCAATTTTTAAATGAAAGAGAATATTGCATTCTCTATAAATGATTCAGTAGTATCTTTTTGATAACTTTTGAAACTATAAATCAGTCTAAGAAAATTTATTTTCTACAAAGTGCTTGCAAGATGACTATGTCCTCATCTTTAAATAAGGAAGAGCAAAAGATCAAGTGGATGTGGATAACACAAAACAATTGTACCAAGGATATTGATATCATCACTAAAAAGATTTTGAGTGATTTTATCTCATTCTATCTATGACTTAATCCGTGGAACTGAATGAGAAGTTTGGAGGTTCCTAACTGCTCTGAAAGCATTTTCCTGTCTGGCTTCACAAGTTAAAAAAAAAAAAAAAAAAGTTTTCATGCCTATATCTGCCTTGAACCAAAGTGCAATAAGTGGTCATGATCACTTCAAACTCATGCTTCTAATATGAAATTAAACATTGATGAAGATTTAAAAGTACGATGGGAAATATGTATATTTATGTAGGTCCCTTGTACATCTTTCCTTCATATTATTTGGGAAGGGAGGCAGAGTACAGAAATACAAATAAATTTTCAAAAAGTTTTAGTATTTTGAAATCACAGAAAAGGAAAAAAAAAAAAAAAGAGAGGAG
The DNA here is from genome assembly GCA_013398315.1 of Nothoprocta pentlandii. NCBI lineage: Eukaryota > Metazoa > Chordata > Aves > Tinamiformes > Tinamidae > Nothoprocta > Nothoprocta pentlandii. The sequence goes on from VZSG01000334.1 coordinate 94,606, forward strand.
AAAAAAAAAAACCCTCAAAATTCCCACAGTCCTCATTAGCCTAGGGGAAGGCAAGAATGGGAAAGAATAGATGAAAGANAAAAGTACGATGGGAAATATGTATATTTATGTAGGTCCCTTGTACATCTTTCCTTCATATTATTTGGGAAGGGAGGCAGAGTACAGAAATACAAAAAAAAAATCAAAAAGATTTAGTAGTTTGAAATAACAACAGAAAAAAAAAAAAAAAAAAGGAGAGAGGAAAAAAAAAACCCTCAAAATTCCCACAGTCCTCATTAGCCTAGGGGAAGGCAAGAATGGGAAAGAATAGATGAAAGATAATACAAGAGAGCAAACAGGCTCAGAAATCTATAGAATGCACTATAGAAAGCACCGCACTTTTACTGTAGGTCTGAGAATCATTTAGTCTCCCTCTGTGATTCCTGTCAAAAATAATTCAGCTGGTTTTATATCATCTTTATTTTGTAATCACTTTTAAATTAAGAAAAAAAAATCCCTGTGGTTTATGAAAGCTCTTTGTGGAACTGCAGGGAGGCAATGGCACAGTCCTGCCAACAAAACAGGTGATCCACATATAAAGACATCAACATGCTCTGAATTATAGATCTGTTTCTCCAAATTAAAGAATGCTTTTGGAACTTATAAAATGAGGTCAATGGACCATTGTGTTATAAAAACTTGAAATTTATAAGGGTAAATATGTTTCTCTAAATTTGAATCCTTGTCTTATTTTCTATTTATTTCAAGAGAATGATTGAAAAATATATCCCAAGTGATTTTAAATTAAGCAAAATAGAACAGTATGTGTTTTCCATTGCAAACTAGCCAAAATTGTTGTTGTTGTTGTTGCTGCTGCTGCTGTTTTGTTGCTTTTTAAATATATATTTCATTTAATATTTTTAATTCCGTTTTTTTTTTTTATGATATATATATATTATTTGAATGAGAAACAAATATTTCACTGCCATGTTTAAATCTCAGGCATTGTGATAATTTGTAATTACTAGGTTTGAAAGATGGAGTACCTTTGTTTCTGTCACTATTTTCATTGTGTATTAGAATATTCAGTTATACTCTGTATGCATGAAAAGGGATTTTTTTTCATTAAATATTCATAGAGTGAATTTTAAAAGTCTACAAATTTCACAGCTTGCCTTGATGGTTCTTCTTTTAAAGTTCAGAGTACTTAATTGTCTGCAAATATTTTTACTCATAATAGTCTAAAGGTACACCATTTTAAACCGTTTTCTTGAACTGCTAATTTCTTCTGAATTCTAAGTACTTTTATAAACATTTAAAGAGTATTAGTGGTATAAAATTACTATCCTTACGTAAAACTAAACTCCCTCATTTGGCCTATACTATATGTCTACTGGTTTCAACTATAGGTCAGTGGTTTCAAGCGGTGATATGCAGCTTACATTTTAGGCTAATGAGAATCAGTGCTAGTGCAGATTAAATAACTTTGATTATATGTTTATTCAATAATTTAGTTACAGCACTGAATATTTTGGATTTCATTGCTCTTTGGAAAAATCTTACAGCACAACCTGTGCTGTTTTTTGATTATATGTTGGTCTGTGAGTCAGCTACAATCCATTAGAACCTTTATTTCCCATATTATTTCATCTTACACATGCAGATTTAACAGTCCCAGCTGACATTCTCTACAATTCACCCATAACACAGTGCAAAGTAGATTGAACTGCCTAATTAATATGTCTTAAAATAACTAAAATTAACAATTCCTGCTGCTTTAGTAAAGGAATATTTGTTTTTTTGTGAATATTCTCTAATTAGCAGAATTCCTTACAAAACAAAAAAGTAAAAATGAAACAAAGACATAAGAAATATTCTGAAAACTTTTTTATTACAGAAATAATTTTTGGTATAAATCAAACTGGGTAGGGCAATTCCTCACTTATTGGTCTTGCTTGTCCAGAACTTACAGAATTTTAATTAGACTATTTGTAGAGGAACATACCACTACAGATAATGACAAATCAGTCTGTCAGCATCATTCCTTAAAGAGTCTGAATGAAATCCTGAAATATAAGTAATAACAAATTCTACTGCATTTGTTGGCTTATTTCAGCAAAAATTCTTAATAATACATTGCATATACAAGACACATAAGACCATTTGCACTCTGTTTTTAACTGTAATGTATCTGAAACCCTTAAGGAAACCAAACAAAATGAAGAGATGAAAAGTTTTTAGAGAATAATTAAAATATGTTAGATGAAAAAAATCATGTATCATCAGAAAAAAAACTGCTTTTGAAGAAAACCTTGGAGAAGGAGTTGCTAAATATACACTGAAAAAAAAAATGAAATTCATGTTCTTTCATGAAAATCATCTGGTTGTCCTAATAGCATGTGTCTTAAAGAGTTTCATGTTAGTAAGACAAAATTTTAAGATACTAATTTGATATAATGTGCAGATCTGCATTTTTTATTGCTATATATAATTTACACATCAATTTATAAATAATTTGTGAAGTGCTTCTTATTGTTTAAAAATTAATTGTTCTATTTTACAGAATAACAAACATTTTTATTTCTTCTTTCTGTTTCTGCTTTGGAAACAGTTGTCTAGGTACATTATTGTATAAAATTTAATTTATTGTTGAGGCCTTTTTAATTTGATACTCTTTTTCCTTTCTCTATTTCTCTTCGACTGGCTGTTCAGAAGCAATGTTTGATGTGCTAAGTTCTGTGTGCCTTTCTATATTTATACTGACTCTGCTCTTTTGAGGAGAGTACAAGAGTAGAAACTATTGTTTTGCAGAACATAGCGGGATTGCAATTACAAAAGCAGCCATAGCGTAGGAAACTGAAATGTGACCTGCATCTTCTGAAAGTCGTAGTCGCTCAGATTTTGTGCTACATCCTGTAGCAACTTATCAGGGCCAACAAAACACACCTTTTATGCAAAGCAAAGAATTTAGAGAGAGTCCAGTCAAAACAAAAAAAAAAAATAGTTCATTCCAATTATTGCAGAAAAAGAAAGTACAGAACACTATTACAGAAAAATCCTCAATGGTAATAGGATTGAAACTGTGGCACACACTCTTCCTACCAGCCTATCTCATTTTTTGATGTTCTGCTCATCCCTTCACTGTTCTTCTGCCTCCTGAGGTCAACGATTACCTGTGAAGCTCTGCAAAGCCTTTGAGCCCCCTTCTTAAAATGGAGTAAAAAGTTTTGTATGTAATTGTCTTTGTTACATGGTTGTCTACCCCAGGAGATAGTGATGATAATGTCCCTTACAATACATTATATAAGTTTATCTGGAGTATTCCCTTCGTTCTGTGGATTGCACCCAAGAATAGTTAAACAATAATTGGGGTAGCTCACAGTTGTCTTTCATAGAAGCTTTGTGGTGACTTTTATTAAGAATAATAAAGACTTCTATCAAACTTAGGTTTTCATTTTGAAGATGAGACTTTCCACACAGTCTGTATAAAAATGCAATCTGCAGAGGGCTGGTGAGGTTTACTCTATAAAGTAAGGAAGTATTGAATCTAGTTCTGATCCAGAATGACCTTTTATTTGTATTCTTGTCGCTATGCAGAAATTAGGGAAACTTTTCCACTTCTTACCATTCTCTCTCATTTTGACTCATTTGAATATTTTGAATATTCATTCAAAGAATTCAGAAGTTTTTTTTTCTTTTCCTTTTCCTTTTTTTTTTTTTCTTTTTATTGTTAAATTAGGTGCTAAAGCAGAATAAGACAAAATAAGAAACTTAGTATGTTAATAATCCACCCACTCCCTTAAGTGGTATCTCTGATGCCACAGTAGTTACAATTTAATTTCTTTTAAGATATGTAGTTGGGGAAAAAAATATATAGCCTATTGTGACATACAGCAGAATATAACATACAGTTTATTATGGCATACAGCAGAACAAAGCAAAATCCATAGCCATGTACCCACAAATTACTTGCTCTAAGATAGTGTATCCTTCTCTTTTCTATTTAGATTGTAAATTTCAACAGGAAGGTTTCTTCATAAATCTTTACAAGCATATAGTCCAATTCAGCCTGTAATGTCTTTAAAAGGCGCCCATAAGAGTAATAAATAATCTTATTACTGTCAAAAATTTATTACAGGTTTTGCATTCAGTTTGTCTCTCAACATTTCCCTAACATAAGACAAAATGAAAAGCTACAATAATTAATGATTCTCTTTCCTGTTCTTAATCCCTGAATGGTATGAATTCTTAAATGATGCAGTATGCATGACAGAGAGGACATACTGGAATATCCACTTGAATATTCAGCATTAGGGAAGATAGGATTATTCTTGTAAGTCAGAAATGTCTACTGAACATGGGAATATAGTCCTCTGAAGTACCTTTATTGTCTTTATAGAATATATTCATTTGTATTTTTCTGAAGAGTTCTTATCTGGTTAACAATAGGCCTTCCGACATGAGCTAATGTGAGCAATTGCTATATGCATCCTCTGAAGATAGAGAACTTTTGTCTTTCAAGTGACTTGGAAATCAATTTAAATCTCCCTGGATAGAAGTGTGTGTATCTATAACTTAGATGCTTAATTATTTCTAACCAAGAGGGAAATGCCTCTATCTCTCTGTCCTATTCTGTTTACCAAAGAAACAGATCTAATTATTTCAGTTTGCCCTACAGTGAACTGGTACGTGTTGGGGGCTGGCAAGGGCTTCGTGAGTTCGCCATGCAAAAACCATGTAAAAGGAAGGAAATAATGATCTGATGTACTACATTAAGTAAGAAGAATGTGCTCTCCTTCCCACATCGATTCTGTACGTTTTCCTCCAGAAGTTAATGTCTATGGTTTTCATCCTCTCATATCTCAGAAGTACTCAAATTCTCGTTGAAAATGCTGGCACATTCTCTCTATATGTATTTAGATCTGTCTTTTATTAGGATGGCTTTAGTTTACTCACTGTCTTTTGGAAAAAAAAAATGGTGTCATGCTGCAATATTGCTATAGAAGCAAGATCAGAGAAAATTTTTATTTATATACTGTATGTGAGACAATATGAAGTATTCTGTGGCTTTCATTAACTTCCCATGACATTAATATATTTCTATCAATTTAAACACTGTTATAAAAAGGATACTCTATATTTAGGATTTAGAATAAAAGCTTACAGTTATGACAAGGTAATTTCAAGTCTTCCTGCTGGTTCCTGTCCTTCCATCTTTTTGCCACAACAGCAAGCTTTTTTTTTTTTTTTTTTTTTTTTTTTTTTTTTTTTTTTTTTTTTTTTTTTGGGTAATTTTATTTTTTTTTTTTTTTTTTTTTTTTTTTTGGGTTTTTTTTTTTTTTTTTTTTTTTTAAACACTCTGAGTTCAGGTATTTCAGATTTTCACTGTCTACACATATGCCAGGGTTTTTTTAATACATTGATTCTGTAGAGTTCTCCATTGCATTTCAGCTGGCTTACTACAGAATTCTGAAGTTGTAATTTCTGACCATTGTCTCAGTGCTAAAATTATACCTTTCTTGTATAAAGCTTTTCTTTCCTGTGCTCTTCTGTTTTTTGCTGATTTTTATGACCCTAGAGACAACATCCAATGGATATGATACAGTATTCTTATGCCATTTGCACTCTCTATTACAACAGATTACAAAGAAAGTTGAGTTTCTGCATACCATTGTAATGACAAACATCTAATATTTCTGTCTCTGTTTCCAGTCTTTTAATCGGTGAAAATGGGGAAAAAAAAGATAGTTTGAGAATAAAAGGTCCTTTGGGAGGAAACATTCCTACCCAATTTTGCAAGGTAATTTATGATTCCTATTGTTTTGTTTAGCATGCTTTTTTTAGCATCCCTTACAACTATGAGTAAGAATCACAACTGTCTTTTATATTAAATGTTACTCATTTTATTATTTCAAACATGGAATAGGAAGAATGTTTGAGAAGCGGTTTCATCACAGAACAAAGATTCCTGAAATCCTAAGGGCAACGAAATCAGAGAGAATCTAGGAAATCTGTGAAGAGAACAGCTACAACAAATATTTAACTACTGCTTTTCTCACTGAAATAATAACTGAAATCTTCGCTGTTTCTAATATATGTGTATCCCTCATCAAAAAAAAAAAAAAAAAGTCTTTTTGAAGAGATTGTGCAGACTTCTGAATATAAATTATATTGGATCACTAGCCAAGGTTTAGCAAAATGGTTTTGAGGTATGAGAGTTCAGGAACTTTTAATTTCAGTTTCTTTTGTAAATTAGAGATACTTTTTTTTCATTTACCCATTTCTGTGTGGACTGTTGACCTTTACTGAATATAACATGCAGGCAGCTAAACTGAATGGGAAAATCAGGGGTTCCATATTAACTTATAAAATATAAGCAGAAAATGTTTAAATTCTTTTAAATGCTTCTTCATCTCATTTCTTATGTATAGAGAGAACATTTTGTTAATAGATTAACTGACATTGAAATCAAGTAGCTGTTTCAGATATTTCTGCAAGTCCAAATGTGAATTCTACAAAATTTATCAAGATTTCATAATGTGAAAATAATCTTTTTGTTTCTAAAATTGTAATTTCTAGACCCTTTAAAAGTTCTGATTTTTGTTTTTAATAATTATTGTTATGTTCTGTCCTTGTTTTCATGAATTTGTTAAATTTTGTTAATATTTGCATTCTTTTTTTAGCAATTTCACCATTTAAAGTTGTTCATCCTTGTTAGGAATTTTTTGTTGAAGAACTGAATTACTGAAGAAATGAACTGCCCATACAGGAAAGGAGTTATTAAATCTTACTAACTCAAACACAGCCTGGCCTGCTGCTTTTTTGAGTCTTCTTTTGTTTGTATGCTGTTCTAACCGTCTAAACTGAAACTCTAGCAGTATTGTTGGACAATACTTCAGTCTATGATGGTCTTATTATTTTTGATGGACTGATTTTGTTCTTACACCTTTCAAAGGTTCTTGTTATGCAGTTTGGTTAACTTATTTCACCTACCTTACTTCTTTTAGCTCATTCTGAAGAATATCCAAGCCTTCTCACTTCAAGAGAAATACCAGTGACCTGTATTTTATGGTCCCTATTGATCCTTATGTCCAGATACTGTAATATTATTAGTATTAATATCACTTTTGGGGTGAAACTTAGAAGAAATTCCTAACTTAATAACTTGTTATGTAGCTACATTTCTATCCTACCTCATGATAAGCAGTTGTTTGTTCTAATGTATACCTTACATTTGTCATAGTTGCTTTTGCATATTTAAAATATGGAGTTTGCTTTTGTATTTGTGGTGATTTTCTCTCTATTTGCTATTTTTTAATATATTTTTGAGCATTATCTTTCTAAAATCTGTATATTTGTAGTCTTTTCTGCTTTGAGAAAGGAGAATCATGTTTGACTGTAGCAATTTAGAATCCAGAAAGCATCCAAAACAGGAAGAAATTTGGCATACTTTGTTTTGAAATACTCAGTTCAAGATACATTTCTGTAAACTCATGTTTATTTGATGGATCATTAAGTATGTTAATGACAGTGATATGTTTCCATATTCTATTCAACAGTTCAAACCTGCATTTTCTAGTAACAGTCTTACATTCTCAATATCCTGCTGCTCATTTCCCAAATATTTAAAATTACAATCTCTAGATATTACAGAATACAGAATTCTGTACAGAATATCGAATGCTATAACATTTCCACTACTAGTGACAGAGAAATTTCTTTGAAGTTATACTTGATAATGACTATTTTTAGTTTTTATTTGAGTGCTTTTAGCTCAGATATAAAAAAGATTCTTAACCATTGTGAAACTTTGAGCTTTACTGTCCAAAGCAGGTATCTTGTTCCACATGTGGAATACAAAGTGATAAGCTGAACTTCTATGGAAATGTTCCTTGGCAGGAGAGAGCTGAGATCCTTAAAACAATATTGCTGATTTACAAGTTCCTTAAAAAGTGAAAAGATGGGGAGGAGTCTAGAAAGATAATAAGGAAGATGCATGGAAGCAAGTGAAAAAATACTGAAAAGAAATATATTTGACAGTTTGTCTTTTTTTTCTGGACACTGGCATCTCATTTCAGACATAGGACTGCTGTGCTCCTAGCATTTAGAGACAGTAAATGCTTCCATGTTCTCAGGTACCTGTCATTCATGGGGTATAGCTGACTTGCTTGCACTCCGCTTGTGGGAACACAGCTAGAGTCTGTGTACTGCCAATGTTTTTTTGTAATACTCGTCAATAAGATAAATTGCCCAGAGTACCAATTTAAGTATTTTAGCTGTTCTTTAGTCTGAATTGTTCAAACTTACGTCTCCTGTTTCAAGGCAGAAAATAAGGATGTCCTTTTTATGTAATGAAGATCTCAATAGGTGGGTACAGCAAAAATAACTATTGTATTTCAGTGTATATTTCTGGTTTCAGATTGTGGTGGTGGCAAACTTGATGCTGGATATGTCTTATCTGTACTTGTCACTGTAGCAAAACCAAATTTACGTAGGACTTTAAAGTTATGCTAGGAGAGGTACCTGATAAAGTACCAAGGTAAAGAGCTACCACTCCCAGAAAATAATCTTTTGAAAGTCACTCTGAAAATACTGATATAAGATTCATTCATCCATAGACTGATACTTTGTTCAATTTTTAATCCAGTGGTTGCCTAGTAGAAAATACAGGAGTATTCATTGAGAAAGGGCAATAACTCTTTTTATTTCTTTTTTCCTCCCACCATACCTGCCTGAAGAGTCAAGTCCTTTTTTGCTGTTTCTTGGCCTCCTTACTTGCAGACCTGTCTACATAGCAAGGCTGAGAACTTTGGCAGGTAAACATCAAGCAGCCTCAAGTGGTATCTAAAATTATATTACATGTGAAAATACACTGTTATAAAAATATGGGTACATAATTAAGAATGTACCCAAACAAAACAAAACTGTTTTGTTTGATTTTATTTTGTCTTTTCTTCCTCTTTCCTTCCCCCTCAAGAAATTATGCCTGTATGTTATTGCTACCTGTGAGATGTCAGGATACTTGTTTTTTAATCAAGTTCTCAACTGAATCTCATAAAAAAAAAAAAAAAAAAAAAAAAAAAAANAAACAAAAAAAAAAACAGACTGACAAAATTGTGGAGACAGTTCTAAAAAAAAAACAGACTGACAAAATTGTGGAGACAGTTCTTTTCAACTAGGAAATGGTAACTAGTAACAGGGACAGAGAGATGATCTGGAATGCATTAAGTTGGAACTTTGGCCAAGCACTTCCTAATGTGATAACATGCCTCAGGCAACAGAATATATTAGTACCTTTTTCTGAATCACTCTCATTAATTTAGATACCTAAATTACCCATAATTTTCACTAAAGGTAAAAAAATGCTGCTAAAGATCTTATCCATAGAGAATGTCAAAATACAGAGATATTTTACTCAAGTATATATATCTAGCAATTAATGACAATGCCTCACAAGCTCCTTTTCTAGTAAATTAAACTGCTCTTTTACTAAAAATTGCAGGTAATTCAGGTTAAGCCAAAAATAGATTAAACTAAGTTTTTCACCATCTGTTTCATATACTTAGTTTGAATGTGAAAGAATGATGTCTTCCAGTTGCTATGAGGAGTAGGGTGTAAATGATTTAAATACGTTGTATTAAATATGTATTAAATATGCTGTATGTTAGAACATCTTGAAATACAACTAAAAATCTTAAATCTATTAAATGTGTTAGTCCCAGGGAAATGTGTTTGTCCTAAGTCCTAAGAAAGGACTGATTTAAAGACAAATGATGTGATTATAAAGAATTTTATTCACTTTACTAGTCTTTTGATCAGAACTAAAAATACTTCTCCAGACTACTAATTTTCACATTAAAATTAAAGTTAAGTATGAAGCTAGAACTGCAATATATCATGCTGAGTCACAGGCTATTTGTTGTTTGACTGGTTGACTTCGACTTAACTGTATTTTCAACTCCTTTGTGAATTGTCAGTCTCATCTGATATTGACTTACAGCTATGGCTAGATAGTCAGAGCCCTTTGGCTGCTGGAATAGGACTATTTTAGTTGAAAGTGAAACATTATTGTCTTTCTACTAGTTTTCTACTATATATTTTTACAGGAACTTATTCATAGACTGTGATTGGCAATGCTATTTCCCAATTCCCAGCTTCTCAAAGTTGGATTTTTTTTTTCAGTATTCAATTTGCACTTTCTTTCAATTATTTTGAGGCGCTTAATAAATATTCAAATAAATAATTGCATACCTCTTCACACAGAATGACAAGGTGGAAAAAAAAAAAGTCTTTTTGCTTTCTTTGCAAGCTTTTTGCATTGGAAATGTGTTTTGATTTTATCAGAGTAATCAGCATTCCTTTAAGGGTGGAGAAACTGTAGCAAGTTTTTGACAGCTTCATCACAAGCAAGAACCCCTAGAGTCTGAAACCTCTGTCCAGAGTGTCTATTACAGAATAAATTATCATATGATTTTCTTTCTTTTTGAAGTTATGGCAATATTTTAGGTAAATATGATTGAAAAGAAGTGTTACAGAATAAGAAGATATTCATATTCTCTTGAGCATGACCCAAGAATGTAGGGGCAGCAATTAGCCAGGAAGAGTTTTCTTTTCCTGTCCAGGGCATTTTCAGATTCAATTTATAAAAGCAATATGTAAGTAACATAAAACTTTTTATTAAAGAGCATTTTAGTTAAGGTAACTATGACAATCAGTGATCTCTTGTGGCTGAAACTGTTTGCTCCATTTCATGGGTAGTACAATTACCTGTAAGGAATGGTAATAAATGTATTCATCACTGTGTCTGGTAACATCTAACATCATGTAAGACTGTTGAAAGAGGGTTTGCCACACAGCTAACAACAATCTGCCAGATATGCCTGTGGAATTTTTTAATGTTACTCTGGTGACCCTTACTAGTCAGAGAAGTTTCTCTACGTTGGGTAGAGGTCTGCAAATACTTAGTTTCAGAAAAATATCTCAGTCGTGGAACTGGGTATCTCAATCTGTGTTAATTCTGGATGAGAGACACTGACTTCTCACTGACTCTGTCCTTCTCAGGTACTAAAACACCTTACCTAAGATTCTTTCCTGTTAATTATAATCATAGAATCATAGAATCATAGAATGCTTGAGGTTGGAAGGGACCTCAGAGGTCATCGAGTCCAACCCCCCTGCACACGCAGGGTCACCTCGAGCACGTGGCACAGGGCTGCATCCAAGCGGGTTTTA
>VZSG01000334.1:106501-128227 GCA_013398315.1 Nothoprocta pentlandii
GCCCAGTTTTCCAGTCTGTCCAGGTCCCTCTGGATGGCAGTTGAATCGCTTGTCAAGGATCCACTTATATCTCAGTGGCATCTTGTTTCAAGTTCTGATTCTGGAATCATGTTCTGCTGATAGTACTTTATGTATCTAAAATAGACATTTAGTTAAATTTTGATAAGAATGCATTATATATTGAAGAAACACCATCTAACTATTTTAAAGTATTCTGAGAAGACTGTGCTAACTTCTCAGAATAAGTGAAGGCTTAAAGATTTATTCTGAGAGAGGCTGAGAGAGCTGGGCCTGTTTAGGGGGGCGGGGGGAGTGTATATAAATACCTCAAGGGAGGGAGTGAGGAGGAGGGGGCCAGCCTCTTTTCAGTGGTGGACAGTGATAGAAATAGAGGAAACTGCCACAAACTGAAACACCAAAAGTTCAACAGGAACTTAAAGAAAAATTTCTTAACAGTGAGGGTGACAGAGCCCTGGAGCAGGCTGCCTAGAGAGGTTGTGGAGTCTCCTTCTTTGGAGCTCTTTCAAACCTGCTTGGACGCAGCCCTGTGCCACGTGCTCTAGGTGACTCTGTGTGTGCAGAGGGGTTGGACTAGATGACCTCTGGAGGTCCCTTCTAACTTTAAGCATTCTATGATTTTATAATTCAGAGTATACAAGTCTAACTAAAACTAAATTTTAATTTAACTAATAAAAAATGTAATTTATGGTAGTACCTTATGGTAGTATTTTACCAATACAGACTTTAAAAGGGGTGGTTACTTTTAAACACCAGCAGTATGCTTACATATGAATGATAAAAGGCCGTGTCACCACAACAGTTTCCTTGTATGTGGAAAATACTGTACATTTGTACATTTGTAGATTCTTGACACACGGTGTTTTTTTTTTTTTTTTTTTTTTTTTTTTTTTTTTTTTTTTTTTTTTTTTTTTTTTTTTTTTTTTTTTTTTTTTTTTTTTTTATGCTCCAGTCAGGTTCAGTCTGTTTTACTTCTACTTTTATATTTTGACAACAATAAAAAGGACAGTAGATAATTAGATAATTAGATAGTTAAGTATGAATTTTGAACCACAAACCTTACACACATCCTCCAAAAAAAGAAAAAAAAATACAGACAGAAAAGAGTTCTATTGCACAAAATGTTTTATCGTTGGAAGCACTCAGACAACAGTTTTTAGGACGTCATCTCAGTGAAAGAAGATGTACTTGTAAAAAGAAAGTCCACTTATAAGGAAAGGCACTTATAGACATGTGCAGCTGATATTAAAAGCCTCTCAGAGATAAATCTGGGAGAATGAGTATTTCCGTAGACTTCCCACATCCATTCTGTAGGAGTCTGCTGCATCTGCCCCTGAACAATGCTGGTTAATCTCAAAAAGACTAGTTAATAAATAATGTTGATTGCTTTAAGCAAGACACTTACCTTTCCTGCAAACTAAAAAGTCTTTATGATAAGTTAAACACCTGTAATTTAATCAATGATTCTTTCTAGCTCTTTTGACCTGCATCACACAGGCTGACCAATTTCATAAATTTTCCATAATATGATTAAAAACTTAAACTAATAGTATTCCTTGCCTGATATGTTATAAATAATAAAAAGAAAATGACATCCCACATCTTCCAGAGTGGTAACATAATGTGCTGTCATTTGGAGAGTCCAGAACACTAATCAAGGAACTAAGGATTTAGTTTAAATTGCACTTACAAAACATGTGTTGGATATGAAAATAAAATGTGTGGTTATTTATCTAATTCCTTGCTAGGATTTTTTTGTGAGTAAAACACTACCCACGTCTCCACTAAATCTCCGTACCACCCATTACTGTATTGCATACATGTTGAGACATGTATATTTATATATATAAAAAAAAATATATAAATTATGTCTCTATTTGTGATTGCAAAATTACATTACTAGATTTTTTTAAAGAAATTTTGTAAAAAAAAATCTGAAGGAAGAGAAAAACAGATTTTCAGTGAAAATATTCACCTAAAGTAATCTTCAATGACATTTATTGATTCCTCCAAGAGAACTGCATATAAACAGGCGATTTCCTTCTTTCTATAAATAGGGGATGCAAAGTAGTTTAAAAAAGGATCTATAGACTGAATAGTTTTTTCTCCATTTCAGTGTTTTGCGATAGTATTTTATAAAATGGTGCTAGTATTCTTCCTCTTATTCGAGGTTTCATCCTTAGAAAACAGCATAGAAGTGTACTCTCTGAGATGCAGGGATGCTTAGTCACATGGAGAAAGGTCAGCTACTATTTTCAGATTACTTTATTCTTGAACTCTAATGTGGTACACTAGTATCCTAATGGCAATATCTTTGATACAAGATCAATAACATAAAACACATGTACAGCATCCCTTGAATTTAGAGCCTTGTTAGATGATGCTCTGTCAGACAGAGAAATGTCTGCTTGATGCTTCGCTTTGTAAATAAACTGAAATTCTGATGTCTGATGATTTCTTTCTTTTTTTTTTTTTTTTTTTTTTTTTTTTTTTTTTTTTTTTTTTTTTTTTTTTTTTTTTTTTTGCTAATAAGGATGACAGTGTAACTAGACTAAACCTTGGACATAATATTTTGCGGTATTAAACTATATGTGTTTAAAAATCATGTTTGAAATGTGACTGAAATGTGCCTGAAAGACACATTATTTTCTGCTAATGATTTTCTAATTTCACATTCCCTTACTGACTCTTTTTAGATTCACATGACATAGATAACAACCTCATGTTTTATTTAACTGAAAAGTTTGTAGATGTCTATATGTATATTATATAAAAAAATATATTTCTTTGAGAAAAAAAAGACATTTGTTCACAAGAGTTCACAACAGTTAATTTTATATTATTCTGCAAAAGATATAAGAAATGTAACATGGTGTAAGTGATTACTTACATGCAAATTGAAAACTTTGCTGTAAATTTTTATACTAAAAAAAATCCTTCTCATTCTAATTCAATTTCACTTTCATCTTAATTCAGCTTTAACATCAGTTTTGGATTCAGCTCTTTATCTAATTTTGCATATTTTTGTCCCACTTGTATAGTAAAATCTTTGCAGGAAAAACATTGAATTTTAACCCTCAAGTACCAAATTGTCATTCAAAATCAAGTCTGAATACATTTTTGTGGGTGTATTTTTATGGCTAAATATTTTATGGGTAATAATACTCCCATCCCTCTCTTTTCCAAGGCTCAGAAGATTGATTTAGAAGGGTTCTGTTCTCAGAGCAATTATAGGCAAACCATGCTTGACTTTTTCAGATAGCAGAAATTCATACAGTTGAATTCAGTCCCCTGGGACTACTTTTTATGGTTTGCAGGGTGTTATTATTTTTCCAATATGCTTTCATAAAAGCATTTTACAAAGTAAGTAGGAACTTGAATGCTAAAGATGTTTTCTACATTAACAAAATTTGAAGTTTATCTCTTCTTGATATCCTATTTTCATTAAAAATGGAAGTTTAGGCTGCTGCCTGCTCATCTCCATCTTCCTTTCCTTTAACAATTCTTTACCTGCAGCCAGTTAAAATCAAATTTGACTAAGAACAAAGGTCAAAACTAGGAATTGCTCTAGATTTTATAACACTTTATAACACATCATAGAGGGAAGTTGTTTTTCTTTGTTTACTCACTCTTTTGTAAACATTTCTGTGGAACGATTGTCAAAATGTGATTCCTAGGAAGGCTTAGAACTTGCAGATAAGTTCAGTGGAAATGTGCTTATATAAGGCATTCCGTAAACTGCTAAAAACAAGATTTTAAATGCAATCAAAATTAATGCAAAGTAATACATAAAAAAAACACATAGCTGAAATTTCTATCTCCATTTCAGCACTGCATTAAAAATGTTAAATCACATTAGATTTATTTTTTAAAAAATTAAAATGTTAAATCACATAGGAATTATTGTAAACATGTACAAGTACGTGGATTTCCTTTTTAATAGGAAATTCTGTGCCACCCTTTGCAGCTCAAAGAACATCTGCTTCTGAAGGCAGAAAAAATGATGAATGTAGATGTGTGGATTCCATTTAGTTTTACACAACCATTTAATGAAGTATAACTTTTGTCTCCTATGTTCATGTATCAGTCTGTCTATATCTCTCTCTATCTCCAACAGTCGCTGTTGGAGGGCTTTGACCAGAATTCCAGAACTGTGAAAGTTGCTAACACAACATGATGGTGCATGGCAAATAAAGGTGAGCTAGACATCAAAGTATGTTTGATGTGCAATGCCACTTACCTATGATGCAATGTAGACAGAAGTGAATGCATTAAGGTAGAATTTAGCATATCGTCAAAGTCAAATACACTTGGAGTTAATTTCTTTGAATATCATAAAACTTTTTTGAAGTTCATAGAATTTTAATAAGCATTTCCTCCCTTTTGAGAGTATAGTGTTTTCATTGTGCTTGTTTGCTCATGTGAACACACAACTGTGGTTCAAATTTTTGCTGATCTCATAAGCAGCATTCCTAAAATATTGTTACAGTTAGACAAATAATCTTGCCATCCTTTCTGACAAGACCATTACTTTTGACTTTTAGGGGTTTAGCTATAATTCAGTTAAAATATCTTTTTTCTGAAATAGTAGCTTAGAAATTGAAAAAAAAAAAAAAGGTATTGCGAAAATAGGATTTGGACCCATNAAAAAAAAAAAAAAAAAAAAAAAAAAAAAAAAAAAAAAAAAAAGATAGACCCATAGAAAAACTATGGTTGGCTAGCTGTCAGGTTTAGAACAAAGTGTAGGCCAACCTCCTGTTCAAAGTAGGGCTAACTTAAAAGCAGAGTTAGGTTTTCCTCTGTCTTTCAAAGCTGAGTTCTTAATACCTTTAAGAATAGGGATTCTGCTGTATCCCTGGACAACTTGTTTCTGAGCTTAATCTTTCAGAATGAAGAAGTCTTTGTTTATGTCTAATCAGAAATTCTGTTCTGATAACATGTGCCTGCTGCATCTTGTCCTTGTTCACTTCAGAGAAAAAAATGGTATCTGAAAGCAAGATGCCTAGTCTAAGGTAGTCATCTTAACTTCCTCTGATTAGTGGACAGAAATAGATATATGCAATCAGTGAAACAAGCCAGCTATCTCAGACACTCATTCAGTGAGTGAATCACATCCTGAGATGCCTATTTTTCTAACCACACTTGAAATCTAGTTTAGCTTTAGATAAGTATCTCTCTGGTAGTAGGATTTTAAATTAAACTGAATACTAACACATAATAGAGGATAAGAAGAGATAATTTCCCCCTGCCTGCCCCCCACTCCTCTCCTTCTACCTTTATACATTTCAATATCTTTATGCCTTTTCTACCTGTTAGAGAAGGATAATGAGTTACAGACTTGCTTTTTTTGTTTGTTTCTTTGCTTGTAAATTGTATAAGTATGCATTTAGTTTAGCATTTATTTTCACTTTTTTTGACTATAAATATTTTGAGCATAGGCAGACAACTCTGGTCTGGCAATAACTTCTGAGAAGGGATTGTCAAATCCTGATTTGTGCAAAATATATGTGAAAAATCTTACAAAATAAACAAGAAAATGTTTTTTTATATGATAAATTAGACTCAGTCTTACAATTTATTTTCATTACATTTTTTCAATATAATTTATTTCATATGGACTTGTGATGAATGATGTAGACTATTATACAGGGATATTTTTAAAAAGAGAATTTTAAAAGAAAATGAACTATATTGGCTTGAATGATTTTTTTTTTTCATTCCATCCTTCCAGCCTTCCCTTAAAAGCTCTGAAAATAAAAGGTATTTTGAAAAGCAGAAAATAAAAAAAAATATTTGAGTAAGAATGAAGTAAAAAAAAAAGATTTTGTTGTTTCTTGATAGACAGTAGATTTCAATTTCCAAAGACCCTCTCAGACAGTCTTTCAACAATATCATATTTATGTCTGAAATATTTCAGAGCCAGACAATTTTCTACAATTTGTTTTGGTTTGCCATTTTCTATTTTTTCTAGTACACTGATGAAGATGAGACTAAAATATAGAATAGAAAAGCACCTTTGAAATCATGCTGGTTATGTTGTTAAACTGAAGCTATTTTTTTCTTTACCCCATTACTTTCCATTGTCTCATTTCTCCTTTGACCATTTGGTCTCTCAACACTTACTATGTTTTCAGGAAACACAAATAACTCTTTCCACTTTATTTATCCACTTTCACTTGAATATGAATATATTTATGAAAATAGATCTCAGCATCATTATATATACTAAAAAGATCTGCTTCTGTTATCCTCTTTAAAGACATTTGATAGTCTTACTGCATAACACAAAGGTACTTTTATGGAAGGATATGTACAATGGAAAATTTTTCATGAACATGTGATCTGCTACCTGATCTAGAGAAACTTTGGAATGAAATATTTTTACTGTTATGTTTCTAGTGAAGAATATGAGACCCAAATATATATATATATTTTTAGAGCAATTAGCAATTCCTTTTATTTATTATGAGAATACATTTTCTTAATGTCATAAATTAATAAAATTGCATTTTCAAGGCTAATTAAAAGAGTGCTAGTAGTCTGTGTTTATAGAATATGAGGTGTGTTTCAGCCTATTAATTTCAGTTGCACTTTTAATATTTGTGTTTTGTTATAAATTGGTTTTTATTTCTTTGCTGACTGTGCCTACCTAGTGAAAATTAAGGGAAAAGTTTGCTTCAGACTAAAACAATAAAATAAACTTTTTTTCATGTCTTCTCTTGCCTCATCTTCCTTTGAAGATCAGTAGAAAATCTGAACTGAAACGTAAAAAAAAAAAAAAAAAGAACGTCTAGTACCACAGTCATTGCTGATAGAGCTTTTGCCATCTTATATCTCAGTTCTATGAGTAAACCTGGATTCATTTTTCTTTTATGTCTCAGAAAATGTGGATCTTCTGCGTGTATTTTATATAGCTTTTTCATGTCTAATCCACATGTTCTTTCTCTTCTTACCATTTCATGGCTGTAGTTGCCCCTTAGAACAAACAAAATTCATTCCAAAAGCACAGTCTGGAGAAAAAGGACTTTATTTTTCTAGCAATTTGAGATTAACTGCAATGTTAAAGAACATATTCAAAACGTTTGTTTTTCTTTTTATCTATGCATTCTAAAAAGGAGAAAGGCAGACATGAACATTTGTACAAATTTACAGTGAATAAAAACTTAATTTGGCAATCCTTATGAGCTGACTTGAAAGAGTGCCTGCTCAGCTGGAGAGATCCAGCCCATTACAGCAAGTGCCTTGGAGCCTTAGAGAGGCTGGTCAGGTTAAAATCCCCCAGTGATGCAGTAAAACCCAATGAACTTAGAAACTGCAATGTTTCCACATTCCACTGACAGCATGATATTCTACTCCACAATCTTGCATTCTGTCTATACATTGCTTCAGGCTCAGTAACTGTTAGATAGAACTAGGAAAACACTACATTACTTTTCCAGTTTTGACTGTGGGCTCTGAAATATGCTTTCATATCTTCCCTTGCTATATGCTTACTTTCAGCTTTATTTAAAAGAAAATATAGCAAAAAAGCATTAACCATTCATAAAGGAAATTAATATGGACTAGAGTAGCATACTGGAGAAGCAATTAATTCTATTCATCTAATCCAGGGAGAGATTGTGTTTTTTTTTTATTTAATATAACTGTGTTATTTTAAAGATGTGTGCCACTTCATTTCTTTTTACCATTTCAGTACAATAGTTATGTTTAATAACAACATTATGCTTCTGCAATTTATTTCACTGTTACTGAGAAGTTACCAATAGTATTCTGTGAATTCTTTATCAAACTACTGCTTTTGAAGTAAATGCAATGTTTATGGGCCAGTTTCTAATTAATGGAATTCATCAATATTTCCCCAACTGAACCGTATAGACAGGCTCCAATTGGTTTTGTTTGAGAGGAACAGCCATTTGGAATTCATTCTTTCAAACAGAAAAATGTTAGCTGCAGGAATTTAAGGTGCAGCTAGAGCTGATTGTCATACATGAAAGGATTTGAAAAGAATAAGGCAGATCGTGAATAACAGAGAAGTTACTGAGATCATATTTTGAATGATGGCTGGTGAGTTGGGCAGAGAGGAACCTCCTGAGGTTCAACAAGGACAAGTGCAGGGTCCTGCACCTGGGGAGGAATAACCCCAGGCATCAGTACAGATTAGGGGTCGACCTGCTGGAAAGCAGCTCCACGGAGAGGGACATGGGAGTCCTGGTTGACACCAAGTTAACCATGAGGCAGCAGTGTGCCCTCGTGGCCAAGAAGGCCAATGGGATCCTGGCCTGCAACAGGAGGACTGTTGCCAGCAGGTCAAGAGAGGAGATCCTGCCCCTCTCCTCTGCTCTGGAGAGGCCGCACCTGGAGTACTGTGTGCAGTTCTGGGCTCCCCAGTATGTGGAGCTTCTCAAGAGGGTCCAGGGGAGAGCGACAAAGATGATGAAGGGAATGGAACATCTCTCGTATGAGGAGAGACTGAGTGAACAGGGCCTATTTTCTCTGGAGAAGAGAAGGCTGAGAGGGGATATGATTAACATGTATAAGCTCAGGAAGGGACAATGCAAGGAGGAAGGGGACAAGCTGTTTTCAGTGGTGGCCAGCAATAGGACGAGGGGTAATGGCCATAAGCTGGAGCACAGGAAGTTCCGTCTCCAGGTGAGGAGGAACTTCTTTCCTGTGAGGGTGACAGATCAGTGGAACAGGCTGCCCAGGGAGGTTGTGGAGTCTCCTTCTGTGGAGGTCTTCAAAACCCGCCTGGATGCCACCTTGTGCCACATGCTCTAGGTGTCCCTGCTGGAGCAGGGAGTTTGGACCAGATGATCTCTAGAGGTCTCTTCCAACCTTGAATATTCTGTGATTCTGTGAATTGTATTGTCTTCACTGTATTGTGTCAATATAATGTGGAATATTCAGTAATATTCAGTAATTACATGGTAAGCATACAAACTTAAGCAAACAAACAGAAACTTAAAGCTAAACTCAAAGATTTTCAGAGCAAGGCTGGTTTACTGAAAAACATTTTCTTTAGTCTCTAATGTTCTTGTTCAGGAGGTCATTAAATATGGCTAAAATTACTTAATTTTTAATTGATTCTAAAGCAAATTTATTTAGATGTATTTTACTTAGAATTGCAAAGCTTTCTATTTGCATTGTCATGTGATTAAAAATTTTCTATAGCTGTTAGATTAAGATAAAATTAATGCAAAGTAGTTTTAAAAAGCCCTAACATTTTATGCTTCTTCTAGTCAAATTGCAACTGAATAGGTTAAAAGTCAGAAAAACAGAAGAAAAACTGCTGAAATTAAATTTAGACTTTTGCACATGAACAGACTTGAAACACAATAGAAAAATTGAGTTATAAAAAACTGAATTTTACACCAATTTTTGAAATAATTTTAAACAATATATTCAAGACCTTTTTTTTTTCTTTTTTGAGATTGATCCAATAATTAATGTTGGCAGAACTCTTTTTTTTCTGGTTCACATTAGCATCACAAAACAGTGAGAAGAACTTTGCAGCTCATGCAAAACCATCAGTCAAGCTCACATTACATTGGCAAGCCAGTGGAGCAATTTTTGAGTTGTTAATGTCTTATCAGGTGTCAGTATGATGAATTGTCTTTTGAAAAATGTGGCAATGTCATCTTTTGGCAGACACAATGTTGCAATGTGTGTTGCACAACAATATTTGCATAATGTTCTGCTATCAAGCAGTACTTTAAATTTAAGCACAGAAAATACAGACGATGAAAAGTTTAAGGTTTAATAAATCTGAAATATTATGTGTGGTCATCTGAAATATTACTGTATATAATGCTTAAAACTATATGTTCCATGTTGTTCTTGAGCTTGCTCCTGTAGCTGGCAAGATTCAGTATTAATTACCAGCCAGTTTGTTAATAATGTAGGGACATGTTAGTAAAGTAGAGACAGGCAACTTCATGCTCATTATCCTTTAACTAAAGGAGTAATAAATGGGGCAGCAGTGAAAGAGGTGAGAGTGTCATCAGCAGAAAAGTGTTTGGTGGCTATGGTGAAAGTAAGAAGAATCTTTTTTTCCTGCACTTAGAGTTCTGCGATGACTAGGCAGGTGAAACTATTCCAACATTTCCAAGCCTCTTACTGCACTGACAGTCTGTCTCACAACACAGATTTCCAGGTCCTCATCAAGAAATAGAAAATCCTATCCCTGGCAGCAGTTTTAAGGAAAATACAAATAATGACATAGATTCAATGGCAGGTGGTAATTTCACTGTATTATGCAATATCAAGATATATACCATAGCCAGCACATAGCCAGCCATAGATTTGTGCCTCATAATTTGTGATGAGGAACAACCAAATTATTCTCATACATGCAGGGAATTCTCTGAATAAGCCAGAAGGGCATTGGGTTACTGCATATTGCTGTGATATGACAGAAGAGGGGTTTCCGGACTCTTTTAGATTTCAGGATTAGCTGAACTAATTAACTCAAGAGATAATCATTTGTCAAGCAGGAGAATATATTAGAGAAAAAAGCTTATATCAAAGCTAAAAGTATACTAAAATATTAAATATGACAGAACTGAAAATGTGTTTATATATCAGACCTCTACAATTACATTATGAGTACATGGTACAAATGATTCTTTGCCCCTTATACACCACCCCTCTGGTTTACTTTTCCACAGGTACTCCTCATATCCATTGACATTAGCTAAAGTATGCGTCTTTGGGTCTGCAGGCCAGCTGACCATTGATCCAAGTCTGTGCCAACCATGGTATGGCATGGTTCAGTCCGTGCTTATTGTCCCTTACATCCAGTCAGAACAAAGCCAGCCCACAGTGACAGGAAGGCTCTATGGCTCTAATCTAAAACAGCATGCACATCAACAGATGACCCAGCCCACAGCACTGTTTCTGGGTTGATAACAATGTGCCCACTAAGAGGTTCTTCTGAGGGGAAGGGCTTCACAATGCCTAGATGTCTCTGGTATGATCCTCAGTGTCACTTCTCCTTTGCCTGGGCTTGTCAATTATGAGGTCATTAGAGAGTAGGTCTCCAGGCTACAGCAACCTCACATTGTTGAGTCAAATCCCAAAACTCATGTTGCAGCATCCTGCTCAGCAATGCAGATTCTGCAACCAAGGTCATCCTGAAGGTCATCCAGCTTGTTGTTATCTAGTGGTTGTTAGTGAGGAATGCTCCTTGTGCTCATGACAACAGCAACTAAGATGATTAAGGGAATGGAACATCTCTCGTACGAGGAGAGGCTGAGTGAGCTGGGCCTGTTTTCTCTGGAGAAGAGAAGGATGAGAGGGGATATGATTAACATGTATAAGCTCAGGAAGGGAGAATGTAGGGAGGAAGGGGACAAGCTGTTTTCATTGGTGGCCAGCGATAGGACGAGGGGTAATGGCCACAAGCTGGAGCACAGGAAGTTCCGTCTGCAGGTGCGGAGGAACTTCTTTACTGTTAGGGTGACAGAGCAGTGGAACAGGCTGCCCAGGGAGGTTGTGGAGTCTCCTTCCCTGGAGGTATTCAAAACCGGCCTGGATGCTGCTCTGTGCCACATGCTCTAGGTGTCCCTGCTTGAGCAGGAAGGTTGGATTAGATGATCTCTAGAGGTCCCTTCCAACCTTGAATATTCTGTGATTCTGTGATTCTTTGATTCTGTGAATCCTTCTACTGCAGTTTGTCTAATACCAAGAACGTATAGCCCCTATTAGGAAAAAACAAACTAACCATTTTCTAGTTTCATCTGAAAAAGGGAGAGTCTGATTATTTTTCAGTTATGGTTATTGCAAAGAGTCTATGATTAACCATCTGCTCATAACAATAAAATTATTACTATTTCTTAGGTATAAAAATTATACTTAAGAAAATTAATGTACTCCTAAACATGGACTAAGAAAATGTAGATTGATGATTTCTCCACATCTTTGAAACTATCACATGTAAGAATTCTCTTCTTTGAATCATTAAATCTTTAGATGATTTAAGGGACTTTTTATAGTGCAATATTTGCAAAATATTGAAAAAAAACTGCAACTGACACCTACATGTATATTTTGTTGTAATGGATCAGTAACTATTTTCTTACTAGTGGACTGCAGTTCCTATTTGGGTCAAATACAGGGAATAATGTATTTGCCTTTAGATTCTATTTTTTTCATGATGTGTCTGTTTTTAGAGTTTCCCTAGCATAGAGATAGTTCTTAGAAGACACATGGAAATGGTAAGCATTTAATTGCTCCAATTATACACTGGGAATTATGCTGGAGAGGGGAGTGTGGGGATCATTAAGTGGGGAAGAAAAAGGGAAATAAACTTGACTTATAATTTCAGCTATCAGTAAGAGAAAAATACAATGATTTTCCCATAGGGAAATTACAGATAGCAATGTTACAAATTTCAGTGCCTAAACATCTGCTAAAACTTTGTGTATATGCAAAATAGTAACAAAATAATGAAAATAATTGTAAAATACTTCAAAGGTATAATGATTTGAGCACTTTATGATCGCAATAAGCTACGCCTTGCTTGACGAACTTGATAAACGCTTGACAAAGCGTGATAAACAGCTGCTATTTTTAATCTTTTTTTTATGATGTAGGTCCACTGATATCCAAATGAAGTGTGGAATTTTTGTCTATCTTTTACAGTATAACTCATTCAAAGAAATAGTTCTTTTGGAGATGATCGTAACATCCAAAAGATCAGACCAGAAATAATGATAAATGCAGGAAGGCTAATGACTCAGTTTTTCTGGAAATTTGTTTATATAGCACTTGTCTTTCTACAGAGCACTGTAGACAGAGTTCTGGAGGAAACTGGAGTTGCAGCAGACAGTTTCAGCACAGGCTTAATATATATGATTTGTTATAGTCAACACTGCTGTTAATCTGTCCAACCAGTGTCAAAATACAGATTCAATCGATTCTTCTTCAGGGAAGTAAAGGCAGTAAGATGTGCAGGATGAGGCAAGTAATCTGCAAACCAGATTATTATAGCTTTTCTGGACACATCTACAGAATGAGGAGAGGAAGAGAATATGAGAAAAATAATTGATATTTTCCCAAGACTTGTTTGGTAAACTATTTTTTTATGAATGCAACATCATATTTTGAATACTGAATTGAATTGAATTGAATTGAATAAAAATTGAATAAAAATTGAATACTCAATTTTTATACAGAATGTATAAATTTTTTGCAGAAATATATGTAGTGTAAGGGTTCATATGGACTTCTTTTAAAGGCGTTCATATATGCTAGGACTAAATCACAGAATCACAGAATGTTTAAGGTTGGAAGGGACCTCTAGAGATCATCTGGTCCAAACTCCCTGCTCCAGCAGGGATACCTAGAGCACGGGGCACAGGGTGTCATCCAGCCGGGTTTTGAAGATCTCCAGAGAAGGAGACTCCACAAGCTCTCTGGGCAGCTGTTCCAGGGCTCTGTTACCCTCACTGGCATGAAGTTCTTCCTCACATGCAGATGGGTGCAGTCTTCGGTGTATTCCATCTGGGCCCATAGATTTATGGGTGCTCAGTTTGCCTAAATAATTCCTTAACCCAGTCCTCCTCAACCAGTGGGAAGTCTTCCTCTCCCCAGTTCTCTCATATCCTGGCTCTGTAGTACATGGGAACTAGCCTTAGCAGTATATCTAACCATACTCATGATAGTTAGAACTCTGTCTTTAGATTCTGTTAAATCATTCGAATTATCATAATAATATTTGGATTTGAACACTGCAGGTCCTATCATCCAAGTTAAGCATTGCCTTTAAAAGAAATTCAGAAGTCTTAATTAATATGAGATAAACTTTCATTATAAGTTAAAATACCACATTTGAATCCTCAGTTGCTTCATGGCCATCTGTGATTTATTTCTTAATGCACGTGAAGGTCATCCATAGAAATTTGTGTGAGTATATAAGATGAATGCACATAACTAAACATTAGTGCTTTCTGCTAACAACAAAAAATGTGTTAGGAAGATATCATGCTTCTTGTTAAAGTACATATTTTATGAAAACAGACCTGAAAATGATAAAAGTCCAGTAATTCAGTAAGGACCAGAAGAAAGAGTTTGGAGGGAAGAGCTATCTGTTAGGGATGGAAATAGCTTGGCTTTGTGCATTGTGTAGGACTATTGCTTAAACAGAAACATTTTCTGTTCATTGACAATCATATTAGCAAATAAATTAATTTGCAGTTTTTATTATTATTTTTACTTCATGCTTATTTTAAGTGCATTTTGTGTGTGTTTGTGTGTGTGTATTTACTTATTTGTGTTTAATAGACCTAATTATAACTTACGAAAGAAACCCAGAGCTGAAATTGTCACATAGTGACACTTGTAAGGCCTTGGAAATTGTCACAGCTATTGTATTTTGCATTTATTATTAATGCAGTGGGGGTTTTTAATAAATATCTCAAAGATGATGAAAAAATGACAACAGGTTAATACACAGCATCTATATATATATTTCATAAAACTCAGTACAACAAATGAAAAAAAAAACTGTAGATAACTAGGTGCAAGCAAAAACCCTGAAAATATGTAGATTATCTAGTAGTTTGCCTAATCTACCATCTATCAGCTTTCATCAGTATAAAAATGTCAAGGTTGCTTTGTTACTTTTCCTTTTCAATTCATTAATTTTGTCTTAGTAATGAGAAGTACATGATGAAATTACTTTCCTAAGGAACTAAATTTTTACACAACAAACTACTGACTTGAAAAGAAAGATAAATAAATTAAATATGTTCAAATTAATCAAATTCTTCCTTTCTACCTGTACAAGAAAGATGCTCAGTCAGGTAGTCATCTCCCTTATTAATGATAACAGTTGAAAAAAACAATATGAATAAGGAATCTCTTTGGATACTCTTATTCTAAATTATATATCATTATTGGATTTTTTTTTCAGTGAAAAATTGGATGGAATTTGATTCACTGTCACTATTCTAAACTTTCTAAACATTTTGTTTATGTAGAACAGTGGGCTTGATAAACACATTTACTCTTTTTAACTTCTTTTCTTGTTAATTACTCATGGTGTATGCATGTCTGCCAACTTTAAGATGATGCATATCTTATGCAAAGAAAATTATTCTGTTTATACCTATTAGATAGCAGATCTCTTAAAATAAAGTTATTGAAGAAATACCCATTTGGCATTGCTTTAAACTGGAAAATATTCCACATTTCCAAAAAGAAATTGATTTGAAATTCATTTGTGGAATATGACTCTAATGTGGGGTTCAGTTAGACTCAACTAAATTTAGGTGTGTGCAACTAACTATCAACAAGTGAGCTTTATGCCTGACCTTTTCTTACAGGCAAACTGAGTGTTGCAAATGGTACTTGAGATTTGTGTTTCCAGCCTATAACAGCAATATTCTAGCTATAACAGCAATATACCACACAATAGTCCACCTATAACAGCAAGTCAGGCAAAGAATTTTTTTGCTTCTTGTCAATTGCTTTTACTTGCTCTTTGTGCATTATGATACAAGGTCAGACACCAAGCTTACACATATGCTTAGATACTTTGACCTTGAAATGAGTTTTGTCAAAATGAACTCCATTCAACCACTGTCATATTACCTCCTTTGACCTTGAAATGAGTTCCGTCAAAATGAACTCCATTCAACCACTGTCATATTACCTCCACCTTTACCACACATCCTTTATCAGCCTGGTCCCAGGGGATAATATTTTGTTAAAAATCTATATTATCGTTATCAGTCTTGTCTTAGTTTCCTGCACTTATGTAGTTATAAAAAGGATCTTTTTATATAATAAGTAGAATAACACATGCAATACCTCCAAAGAGAATGAGAAATTTGATTAACAAAATATGTAATCTAAAATTTTACAATATATATCATAAATAATTACAGTAAATATATACTAAATCCAGTTATTATTAAGAAGGAATTTGAGATATCTGTTGATCAATAATTAGTAAGTTGATCAATAGACACACATTAACTTATTACTTATTTTGATCTAAATATTTAAATAAGTAAATTAATCGTACATTGGTTAAAGTGAAATTGAGTTACATATGATAAAATGTATATTTTGGAATGTTCTTATACTAAGATTATAGTATTGTTATACTAATTATGCTAATATGCCTCAGCAAATTGTATATTAGGCACAGAAAGAAAAAATATGGAAAAAATGCTACACGGAAAATAGAAATATGTTTATATTAAATATTTTACAACTCATATTTCCTTTGACTCATGAATTTTATGAAGAAAAATGAAATAAAATAAAGTTTATATGAATTACTTTGCTATATTACTGATACATATCCATTAAATAAATTTTGCCTTTGAGAAAATATTTTATATATTGAATATATTATTTAATTTGATTCTTTTCTGCCTTTGTCCTGTTAAGAATTTAAATATGCCAAATCTCCTGTTGCCCCCAAGGTTGTCATCACCAGAGGGCTTTTACTGTAGCTACTAACTGAAGTAAAGCAGTTCTTTTACAGAATTTTTTCTCAACAAATAGAAAAGCTATATCTCTGCTGTATTGCTGAACATTTTATATCTGTGTAACATGGTTGCCTCAGCTATGCATCTGCTAAAAGTAAATTAATTGCATATAATCCTTTTTAATATTTCCTATTAAAGAGAATATAATTTTATCTGGTGTAAAAAACAATTGAAAACCATTAATCCTAAATTTAAACATAGAAAGTGTCAGTTTCTACATTTTTTGCTCTTTCATTACTGAATCTGTAAATATGGATACATAATCTGTTATAGTGCATATTAATATTGAAAACCTTGGTGTATGGGAGTACTCCTTATTAACATATGTTAAAGAGTATCTCTAGTATCAGAACAGTATTAAAATATATAAACGGGCATGAAAATTTTTAAATGACTCCCTAATCACCTCATTTCTAAGTATCTCTTCCTAATTCCTGTTTGACTGGTAAGTTGACTGATGAAAGAAAGGAGGTTCAGAAAAAAAAAAAGAAAAATATTTTTAAATTAAATCCCAGCACTTCTACAAAAATACAAGTTTTTCTCAATTGGAATCCTGCTGAGAATCAGTCATTTACATCTTTTTGGGCTTGCTTGATTTTGGCTTAAATCTAACAGTATTAGTAAAGAGTTCATCCTTCCAGACAACAGCTGTGTTACTGCAGCTATTCCACAAGGCAGAATTTTATTAGTTTTGTGTTTAAATAATTTCGGGAATCCTTGAATTCAGTGAATGCTGAGTGAATGTACTGTTCTCATGGCCAACATCCCTAGAGTCCTTCACCATTATTTTTGTTTTCAAAATATGCTTATTTTCTCCTTTCAGCTACCCATGTGTGTCTGTTTCTTCTCTCCATAGTCTGGCTAAAGAACTGTTTGGTTTATTGAAAGTTGTAGACAGATTAAAAAAATAGCAGATAGTATTTTCTCCTAACCTAGCTTTAGCCTACTTTATTCTATTCCTCTTTTACACACACACCATCAATATATTTTTTTAAATTTTTCCTTTCTAGCCCATATCAAACTAAAATGATTCTTTGTCTTCTAATAAGCCACCAGACCTGTTCCAGAGCATCCTCAAGCCTAGTAGGACCTCTTGCATAACACCGAGGTTACCACACTGAAGGTCAATTCACCATTTAAAACCTATAGGATGAAAAAAAAAAAAAAAAAAGAAAAAAAAGAAAAAGAAAAAAGAAAAAAAGAAAAAGAACAAGAGAAATGTTTGGGAGCACAGCTTCATATGGAAAGCTCCTGGAAGAAATCAGTCACCAAACAGTCACCAATGTAACAGACACAAGTTTGAGTTTGGGGCTTTGGTTGTATTTTTGGTTTTGGGCAAGGCAGATCTACCTTTTGAGTGGTTCTGCCCTTACTTATTTAGTTCTACAATTCTAAAAATTGAATTGTTTATATGAAGTTAGTTTCAGTGGCAAGAATTAAGTCTATGATTTACCATCTTTTAGTTCATAGATAGGCTTTCCTCCATCTTTTTCACTGTCTTTCAACCATAGATTTGATTGTAGTTTGCAATTGTTTTAATATATAGCAATATGTGATAATACAAAACTTAATATTGTCTTTTACTCCTCTCTTCCAAAATTCAGTTTCCTAGAGTTCTAAAGTTACACGACATAGACAGAAAAGATTTGTGATGAAACTGCAAAATATGTAAGAATTATAGTGGAGATGTTGTTTACACAAGAACGATGGAGATACTGTGATATATAATAATATAACATTGTAAGAAGGACTCTGACTGACCTGACTTACTTCTTTTAGATTGCCTTTCTGTATTTGAATATTTCGTATTTCATTAAACATAAAATGAAGCTTCTAGCCTTTAGGGTTGCAAAGAGAAATAAAAGTTTTTTAGAACTTGAACAAACTATAACCAAAACTAATTTGGGGGGGGGGGGGAGATTCGGAAATTATAATGCACAAAGCCTTTCATCTCAATGTTGTCCATTTATGTTTCAGTAATAATAGTGTGAATTTTAACATTTACTATATCCCTGATGATAAAATCATATTAGAAAGAAAAGATTAAATTCTGATGAAGTCTGTGATGAAACCTAAACCCTATTGCGTGCGATTGCATTTTATCTTGAGAAATCACCAATATGTTTTACTGCTAGAAAATTGTAACATTATGGAGAGATGGTACAAAATACCTCTGGTTGTGTCTGATAAAAATTGGTGACTTTTAGAGCATTGTGTTTGTATTTTATCTAATGACTATTTAACACAAAATCTTTAACATTTAACCAAACATCCATAGAGGCAGGACTGGAAACCCTACCACCTGTTTCCAGGTGAAAATGCTTATCACTGGTTTATCATTGCTAAGTAGTGCAGCAATTATTCCATTTAACAGTTGTGGAGCAAGGAAGGAAATAAATTAGTATGCACCTTGTTTTCCTGTTCTTTTCTTAAGTTGTGATGCTGAAGTTAAGGTTCTAATGGATAGACAATTTACCATGGAGTTTCAATGAATTATACATCAATATTCTCAAAGGAAAATGTTTATGTCTGGCTGCCTCCTCTGTATCAGTTTGAAATAGCTCTCCAATAAATGATTAGATACATTCAACTTATCAGGGAGCACCAGAGGATCACCTCATTGGAGGAGAGTCAGCATTTTTAGCCTGATAGGTTGTTCCATTTCAGAACTCATTTGTTTATGATAATCTTGGGAACAAAACTCATAAATCTTGAAGTATTTTACTTATTTGTAGCAATAGAGTATTTTTCCCTCCATTGGGCAAAACAGTTATTTCTGTTAAAGAGATTAAGATATGACTGTGTTTTATGTGGCTTGTGATGCTTCTAGTATATTCTTTGTTATTTCTTTCAAAAAAAAGGAATTTAAATCCAAGCCAACTGGTTAAGGCTAACGCTTCAAAGAACATTTTGACCTCATTATTTTTCAGACTTACAATTTTTGGCACTAGCAGAGATTACAGTTAATGCAGTACCTGCCAAATAAGTGGAACTGGTTGTGGCTGTTATATGAAAATGTACTCTAAAATGTATTTATAAAATGTATTTATAGAAGAATGTTTATGCCATGTTTTCATATGTTGTATTATGAATTAGGAGTCTAGAATCACATTAGAGTAAGTGCAGCAGAGTACATCCGTATTACTAAATGCAGTTTCAGGTCTGATATAAAAAGAAAAAAATATAGCATAAAACACTTAGCGAACCCTCCATATTTCATATTGGATATGGAAACACTTACTATCAACTCATTTAGAGAGCCCTGTCAGAAAGTATATAGTCTTGGAACTTAAATCTACAAGAAGTTATATGTATTCTCCTGGCCAATATTGGTTACAGAACCAACCATAACCTCCAGCACTCCGTTGTTAAATTGCTCTGAAATTTCCGTGTGGTGATAACACTATTGCTTGGTAGCCTACATGATATCAAACTGTGAATGTGACCAAGACTCAAAAAAAAAAACCTCCAAATTCTTGTTCTCAATTTTACTTTTAGGTTTCTTGGAAATGTAAATATTAAGTAATATCATTGCTTAATTAGTAGGCTACTAAATTAGAATTTTCCAATTATTTATCGCAGTCTTAGCTATGAGGAAAACAACAAGTCTGCATCTTTGTTGCATAAAATTGAGAAACAAGTCCCTGTCATCTTAGGCTTGCTAAATACTTACAGTGGCTGTCATCTAGAAAACAGACAGGCAGAACCATTTTCAATTACATTTCTGAATGGACTACACTACTAAACTAACATAAATTCACTGTATGTTTTATGTTGCAGTATATATATGGATGCCTTTCTTTAGGTTTACTTTTCTCACCAAATAAGCATGTGAGATTGCATGAAAAAGTTCATTTAAGTGGTTTATAAAACAAAGAATCAAACAGTAGAATAAAATACAATAATACATCTTCCTGTGTGGTAAATACTCTTCAAACTTCTTGGAGTGTAAAATAATCAGGGATGTTGTGGCATGACTAAGAATCAAGGAGAGAGCAGCATCTTGGAGAAATGATTGTTACAGGATGAGTCTCTGAGCTTTATGAGAATATCATTAAGCTCTGTGCACTTTTCTTAATGGTAATTCAATTTTGCCTTGTTAGAAATAAATCTTTATAATGATGCTTACATAGTACTTGTACAGCACTTAGGAATACTCTGTGTAAAAAGAACAATCACAAACCTGTTCTATAATCAGAGAAAGGGAATGAAAATGGAAAATAAAAATCTGTCATAAATTGGTTGCATACAGCAGAAATGGTGATAAAGCTGCTTCCTTTATTCTTACTATTTGAACTGAGAGAGAGAAAATATGATTTCATCCACTTACAGCTAATGATTGGCACTGCATCAAGAAAATTGCCCAGACACCAATATAAATTCACAAGGAAAGCAATATTCTTCTATGAAAATGTACAATTTAGCCTTTTAAAACCTACCACAAGGAAGTGATTTAAAGATGGTGTTTTCTTTTTATTTTTTTAATATACAAATTCCGTTAAAGCAGAATGAGGATTTAATTTTTAAGAGCATAATAAAATTATATTAGTGAGCAGACATCTCCTTTCCCTATGATGCATTACTAAAAAAGTAAATTGCAGTGAGAGAATTGCAGTCCTATTCCGCCAGATCACCCTCCTAACTCTTTTTTTTTTTTCTAGATACACATACTGTAAAATCATATAGTGTATGTTTTATATGGAGAGACAAGTTGCCTGGCAACACCATCAGTGTCAATTTCTCTTCAGAGTGTAATATGTATCCAGGTCTAGAGTGCTATTTATCTTCATTAGAACTAAGTAATTTAAGTTGTCAAGTCTTTGGTTACCATTGGGTATCTCATAACCATGCATTTTGTGCTCGACTAGATTACACTTACAAGCAAAATAAAAATAGCATAAATGGTCTATCCTACACTTTGAGCTTATGGCATCATTAGCATTGGAGATTTGCCACTCTATTTTGTGTCCTGATCGGAGTCCATTAAGAAAACTTTGTCAATGGAAAGTGGACACCAAGCCTTAATTACTAAGCCATCTTTAAGCAGTGCTATAGCAGTGCTATTATTTTTTTTTTTAATAACAGAGCTATTGTAACTGTTTATTGTTTAACAGTCATATTATAGCCTTCCCTCTTATATTTAAACTCAGTCTCAAGGGATATTTTGCATACTATTACCCAAACTGATCCAAATCACCAAAAGCTG
>VZSG01000334.1:138421-150635 GCA_013398315.1 Nothoprocta pentlandii
AAAAAAAAAAAAAAAAAGTCATGTTACAAAAGGAAGTACTATTCATGCCATTTTTTCAAGGCAAGAGAAAATTTAAAATGACCTACAGATTTCAGGATCTATGCTTATTTTTAACTTTCAGCTAATCTGAGCTGCAATGATTTTATAGGCCAGTTGACATTCTCACTCCGCACTGAAGGAGCTACATTCCAAGCCCTCTTACTTCTTACACTCTGCATCCCCTAGAAAGTGTGCTTGGGCATATTCCCTACATAGGTGTATCACCTTGCTATCAGAATCTTCATGCTATGGATAAGATCAGAAACCTAGGGAATCCTTGTAGCCATTAACAATTTGGTATATTCAAGATTACAAAAGAGAGTCTATGGCAGATTCACACTCTTACTCACTTACCCTTTGATTAGGAATGCATTGCGTGATAGCTAGTAAGAAACTAATGATTCATGATTTCCTTGGAAAAGATTATGGCAAGAAGCTGGTTGCCTAAAAAAACTAAAAACAAACAAACAAACAAACAAACAAAAAAAGTGTTCTCTCTCTCTCAATCCATTTGGGAATTATCTGTGGAGTAAAAAAGAAGGCCTATGAGCAAACTGAATAAATTATTTATCAGTAATGCCCTACTTCCACTCACTTGTGAGTAACTTCAGAGTTTGCAAGCATCCCTGATGCTCTCAGGAAGATCAAGTGTTTTGTATTTATACATTAACCTGGCACATTCAGCAAGTTCAGATTAAGATTGAAGATGATGATAATTATTGTTATATTCTCTATTCTTTTAGTAAGAGACTTGATTTTGGAATGAAGTCCATGAGTTCAATTGTTCTACCTAGAAAGAATCATTCAAAAATAAATGGATTATATTCAGTATTATTTACCTGCCAAATTTTCTACTACTTGTATATGACAATTATAAAATATATTTTAACATAAGTAATGGATGTGACTCATTTATAATCAATTGGTTCCTAGAGATACTCAAGTGGAAAATAAATATGCCTTATGAATAAAAGATTTGTATATTTTCGTAAGATTCTTAGTTTCATTTTCTTAAATAGCTGCCTTTGATAAGGAACAAAATTAGATTTACAAACAACTTATCATCTTTCAGTATTCTACAGCACTACAGTTGTCTGAACTTGTTAAGTGTGTTTGTAATGATTGTTAACTAATATTTCCAAGTGACAGTGAGATACTTCTTTAACTAATTGCTACCCTTGAAGAGGTGAAATGTTGCAACACTCATGGTAATCTAGAAAAAAAAGCTTTTTTTTTTTTGTTTGTTGTTGTTGGTTTTTACAGTGAAGGCTTCCAATTCATCCTTACTCAAACATTCCCATTTTAGTTATTCAGATTGGTTTAGGGATATAGTTTGACTACAAAGTAAAACAAGTAAGTGAACTAATTATAAGCTACATTGCTTCTTCCCATATAACAGAATTTTTATCCACCTCAGCCAGCCAAGAATGGGATATTTGTGGTATTACCCATTGTAATAGCAGCTTTACAGGTATTTAGTCTCTGCCAGACATAATCTATCCAGAATATATCAACAAAAATTAAAACTGTGCCATGACACAGAATATGCTTGGGTTCGCCACTCACAGTGTGAGCTACAACTCAGGCCAAGACCTCCTCATTTATCTCTTGCATTTTACAGACAGTTTATACATTCCCAAGTGACCAAAGTCATTTTCCCCTTCTCTATAGTCAGTACATTCAAAGTGAAAATGAATACAAAGAACTTTGAGAGCTGCCTTCTCCATGAGCTAACAATGAGCTAACATGACTTTTCCAGTGAGGTAACATTCTTACAGTAGCTAGCTTGATGTTTAAAATAAAACAAATCAAACAAATAGAAAACAATTATTAAGATATGAAAATACAGTATTTCAACATGAGAAATTAGAAGACAAAGATAATTTGAGAAAGCATTGCATAAAAAATAGAGCCAGCACAGTGAAGGTAATTTCTATGTTTGATGCAAAAAGGGGATAAAAATACCAGATGAGATAAGGCAGTGAAGGGGTTTGGTAAGCAAACGTGTGGATGATGAATGAAGAAGAAATACACAAAGGAACTGTATGCAGAAACAGGGTTGTTTGAAACTTTAATGTCGAAAACAGAAGCCTGGAATATAAAATTGTCACCCTTTGGCACTGCATACGTGTTACGTAGTTAATGATATCTAAGAAATCTCTTCTTGAAGTAGAGAAAAATGTGACTCAAAGAAACTAGCCAATGATGAATAACTCTGCATTACAGATTGAAATCAAACACTGTATGGCTGTATGCCATGAGAACGGGGCCGCAATATTAGAATATAGGGAGATTGTAAAACGGAAATAATAAAAAGAAAAAAAACAACCAAACAAGAAAACAAACAAAGCCAACACTATGCTACCTAGTTATTCAAAATGGCAAATGACTAATCTGGAGTGAAGGGAATTAAGCCTGTACCATCGCTATAGGAACACCAGGAAGTGGGAACTACAGGTAAATCAAAGAGTTTCTATAAGATCTGACCACAGATGGTCTGTGTTAACTCAGTCAAACAATTTTTGCTATTACTGTGTGCTAATTAGTATATTACTGTGCACTAATTATTTCTTTAGGAACTCTTTCATCATAGCAGCAAACACATTTTGTCTTAATTTAGGGGTGAGAGTCTGTCCTATGTCATATGGCTGCAAGGGATTTTTTTTTTTTTTTTTACTTTCATGCTGAAATAACAATTGGTAATAGTTTTCAGGGTAAAGAAAATGACCATATTTGCAACACCATTTGCAACCACCATTTGCAACCACCTACATTTTTACTTTCAGTATCTCAGAAACTCATTATATTTCATGGACATATCATTATAGAACCATGGTACTGAAGGAATATTTAGGTCTTTCTTTTCTTTTTTTTACCTGTACACTATATTCTGTCACTTGTCATCTTCATCCACTGAGAATTATTTTCTATAATTGAAACATTTTCCTCAGTTGTTATTGCATACCATTTTAAAAAATGGATATGTAATAATTGAATTGCCGTACTGTAGTAACCATCCACACCATTTTTTTTTTAATCAGTGATTTCTTCATAAACATCTCATGAGAGTTAAAGTATGTAGAATTTAGCCTTATGCTTCACACCACACTTGACACAGCTGTTAATGAATCAATAAAGCATGCTCTCATGTGTCTTGATTCCAATTAAAATGTTGGAAATATGTGAGATGAAGCTGATGGCAAAGTAAATAATTATTATTAATGGTCCATGTGTGTATGCATAAATAAATCTGCATAATTACAGTTATATCTAGGTGTGTTGTTTATCTCTGAATGTATAGTAAGTTTTGAGATTTGAGAACTTATTTCCTTCCATTTCATTGGGAAAGCTAGGAAAGCTAAAAGACTATTTAAGCAATCATGTATATTCTATACCTTGGGCATATGATCTTTGTAAAATTTAAAGAAAAATATATTTTTGACACATTTGTGACAAAAAAAATGAAAGCACAACCAAGTTAAATACATTTAGCTATTTCTGTCTTGCATATGGAAAATAAGAAATTCTAGTTCTCTGATGAGAATGCTTGAGTTAATATCAATGATCCGTAAACAAATACATTTTTACAAATGTCCTTTAAAGTATATTAAGAAAGAGAATGATATAATGATAAGATGTATACTAAATGTACTCTAAGTAATTGTTTTATTTAAACAATTACCCAGAGGAGATCAGGATCATCTTCACAGCATGATTCTCTTTTTTGAGCACATTTTTAACAAAATAGGATTTTTTTTCCAGAATATTTCTTTCTTTTTTTTTTTTTTTTTTAACTTTCTGAATGAAGGATCATAGGAATTAGTGAAATTCTAAGACAATTCAACTAAAGTATTTATGATTTTTCTTGTGTGGAAATCACATCAGTCTCGTTCTTACGCTCCTATTCTCAAATGCTACCTTCTCAGCTTCCTGAAAGAATGGTGTATCATGGACATCATCCACCACTGACCTCTTTCAAGAAGATTGGCTAAATCATATACGCTGATTAAGAGTTGCCTTTGTAGGGCAAAATTTATGTGAATATGTCCAGTTAGTTTTTTCAGAAAACCATTTTTTTGTTGCCCACTGAAGCACAAACACAGGAGAAGCCATAGGCCACATAATAATCATATGAGGAACTATTTTTTGCAGTATTAAACAAGGTACCCATTTTTAGCATTAAGCCCAACATCCTGGTCTCAGAACCACTGTTTTCTTGTCTAGAATAAGCACTGGTTCTTCCCTGTCCCTGCATGTGGGCTCTGGTAGTAATATAATGCATAATTCATTTTAATTAGAGAGTGAGTTATTATGTGAATAGAGTAAGACAGACACTTCTGCATTTGGAGAGTAGAACAGTTAAGGTCAGAATTTCCTCATGTTGAGCATAACTCCAAAACAGTTTGCCTTTTACAAGCTATCACAACAACTGGGGCCACAACCCAAATCACCACAACCACAAATAAACAAAAGTATAACCTGTAAGATGCATTAAATAACACTAATATTTTTTCCTAGCTTCATATAACTTTAGCAGGGATTTTGTGTTCAGTTTCAAGAAAGAAACAGGCCCACTGGCAAAGGTCCAGAAGAGAACAATAGGAATGATTAGAGGTCTGAAAAACATGACCTACAAAGAAAGATTAGAAGATTTGGAGCTGCTTTTTCTGGGGAAGAGCAAATTGAAGGAAGCTAGAACATATTTCATTTCCTTCATCTTTTATATTTGATCTGTTCACCAATCCCATAAAAATTTGCAACAAGGAGTAACAGATTGAAAAACACAAGGAAGGTGTAGGTTAGTCATTAGGGAATATATTGCTATATCTGAGTAACTTCTGTCATTGCAGTTTTTTAAGAATATCTTTCAAAATGAAATTACAGAACATTAGGCTGTGTAAAAGTTATGGAAAATGTTACCAAAGCCTTTTTTTTTTTTTTTTAATCACAATTCATTAATTGGTAGATTAATATTTTTGTGCATCAAGGCTTGTAAGGACAATATTTCTGGTTTTTATACCCCTTAGAGTAAGGAATCAATGACAATAAGTAGTCAATGAGGTGAATGATTGCTTCTGTGCTATTGCTTTTTCTACTTCAGTGTGTGTTAGAGAAGGTACCAAGGAAATAATATGTTTGGAGGGGAAAGGAATAGTAGATGAGGAAATGTTTGATTTCACCATTGATTTAATGTGGACAACTATGTTTTCTACTTATCATAGAGCACATATTGATTTGTGAAGCAGACATTGCCTGTTTTTGCTCTTAAGAAAATATTTATTCCTGAAACGTTTTTTTTCTGTTGAGATTATTTTGTTTCCAGCAAATTACAGTAGCAAAAGCTTGATTACTTATATTATTTGTTTATAGGAATTTGTAGTAGGTAACTCAAATTTTTATATGAAAATTATTGTGTTTTCAGTTTTTCATTTTTATGATCTAGATCATAATTATTTCTTCTTTAATACACCTTAGATAAAATATATACTTCATATTATTCTTATCTTGAACTTAAGTGATGTAAGAAATTATCTACTATATTGTTTTATGGCCTAGTGCTTTTTTCATATGCTTTGCCCATGCTCTCATGACTTTGAGCCAGGCACTGTAGCCAGTATTTTACTGTTATTTAGAGGTTCCATGTTATTGGAGGATGAACAGACATCCTTGCTTGTCTAGGGACTGAACTGTTACAGAAAGGCAAGGAAAAGTCATCCTGATGAGACAGTTTTTCTAAGGGCTTTCCCTGCATTTATATTTGTTAGCAGATGAATCTTCATTAGCATTTTAGTTTGAACCAGTAATGCTCTTCTGAAATGAATTCCCTGGTCTCCCCATTTATTGTGATTGGTTTTGATTACAAGTGTATATGAGTGAATTTCTTTCCAAATGAAACTAAAATCGAAAATCCACTCAAGATGAGTACCCAGTGTTTTCTCCTAGACCAGATAGGAGTCTCCAAAACAGTAAGTGGACTTGAACCATTTACTTCAGTGACAACCAAGTACTCATAAATGAACAGAAGGTTTTCAAATCTTTGGGAAACCTCTTCCTATCCAAAGTACTATATAAAAAGCCAAAAAACATCTGTGCCTTAGTGTTTGCTGCCAACTATTAGCCCTCACTTTTGGAGTTTTTATCTCCCAGAGAGATTTCTCTTGGCTCTGTATCTTTTTTTTTTTTTTTTTTTTTTTTTTCTTTTTTTTATTCTTTGGCTGCTGTATGTTGCTACTGAAGCCCCTTTCTCTTCTTTCTTGCATTTCTTTCTTATTGCTTCCTCCCTTTCCATCTGTCCTCTATTGTACTCCTCAAAGATTTAGTGTGCTTTCATCAGTGGTCCCAATAAAGCAATTTTCACATCAGCCTGTTCTGGAAGAAAGCAAAATGCTACTCCCCTGATAGGACAACCAAACTGTGTCTTTCTGTGTCTATTCTAGGGAAATGTGAATCTTATGACACACTAGGAGTACAAAGGGAGTACAAAAGTACTTTGTACAAAGTACAAAGTACAAAGTACTGCTCCAAGAACTAAGAAGGAGGCTTTAACAGAAGATGTCTGTAAAGAAAGATCAACAACCAGAAACTTTCTTTTTCCTGGTCTTAACTGTGGCTGAAATCAACAATCCCTTGATCCCATCAACCCATCCAATCCAATCCCATTATTCAATTTGTGTAAGAATACTTTTTTTCATACATGTGGTTAAAGCTTGTAAGGGCAGGAGTGTCCTGAATCAAAGTAGAACAAAGGCAATGGATTTCTATGATCTAACAACAAAAGCTGAGGTTGCACCAGCTGCCCATGACTTCCTTGTTGTGCAGTGGGATGGATCCTCACCAAGAACCTCCACTGATACTGGCCCTGGGGAGCCCCTGGCCATCACTGTGCTCTGACAGCAAACATCTTTAGTTCAGATACCCAGACTAAATCTAGTCTCATTCAAACCTCTCCCTCTTAAGTGTACATAGTGTAGATGTAGTGTCTACATCACCTTGATCTACTGATACAGTTGTAATGCATCTACTTGTTAACATAGAAAACAAGCATAAATGTGCTCCAAAACTTCACAGACCAGGATAGGTAAAGCTGCTATGCTATTCCTTATCATATTCTGTATTAAATAAGAAGACGGTTGTATAATCATAAATGATCTAGCACATAAGTAAAATGTTATCTACTCCTACTCCCATTAAGTGGGAGTATATAGTGGGAGTTCCATTTCACTCAATGAAATAGAATCCTCATTTATCATGATTGGGATTCACTATAGGTTTAGTAGATAGTATTAGTATTTAATGATGGTCTTTTATATTAAATAGTCATGATAAAATATTTTTCAATACTTATTCAGTTATTACAGCACTATATTGAAGAAACTGTTATTTTATTTTTCAGATAAGCCCAAGAAAAGCATAGTGCTAACTCCTGTTAGACTAATTATCTGTTTGAGTAGATTGAGCCAGAAGTAATTTCTCTCAACTTTTCAAGATTATAATGCTTCTTGCTATAGGTTTAGACTGATGGAGCTGATCCACCTTAGAAGTATATGATTTCTAGGAGAATGAATGACACATTATTCTGTTTTAAGTCAAATCAAAAAATGAAGTCAAGACCCAAAAGTCTCTATTTCATAAAATTTCTTGTGTGACGTGTTATTCACTCAGTCTTTCCAATCTTAAATTAAGATGCGGAAGGCTAAAAAATCATTTGATAACATCCACTATTACTATGATAACATCCATATTGCTTTAGACAGGAAAGCTTATGTAATATATTTTAGGTAATTTGCCATATTTTACTTAATTATTTTTTGTTTTCTTTTGTTTAGAATTGCCTCATCTATTCCACTGAACCTTGAAATGTAGAGGATATAAATTTATTTAAAATATCAGGTAATGTGGATGAGAAATCTAATTACACTTCTTCACACTTTCCAGATCTCCTTCTCATCTCTTTTTACACTTTCAAGATTTTACAGGACAATCAAGGATATCTTGTATTAATAATGTGATATTTCTTCATATTTACATATAAATGAACAAATATACTTTTTCCTATTTATTGGCTGTTGAGACAACCTGCAAAATAATTCCTTTAGAAATCTTAATCTGAAGATTGCTGTCTATTGCAATCTGTCTGTTGCAACAGATTTCTTATCCTCACTTATCCTCAAGAGTTAGATTTATGAAACTGAAAAGTTGCCGTGTTTGAAACTAACCACAATTTCATAAGACAATGCTTTTGTAAAGATGGATATAAAAATTATAACAGGCATGTTCACCAATTACTGACAGTGACAAGACGTACAGCAATAAATTTATGGATTATAGATTCATGTAAGTTAGTTTCAACAGTCAGGTACTCAACTTCATGTTACTTCCCAATATATATCCCATGAATGAAATTAATAAAGTTCACTGCCTTTTTTTTTCACAGTTAAAATACTTCTTACTGTTTTTAACTTGCATTAAATCTTTTTCTTTCAATCCTAGAATGTATATATATGTGTGTATATATATATATACTTTTTAAGAAAAGTAGAATTTTTTTTAATATGTTTTTAAACGGAAGCTAAAGGTCATCGTCTTTGGTATAAAACGCAGTTTGGTTAAGCAGCAGATTTGTGTGACTTCTAGCAATACCTATACTTCGACAAAGGAAGATTACTTCTTGGTTTATATACTGCTAAACATGTTTCATGCAGCCCTAATCTGAAACTAAAGATAATAATCTTTAACAGTTACCAGAAAATGGAAAATAACTGTCATAGAGGTACTATTCACTTGTAAAAGTATGAGAATTAAGCTTTATGACTGATGCTACTGCAGTGAATACAGTTAAAGATTTGACAATTTTAAAATATTGCTGTTCCTCTAAAAAATGCTAGAACCTATGCATTTTATGAATATGTCTCCTTTAATTTATTCCACAAAGTGTACTAAATCTTCTTCTAATCAGGCCAAAGTTTTACTGCAAATATTAGTTCTGTGGATAATTCTGTGGACTATGATGTTTTTAATCTCATTTTATCTCATAACCTGAATTAGTATCTTTTATCTTATTTTTAATTGTCATTTTAATTATGATTCAAACATTAATTTTGATCTAAACAGTACTCTCCAAGTAAATTTTAAGTTTGTATTAATAATTTTCTATTAATTGTATTACATACAGTCATGCTTTCAGCATTAAAGCATAAAAACATATAAATACTGCTACCTATCCTTTATCTTTATAAAAATCAAGTTGTTTTCTTGAAGTGATGCTACTATATAAATGAGGAATGTTTCTCTCCTGCATAATGCTTGAACAGGAAATTAAGATGTCCTTTTTCTGTTTTATAATTTTATTAAGAAGCTTTCTCTTTGATGGGAATATTTGTAAAGTTTTTGGTTTTCATTTTTTTTTATTTTGCTTTTAGGGAGTGAAAATACTGAAACTGAAGGATAATTAATTATAGCACTAACATAAGACGTTAGAAAATGTTACCCAACATATGTGAAGTGTTTGATTTTCCTTGTACTCATGTCAGCAGTATGGTAACAGTAATTTCAGTGAAGTGGATAGAAATTAGATTGGTAATGGAAGGAAGAATTGGATGAGAAAAATGTTATGGTCAGCATAAGATTTTTGGAATTGTCCTATCAGTGTCCGTTATAACAATCAAGGGGTATGGGACAGCTGTATAATTTGTAAAATGACCTCCACAAAAACTGCCAAGCAGAGCCATAGCTATCCATCCAGGTTATCATTTAACCAGGGATCTGCTGAGAAAATGGTGCATTTTACTTTTCAGAGACTTTCAAATGTCCAAGTCCATGCATATTCAGGTAACTTTTGACTTCAAAGTCTAAAAGTGTGTTAATAAAGTGTAAAAAGTGTATTAATAAAGGAGTCCAACAGGATTAGCATCTGACATCTCCCAAGCATGAACAGTAAATGCACAGAAGTTGGACTATGTATGCAATTCAC
Organism: Nothoprocta pentlandii; assembly: GCA_013398315.1. Lineage (NCBI taxonomy): Eukaryota > Metazoa > Chordata > Aves > Tinamiformes > Tinamidae > Nothoprocta > Nothoprocta pentlandii. Next base: position 148,431 of record VZSG01000334.1, read on the forward strand.
AACATTCACCATTTCTCTGTTTTTCCCACAGCATTCAGGAACAATGAATTAGTACTTCATAAATTTAAGCAAAATACCCTTCTCTATAGGTATATATAAACACATACAAGCATATTTATAACAGAACTTTATTTAAAAACATTTTAGTCTACTTTCAACATAAAAGCTGCACTGTGAAAATAGCCTTGTGAAACTCATATGTGAGTAAGTTTTGTGATGAATGCTTTAGAGTATTAAAATATGTGAAGTATATTTCTAAGAAGTTCTAAGCATACATTCCAAATTTGTTTGATTCAAGTTTGATTCAAAAGACATTTTAGGTACTAGGAATATATTGCTTAGATGAAGAACCTGAAAGCAATGTGCTGTTGTGAAAGAGTCTGCAACTGAGTAGGCGTAATCAATCTGCTTAGTGTTATTAGTAATTGTGTAGTCTTGTGCTCTTCATTTGTTGATTAACATTTTTGCAGTATTTAACAATAAGAGTGAATCGGATTGAAGTATTTTCTATGCTTTTTAGTTTTATAGAAAATTCTATTTAGATTGTATGTATTGTGTGTATGCAATTAAAGTAGCTGATGGTTTGTCAGGTATATAATAAAACTCAATGTATATAAATTAACTCTGACACAAATGTTCCCATTCCGTCCTCCTACAAAATTATTTTCTCTGACATAGATTAAGCCAATTGCTCAAATTTAAAGAAATTGTTATGCACTGTTTACTACTATTCCTATCATTTTTTTTTTAACATAGAAAAGATTGACAGAATAATGGTAAAGAGAATGATGGCATACACTTGACACTATCCTTAATTATCAATCATAACAATCACAGAACATCCATTGTTTTCCATTCAAGCTTCCAACTTAAACAAGCAACTCATATTTCAGTCTTGAATACTAAATATATATATATATATTTATATAAAAATATAAAGTCTAGAATATAAAAATAAACAACAGAAAAAATAAAGCTGAGGTTTGTAAATAAGAACTTATTTCCTCATCCAATAATCTGTTGCTCAGAGAATAATAACATTGCTGGACTGGACTAGCTGGAAAAAATAGTCACATACAAACAGTTTCAGAATACAGCATATTTTGAAGTAACTAGATACTTTTGCCTTAATCAGGTTAAGTTAGGTTAATGTCTGTAGGTTAATCTGGAGAACACAAAATACAACTAAAGCTCTATATTTCTATAAAAGCATTGCTGTTTGAGCCTAGCCTTGTTAAATACTGCTTACTTTAGAATTTCATTTAAATGATGTGTGCATCAGAATAAGAGCAAGATACTTACTATCAACATAATCCAAATTATATGTATCAATGTATATGAAGAAGCTATCTCATCCTCTTTTCTCTTTTATATCCTTTTTTACTGAGCATGTTTGTGCATAAAGATTAACATTTTGATAGAATGGGAAGCTAAGATCCTGTCTCTCTCTGCTTTATTTTAGCAGAGATTTGCATTGTGAATTTTCTAATTAGACCCCAGCCAGCACTTAAATTTGATAACACTGCAACTGGAAAGTTTGAAAGGTAACTTAACTTTACCTTACTGCTGCCACTGATTTTGAAAAATTAAAGCAATAAATTTCCTAAATTAAACACACATAAGCAAAGCTCTTTCATCTTGATACTTGCAGCATTGCAAAACCTTGACTTTAATGAAGAGAGCAAGAATACTGCATATTTTTAATTGCATATTATCCCAAAGTGATTGTGCCTTTAGCAAAACATTACAGGTGCCTTGATATAGGCATACTGACTGTGACTTAGTTTACAAAAAAAAAAAAAAAAATTATATTGATAGTTTGTGTTTGGCATAGTTGTTTTAAATTACATGCAGCATATTAATTATGCATATTTTCGATGGTTCCTAACATAATTAAAAATTTCTAATATTTATGTTCAATTAGGTATTTTAATATTCCTTTCTTTTCCCATGCTCTAGATAGTTTGCAAAAGCTCTCAATGTTTTCTTAAGATTCCAATACTATTTCACAATCATTCGTAGCTATGAATATAATTTTGATTTAATGTCAGGTTTCATCTCCCTGTCTGGTGCTCAGTAAACTTGCTGTTTTTTTGGCAGTTTCTGCTCTTGCAACAGGCTAATTTTACAGTCCTGCTATTACATTCTTGACCTTTGTCAGGGCTACAGCCTTGGGACATTGGAGCTGTAAGGTTAAAAAAAAAA
>VZSG01000334.1:157547-170943 GCA_013398315.1 Nothoprocta pentlandii
GAAGGGAAGGGAAGGGGCACTATCTTCAATGCATTTGCTTTATAATCATTATTCTGATTATGACATTAATCTGCTACTCATAATGAATATTTTTACTGTGTTTTTTGAAAGAATTTTTATAGTTTGTTTTCTTGTTATATTTTTTGTAGCTTTAATATCATGCATAGGAGTCTTGCTGGTACAAAAGCTAGTAGTTTATCAAGAATACTTTTTAGGAGCTGGTGGATTCTTTCATCTATTCTATCATCATAAGTTACATTTGTGTTGATTTCTGATCTCCAGAAGCAATAAAAATAATTACTCTTCCTTTTGAGCATATTTATGACATATTGATAAAATAGGTTTTGATCTGTATGTGCGGGAGCTCCAGTGAGCAACATTCCTGCTGTATATGTGGCTTGGGAAGTTTCTACTTACACTGCTATTATTTCAAATTCACTGTAAGATTTTAGCCATCAGTAGCTAGCAAAAACAGCATTCTTGTTTTGCAAAGGTTTCCTTATTGCTCTCTCACCAGCATTTGAGGAATTGCTTATCTTTCCAGTTCCAAGTGGAGAAAGATTCAAGTTGTTAATTTATTCCTGTTATAAATATAAAACCTAGATTTTTTTTCTGTTCTTTCTAGAGAGGTGACTGGATTCACTGTACATCTGTTTTCTTCTGTGTTGTACTTATACAAAAATGCCTTATTTAGTGCACCTAAGTGCATATCTTCACCCATGCTGGGTCTTACTTTGCATATAAACCTAATCTGCTCTGTTTGTGTTTCTTTCACAATAGTCCTTTGTGTCCTGCTTTCACAATGTTGTCTTCACTGTGTGCATAAGTTGGGCTTTGTCTTTGATTCATAACTAGCATACTGGGAAGAGTAGAAAACACTGTCATAGACTTTATGTTCTGTGTGTTCATGATATATTAATATTTTTTCTAATATTAAATTCTATTCCTTAGTAATAATTTCAGAGATTTCTCTAGTTTCTACTTTACTCGTTATAATTGTATCCCTCAGATAACATTCTTTCATCAACAGTACTCTTTTTATTACCAACCAAAGCTGGGTAACATATTCAGTTGTTCCATTACATGATTTCTCACAAGAAAAAATAAACAGAAGGAGGTATTTTACCCTCAGCAAACTGAGTCAACTGATTTCCTAAGTGTGTGTATGTTATACTTCCATACTGCAATAATCTGGTACCCCATGCTCAGCTCTGGACGCTCCACTTCAGCTTCTCTTCCCATCACATACCTTTAGTTTTTACTAATGCGTGTAAAACCCCTTCCTATCACTGAAGTACCCCATGATACTTCACAGGAGGCTTATGGGTGTAGCTATATAGGTAAGGCCTTCTGACAACATAATATGCATTTTGTCCAGGGACAAAATGTGAGATAGCTAAAAATAATGCTGTTTGTCCAGTTAGATACTAATGTTAAGGTGCTGAGTTATATCTGCCTTAACCTCAGTGGAGAAATTAATATGTTTCTTGCATTTCCCAGCCAAGATTTCTGTTCCAGTGGTATCACTATGAAAGATCCCACTATGTGGGATCACAGTGGGTCTCTGTTCTCGAGTTTTACCACATGAAAGCATCCTTGTCTCTGGTCCTTTTACATGCTACTGACCAGGGAATTCTGTATTACTGAGTAGACCTACCTAGAGCAGGTCTATTTGAACCACCATCTTATATTATACAATGCCCATAACCTCCTCTAGCAGAGCAGAGTAGGTTTCAAACACCTCCTTTAGCAAAGCAGATGAGCATATACAGAGAAAAGGAACAATAGTATCAGCTTACGTGTTTTTAAGGGAAGATCTACTGATCAGGTTGACCTATATAAACATAGTACCACAAGAGGAATTATTGTTTTATTAAAGCTTCAGAATATGTATGACCATCATTGGGGTTTCCCTGTGGAATTACAAAAATAAATCTTCATTTAAATACAAGGGAAGCCTTTTTTTTTTTTTTTTTTTTTTTTTTTTTTTTTTTTTTTTTTTTTTTTTTTTTTGGATGATAAAACAATTGTATTAAACAATACTTAGGATGAGTAGCATAAATACCACAAGGTTATACCATAAAAGTTAGTTTCACAATCCCTTTATTTCTGCAAAGCCAAGGAAGACCATGTATTGAAACGCGTTCTTAGTGACTAATAGTTTGGAAAGGTATAAATAGAATCAAGGATTCTATTTAAAAGTTTGTTTTTTAAAAACTCAGTTGAAATGACATTTTGAATGCAGCTGTTACTATTGTTTTGTCCTATAATAGCTACTTCCATGTTCTTGATGAATGCACGGGGACAGATTTCAAAAAGAAATGTGATCTACATTAAGAAGATAGGATTGTACATTAAAGTAATGAATGCTTTTCAAGATACCGTCTGCTTAAGCATAAAATAGGCTTCCCTGTGATAAGTGGTTCATGAACCTTATTGCTTAATCTTTCAACTAGACTAGTCCAATGTTTGAAATAAACAGCAGGGAACAATTCTGCACTGATAGAGTAGATGCCATAGTAATGCTTTAGGCCTTCTCCTCTATTTTCTTAGAGACCACACATGTAATTACTAGTTTATCTTTCTCAATTACCCAGGCAAAAAAAGTAAGAGTACTTTGAAAGAATTACAGAAAACTGCATAATCACTCAAAGCTGTAGGTTGCTACTTTTGTGCCTGTTTCAGGGGAAAAAAAATCTGTCCCTTGTACAAAATGAAGTTAATCATAACTCATCCATGTTCAGCTTTTTGATGTCTGAGGTTCAGCAATAGTCTTAAAATGTGTATAAGAATATAATATTTGTCATGGCACTGTGCACATGTAATTAGATTGCAGATATTAAGAAAAAATAGGATTTATACTCAGGTTGTAATTTTAGATCAAAAGGAATGGGTTGCTTATCATTTAGTCTCTATCACTCACTACAACTGACTGCAACATGGTGCTCATTTAGGAATACAGTTCACAGTAACTGTAATAAGAAAAAAGTCCTTTCCATAAGCTTGCTGATAGAACAATCCAAATTTGACGTTTTTATTGATTAATTTTACTCATATACAGGCCCATATCAAAAATGTGCCAATCAAATATTCCGTTTATTTCCTGCAAGATGGAGTCAGACTGTGAAGAACTCTTACAATCAATGGTAGTAGATGGGATAAAAGTCCATTATCTTGTGTTAGACAGTGGCCAGTTGCAGATGTAAGGATAACTTAATATTTCTGTAAGTACTCATCACTCCCTCAAAATTTCCCTCAGAGTTTATGGTATCATATTGCTTAGGATATTCTGAACTGGAAATTGCCTCTTCATCCTAGTGTTTGATAGCCCTTAGCGTCTGCAACAGAGTGACTTTGGCATAGCATGTACCAATATATTTCACATTTTCAGTGGAAAAAAAATCAACTTTTGGATTATTCCAAGATTCTCCTTTAATATTCTTTTTGATTCCTCTTGCTTTTTGTGTTGTGTGGAACAGTGAATAATGTTTCTTTTTTTCATTTTCCCTACATTATTCATGTGCCCTTATATTGTAATCAGACATTCTCCTTCAATCATTTCTTTTTCCAGGTGAAGAATGCTGGCTGATTTACCTCATATACAAGTCTTTTCATATATTTTTTTTTTCTATTTTTACTTTGTTCTTTGGAGTTAGGTAAACCTGAAAAAATGCTCTATATTCAGAATAAACATGAATAATTATAAAATGCCAAAATAATGTTTTATGATTTTTCTTATACCATTTGCCTTGTTCCTAAACACACAATTTTGATTGTTGCTAAGCACTGCAGTTTATGTAAGATTGACCACAATGACTCTAAGACTTCTACGAATGTGTTAATTCAAACATCATGATTGTATATGTATACTTAAGTCTGACGTTTTCCAAAGTTTTGTTTTTCACTTATTACATTGTTTTTTTCCTATCATTTATAGGCCAATCACTTGGCATAATAAAACTCGTCTGCAGCTCTTTGCCATCTACTTTAATTTTGACTATTCAGAATAATTTTGATATTTCCCCATTTTTCCCCTCATTATTAAGCCCCTTTCCCAGACCACCTCTGAATGTACTTAAAATTCAGGTCCCCACACATATCACCATGGAACTCCTCAGGTAACACTTTCACTGGTAAAAAGTAACCATTTATTCCTGTTCTTTGCTGTTCTTTAAGCAGTTAGTAATCATATAAGATGGTAGTACATCCTTAATGTCTGATAGGCTTTGTATTTGAAAATTGTTTTTCTCCAAACAAAATTAGACAAGTATACAATTTATCAGAAGAGCAGTTAAATAAAGATATTTTGAAAAACATCTTACTCATCTTTAACTTAGATATTCATTTATTTTTTTCTTAGTATGTAGAGGACACCTAAGTTTATCATATATATATGTTTATCATATATACATCATACATATATATAAGTTTATCATATATACATCACTATTTATCTAGATTTTTTTTTTTAGGTTGTTCTGAAACAAATTTTAACTGTCATGTGTCAAAACCATGAGCTAATGAATATGCTGCTGTCTGCTATGCTCTTCAAGTTTCAGAATCATTCAAAAGTGGGCTATTACAAATATGAGTGTGTCCTGAAATGCAGAGTGTCAAATCTCAAAATAAATTTTCATAGCTGTGGTTTCCAAGTGGCTGGAAATCAATTTCAAAAAGAAGCAAATCAATTTCTTATAATACTCTGCGTATTACTAAAATGATGAATTTTACTTCATACTTACCTAAAAGAAGGATACAGTCAGGAGGTACATTCTCATACATAAGGTATGTGCAGCTTATAGATGTGATGAAGCATGAAAAAGAATCTATTAATGTACTATAAACCCAAGGAAATCTTTCAAAAGAAATAAATAAATAAGAATATATTAACTTTCTAATAAAAACCATACATTAAACGCAAACAAATATTGAAAATCATTAGTATGCAAATCCTATACCATGCCTCACCAAACCAGTCAAATATATAGTTTTGCTATATCTATCATCATCACAGATGATGTTCTGGCTCCTCCAGGGAGCCATTTGCAGTACAGGCATTGCAAATATCTATCTGGATTACTAAAATTAGCAGCATTTTTTCTGACATGAAAAATACTGCTTAAGAATGTAAAATGCCACAAGGATTAATCCAACAATACAGCCAAAAAGTATTACACTAATGCATGGATAAGGTGAACTACTAATGTATTTTAATCCGTATATTAATTACTCATGTAATGAAGAATTGATATACTACGGAAGCATTCTGTTTCAATATAGAAATAAGGACAAATGCATCCTTTTGGCAATCCATTCAGCCTCCAATCATCTATTGATATGAGATAATAAGCAAATACGCTGGTGAGAGGAACACTGCAAACAAGATGGATGATACTAGCATCGTGTGTTATCTTCCTGTATAGAATGACTGCTTTGACTGTATGTGTCTGAGCAATAAAAAAACATCTGGGGCAGTAATCCACTGTCCAGCCAATGTGATTACAGGTATGTGCATGGATTTCTACGCATCTGCTTCTCACGCATATGCAAGTCGACCTCTATAAGCTGCAGCCACTGTGAATGCTCAGACCAATTGTACTTTGCATGGCCATTGAGCTCATGAGCATGCAAGCCTTATTGATTGTGCTCTGAGTGCATAAATGGCAATGCAACTAGGAACACAGGAATGGTGATTATGGTTTGGTATTGAACCTCTTATTTTTATAGTAAGCCTCTCCCCTAGATAGCTGCTTCTCCTTATTTACCATCAGCTGATATGTTCCATGTATCTCTCTCTTCCATGACAACTGCTGCATTCTCTGTTTCTATTTCCTGATTCTCATAACTGATTCTCATAACTGCACACTTTCGGAGCTTTCGTATCAGGATATTATGGGAGACAGTGTTGAAAGCCTTGCTGAAGTCAAGGTAGACAGCATCTATGGCTCTCCCATTGTCCATCCGGCCAGTCATCCCATCATAGAAGGCTATCATGTTCGTCAAACATTACTTCCCGTTGGTGAATCCATACTGACTACTCTTGATCACCTTCTTTTCCTTGACCTGCTTGACATGCCTAGAGATGCTCTCTAGGATCAGCTGCTGCATCACCTTTCCAGGGACGTAAGTGAGGCTGGCCAGCCTGTAGTTTCCCGGCTCCTCTCTTTTGTCCTTTTTGAAGATTGGAGTGATGTTGGCTTTCTTCCAGTCCTCTGGCACCTCCTGTGCTCTCCATGACCTCTTGAAGATGATGGAGAGTGTCTGAGCAATAACCCCCGACAGTTCCTTCAGCACTCTTGGGTGCACCATATTTGGGCCCATAGATTTATGAGTGGCCAGTTTGCCTACATAACCCCTAACCCAACCCTCCTTGACCTCTCATTTATCTCTCTTTTACCTAGGCTCTGTAGTTCTTGTGGACAAGCCTTGGCATTTACCTTCTCTGCATCCTCCATAACCAAGGCACCCTCCCCATTCATCAGTGGGCTAATGTTTTCCCTAATCTTCCTCATGCTGTTGCTATATTTATAGAAGCCCATCCTGTTGCTTCTGACATCCCTTGCTAACTCCAATTCCAGACAGGCCTTGACCTTTCTTGTTGCATCCTTGCATTCTCTGACAATGTGCCTATATTCTTCCCATGTGGCCTCGCCCATCCTCTACATGCTGTATGTTCTCTTCTCATTAAGTTTACCCAAGAGCTCCTTCCCCATCCATAGAAGTCTCCTGCTTCTTTTACTTCTTTCTTGTAGGAATGTGCTGATCCTGAGCTTGGAGAAAGTGGCACTTGAATATTAACCAGCTCTCCTGGACCCCCTTTCCTTCTAGGAGCCTGGGGATTCGTCCAAGTTGCTCCCTGAAGAGGTCAAACTTGGCTCTCTTGAAGTCCAGTTGCAATCCTACTTCTTGGCCAGCTTCCTCCACGCAGGATTGTGAATTCCAATATCTCGTGACCACTGCAGCCCAGACTGCCCCCAATCCTCACATTTCCCACTAGATCATCTCTGTTTGTTAGTATCAGGTCTAGCAGCGCCCCTCCCCTTGTTGGCTCATCAACCATCTGCATCAAGAAGTTATCATATGCAATGTTCTGCAGGAACGTCCTAGACTTTCTGGTCCTGGCTGTGTGATTATCCCAGCAATTTTGTATTTTTTATTACTGAATAGTGAACAATGAAAAGCCTTATTTTTTTTTTTAATGATATTTCAACACCAGTAACATTCCATTCTCTGTAATAAAAGTTATCTATGATCCTTGCTGCACACTTCAAAAAAAAATACATTCTTAGTATAATAAGAATTACTCTGCAATATCAGTACTCTTCATATATATTCAATATCTGTGGCATGAGTTGAAGATGACAGAACTGTAATCAAAAGTCTCTCTGATTGTTCTATTTGTAACAGCATTCCCTCATCCCTCTAAGTTATACCTCAGGTTGCTAAAGAATTTAGAAGACATAAGCTTTGCAGTTGATTGATGTCAATTCCAGAATTTATCTTCTTGCTTAGTATCAGTCCTGTAGAAACCTTCTAAAGCAAAAAGGGCATGCTGGGCTAATGGTAGTAAAAGTAACAGCTTGTATATTCAGTGGCATCATCATGCTAAAATCTTCCATCTAAAATAAGAATAGATACTACAAATAATAAAGAAATAACCTCATTGTCTGAATTCCTATCTATCCTCAAAAAGGTTTCTCTCACTATACGTACAGTACATTTCTCTTTTCTATTTAAAGCTCTAGAAACCACCTCCCTCAATCTTGTCAATGCACCCATAAAGACATCTTAGTTTAAAAAGGTACCAAACCTCTGCCTCATTCATATCTTTGCTGACACCATCACCCACTTAATTTTTCTTTCTCCTTCCTTGCAGCACCATATTGATGTTGAAAAGCAAGTCTGAAAAGAATCATAGAACAGAGGTCTTTTGGTGCAGATGAAGCAATTGCATAATTCCACACATCACAATCTGCTGGAAAGGGAACAACGAAAATAGCTCTATTGTGCTGTTCTACAAGAAAGAGTTTGTTTAGCGAGAGAGTGACCCAAAACAGTATACATGTGTATCTACAAATAGGGCTGCTATAAGAAGCTCCATATTTAGATAGGTAGTGGAATGAAAGGGATAAAAATAAAAATCTTCAGACATCTTACCTACCAAACATTTTCTTAAGCTTTTGTTTTGGGATGAAGATGACCGGTGAAACAGTTCTTTTTGAGAAAAGTTTTAATTTCTTCTGTTTGATAGAAAAACAATGCCTTACTACAGAATAGGTCTTCTTTTTTTTCTGTTTTCTTTTTTTTTTCTTTTTTTTTTTTTTCTCCTCAGTATTGGACTGCACATGTTTCATTTGGTCTGAAAAGATCTTGCTTTTACTCATATTTCAAAAATGAATTTTAGTAGCTGAGAGACAAGATAATATTGCAAGTATTTCTTAATATATCATTTCTTTTTATAAATATCCACTTAGAGCACCTAATACTCCATTTAAATTATTTAAAAGAAATCTCAATGAAAAAAAAAAAAAGTTCTTGCTGTTGCAATGAGACCTGGCCAGACTGACAAATATACTCTGGAAAAAAGAGAATTCTTGAAGTGATGTGATCTGCCATAATCACCTAACTAGTAATTTTTCATAGAAGACTTTGGATTTAATTCACAAATGATAAACTTTTCTAATTGTTTATTATGAAATCTCTCTCTCTCGTGTTTGTGTATATGTATATATGCAAGCTCAGTTTATGAATCAGGGCTGTGATTTTGCTGATTTCTACCTTGGAAATTCTCAAATTCTTTGTCTCTATCATTCACTTAAAAGCTTATTTTTAACAAGGTTATAATTCTAAAAAAAAAAGTGATAGAATAAGGTTCCTCTTTTTCTCTTAGGTTAAGTTCCTTGGCAGACAAAAAGAGCCAAGTTGGCTAAGGAGCCAAAGTTTGTGCCCATTAGTTAAATTAAGGATATCCATCATGACCTGAACATAAATCTCTTAACTTTTATCTGGTGATAACTTCTAAGTAGGATTAATGTTCTTTGGACCTAGCTCACAGGAGATGAATATTTTTTCTGTTTGGCAACTTAACCTTTTAAGTGAGTTGTTAGATATAATCTATGGAGACCGTACAGTCAGATGCACTACTACAACATAACTTAATAGACCGGCATAGTCCTTACTGCAAGTGTACTTTTTAGAAGTAAAATTCTCAAATTCTGTAGACACATCTACACTTGCAGATGTACAGTTGTAGAAGTATCAGTTTAATATTTCATAATTTACTGGCATCAAGTACAAAAAGGTTTCCAGTTAATCTTAGTTTTCTCTTACCTTGTGATTTAACATTTAATCGATTATCAATGCCTATGTGTCGCTTTCATGTCATAGTCCACTTCACAGAATCACAGAATATTCAAGGTTGGAAGGGACCTCTAGAAATCATCTAGTCCAACCTTCCTGCTCAAGCAGGCACACCTAGAGCATGTAGCACAAGGTGGCATCCAGGCCGGTTTTAAAGACCTCCAGGGAAGGAGACTCCACAACCTCCCTGGGGAGCCTGTTCCACTGATCTGTCACCCTCACAGGAAAGAAGTTCCTCCTCACCTGGAGACAGAACCTCCTGTGTTTCAGCTTATGGCCATTACCCCTCGTCCTATTGCTGGCCACCACTGAAAACAGCTTGTCCCCTTCCTCCTTGCATTCTCCCTTCCTGAGCTTATACATGTTAATCATATCCCCTCTCAGCCTTCACTTCTCCAGAGAAAACAGGCCCCGTTCACTCAGTCTCTCCTCATACGAGAGATGTTCCATTCCCTTAATCATCTTTGTCGCTCTCCGCTGGACCCTCTCGAGAAGCTCCACATCCCTCATACTGGGGAGCCCAGAACTGCACACAGTACTCCAGGTGCGGCCTCTCCAGAGCAGAGGAGAGGGGCAGGATCTCCTCTCTTGACCTGCTGGCAACACTCCTCCTGATGCAGGCCAGGATCCCATTGGCCTTCTTGGCCACGAGGACACACTGCTGACTCATGGTTAACTTATTGTCAACCACGACTCCCAGGTCCCTCTCCGTGGAGCAGCTCTTCAGCAGGTCAACCCCTAATCTCTACCAATGCCTGGGGTTATTCCTCCACAGGTGCAGGACCCTGCACTTGTCCTTGTTGAACCTCAGGAGGCTCCTCTCTGCCCAACTCTCCAGCCTGTCCAGGTCCCTCTGGATGGCAGCACAGCCCTCCGGAGTGTCGGCCACTCCACCCAGCTTGGTGTCGTCTGCAAACTTGCTCAGGGTGCACTCCGTGCCCTCGTCCAGGTCACTGATGAACAAATTGAACAGCACCGGGCCCAGTACTGACCCCTGGGGGACACCAGTGGCCACAGGCCTCCAACTGGACTTGGCCCCATTTATCACCACCCTCTGAGCTCTTCCATCCAGCCAGCCCTCAATCCACCTCACCGTACTCTTGTCTAGTCCACTTTCCCGGAGCTTCTGTATGAGGATGGTATGGGAGATGGTGTCAAAAGTCTTGCTGAAGTCAGGGTAAACAACATCCATGGCTCTCCCCTCATCCAGCCAGCCAGCCATCATAGAAGGCTATGAAGTTTGTCAGACATGACTTCGCCTTGGTGAATCCATGCTGACTACTCCTCAGCACCTTCTCCTTCATATGCCTGGAGATTCTCTCTAGGATGAACTGCTTCATCACCTTTCCAGGGACGGAGGTGAGGCTGACTGGGCTGTAATTGCCCAGCTCCTCCCTCTTGCCCTTTTTGAAGACTGGAGCAACATTGGCTCTCTTCCAATCCTTGGGCACCTCCCCTGCTCTCCAGGACCTCTCAAAGATGATGGAGAGAGGCTGAGCAATAACCTCAGCCAATTCCCTCAGCACTATTTGGTGCATCCCATCTGGGCCCATAGATTTTTGAGTGGCCAGTTTGTCGAAGTGATCCCTAACCCAGTCCTTCTCAACCCGCGGAAGGTCTTCCTCTAGCCCATTTATATCTCTTCTACTTGAGCCCTGCAGTTCATGGGGGGGGGGGTCGCCTTAGCAGTAAAGATAGAGGCAAAGAAGCCTCTGCCTTCTCGGCATCCTCCATCGCGAAGGCCCCTTCCCCGTTCAGCAGTGCACTAACATTTTCCATCGTCTTCCTCTTGCTGTTGACATACTTATAGAAACCCTTCCTGTTGTCCCTGACATGCCTCGCCAACTCTAATTCCACCCGGGCTTTGGCCTTCTTCATTTTGCATCTGCATTCTCTGACGATGCTCCTGTATTCCTCCCACATGGCCTGTCCCTTCTTCCACAAGCTGTACACTCTTCTTTTCTCGTTCACTTTGCCCAGCAATTCCTTACTCATCCATACAGGTCTCCTGCCCTGCTTACTCGACTTCTTTTTTTGTGGGAATACACCGATCCTGAGCTTGGAGGAAGTGGCGCTTGAATAACAGCCAGCTCTCCTGGACCCCCTTTCCTTCTAGGACCCTGACCCCGGGGACTGTTCCAAGGAGCTCCCTGAAGAGGTCAAACTTGGCTCTCTTGAAGTTCAGGGTTCTTATCCTACTTCTCGCCCAACTTCCTCCACGCAGGATTGTGAATTCCAACATCTTGTGACCACTGTAGCCCAGACTGCCCCCAATCCTCACATTTCCCACTAGATCATCTCTGTTTGTTAGTATCAGGTCTAGCAGCGCCCCTCCCCTTGTTGGCTCCTCAAACACCTGTATCAAGAAGTTATCTGCAATGTTCTGCAGGAACCTCCTGGACTGTCGGTTCCTGGCTATGTGGTTTTCCCAGCAGATATGAGGGTGGTTGAAGTCCCCCAGGAGGACCAGGGCCTGTGATCAGGAGGCTTCTTGCAGCTGTCCGTAGAAGGCTTCGTCCACTTCCTTGTCCTGGTCAGAAGGCCTGTAGTAAACTCCCACCACCGTGCTGCCCCTGTTGGCTTGCCCCTTTATCCCCACCCACAGGCTCTCTACTCGCGTTCCATCCTCTCCTATGCTAAGCTCTAAGTATTCCAGTTGCTCTCTCACATAAAGAGCAACTCCGCCACCTCACCTTCCTGCCCTGTCCCTCCTGAAAAGCCTGTAGCCCTCCATGGCCACATTCCAGTCATGGGAGCTGTCCCACCATGTCTCAGTAANCTGTCCCTCCTGAAAAGCCTGTAGCCCTCCATGGCCACATTCCAGTCATGGGAGCTGTCCCACCATGTCTCAGTAATTGCAATGAGATCATGGCCCTGTAACCACACGTGCATCTCCAGTTCCTCCTGTTTATTCCCCATGCTGCATGTGTTTATGTAGAGGCATTTGAGCGGGGCTCCCAATGTGCCTCTCCTCCTTGTCAGGACAGCTTCAGCCTGACTGTGCGGGCTCTCAGAAGTTCTCCTATTTCGCCCTATGGCCTCTTCAGTCCTAGAGGACCCTTCACAGGCCACAGCTCTAGATTGCTGTGGATGGTGTGACAGGCCATCAGGCACCATCTCATTTGCCACCTCACGGATACTCCCCTCCCCCCTCAAATGTAGTTTAAAGCCCTCTTGATGAGCCCAGCTAGCTCCTGCCCCAGTGCCCTCTTCCCCCTTTGAGAAAGATGGACCCCACTGGGTGCCATCATGCCTGGTATCACATAAGACTTCCTGTTACCAAAGAAGCCAAAGTTATGGCGATGACACCAGTCACAGAGCCACATGTTAATGGACTGTACCCTATGATTTCTTTCTGTATTGCCAGCAGCACTGAGAAGTATCGAACAGAAGATGATCTGCGTGCCTGTGTCCCTAATCATCTGCCCCAACTCCCTAAAGTCTCTTTTAATTGCCCTCAGGTTACGCATTGCCGCTTCCTCTGCACCCACATGCAGGACCATTAAGGGATAATAGTCCGTGGGTCGGACCAGTCTGGGAAGTCATCTGGTGACATCCGTAATCCGGGCCCCAGGAAGACAATAGACCTCTCTTGAGAAAAGGTCGGGTCTAGCAATCGGTTCCTCTGTTCCCTGAATCTGGGAATCACCCACAACAATAACCCTCCCATTTTTACCTCCTGTCCACAGTGACAACCTGTGCAGTTGGCCTTTCTGACTGCAGCACCTCCTTTAGAGGGGAGGGACCCACTCCCTCACCCTCCACCGACTGCCCTACCTCCTTCAGGGCCTCATACCTGTTTGCCAGGGGGACCCTGTAGGGTAAGGTGGGAGAAGGTTTCACCTTGCCACCTTGACCCTGGACTTTTATCCACACATTCCTCTGCTCTTTACCATCGTCATGTCTTGTCTTGGGGTTGGAACCTGTACCAACCTGTCGCTGCTACTGAGCCCTCCCTGGTGCCTGCCCTCGTTTCTCCATCTCTGACCTAGAGATTTTCCTTAACTTTTCCACCTCATCTTTTAGTTCAGCTACC
>VZSG01000334.1:171518-198744 GCA_013398315.1 Nothoprocta pentlandii
CTCCGCTCCAAAGCCATCACCTACGAGGATGAGCTAGAAAGGTGGAATGACAATACAGTGACACTTCACTGTATAAGACCATGCCCACAGATTCATGTGCCCTTTAGAAGACTCTATCCTTTTTGTCCTGGTAAGTAATATTGTACCTCAAGTTTGGGGATTATAATAAAGCCTAAGGCAGTATTGCCAAAGGTCATTCACAAAATGCTATACCAAGTGGAATCTGGAGGCCATTTCAATCTTTATTACAAATATGCCACTGATGTTACTGAAACAGTCTTGGAAAAATAAGTTGAAATTCTTTATCAGAAATCCCCAGATTCTGAAATTCTTTTTCCAGACCAATATTAACTCGTATTCTATAATATCCCTCCTACTTTAATGAATTTCCAATTTATGTAACCTTTCAGCTGTGAGAGAAACTATGTTTTGTTGTAGTTAGGTGACATTTATAGTTTTACTTTGTCATTATCTTGCCTTGCCTTTCTGTGTACTCAGGATCAAATTGATTAATTTCCAAATCTTTCATTACTACCTCAAACTCTGAAGCTCCACTCACACCTCCCAATTCAAAGTCCCATTCCCCAGTCTCCAAACCCTTTTAGAAATTTTGAATGTACAGATTTATATAACAATGATTCAAAACTGTTTTGCAAAGAAATTGCACCAAACACCTCAACAAATAAATAACTATGTGTTTCAGTAACTGTTTTTAGTCTTTGGAATCAAATTCTGTAGATCCATATTACAGAAGGATATTAGGTTAGATGGCTGCCCAAAGGCTTTTCTGTGCATTTTTTTTTTTTCCCGTGATTTTTATCTTTTCTCTGTGGTATCTCAATCAGCTCTTCTACGCAATATGATGCTTGATAAATGACTGTACATGGCAAATATGCCAGCTCTTGCTGCCACTAGAAGTATTTTACTTTCAGTGATACATCAAACCCTAAGACAAACTTTCTGCTCTTCCAGAACTGACAACTCCTTTGAACCCCTAGACTTTAGATTACCTTCCTACACAACTTAAAGAAACATATCATGATACTACCAATCTGACCTTAAACCCAAAGCAGACAGATTTCAATGGACTCATGACATCTGCTCATGTGCCCAGAGCTAAATCTATTTACCTGTAATCAAGACCATATTCAGGTCATGCCAGTATCAATCATGAGTACATGTTCAATTTATAACATCTGTTTATTGCTAAATACATGCCACAAGTGTTCTCACCACTGAGAGCTCAGGAGGATCAGCTGTTGATACACTGTACCAAAACCAATTTGTGATTCTAAAATCATGCACACTCATTCCACCCTAATGCCAGGCCATGTGATTAAAATGAAAGGGTAAGAAAATGTTTCTTTTACAGTTAATAACAGAGTTACCATCTTGCATGCTTTGACTGGTCACTTCAAACACAGAGTTTTTGACTGGACATTTAGGTCGGTATCAATATTTATTACTTCAAAATAATTTCTAAGAATACAGATTCCACTCCTTTCTCCTTCAAACAATAAACAAATAGAGAGGGAGGAAAAAAAGGTATTACTAAGAAAACTTTGTGCCATTCTAGGGTGGAATATATTAATCTTGAATATTTCCCTCTTACAAGATATTTTTGTTGTTATTGGCTGCTGCAAATTCTTCTTCTCTTCCTCCCATCTCCTTTCACTACATTTTATACTTCAGAGATGTTGAAAACCTTTCAGCTATAGACCTTTATTTAGCACATTCCTGCCTTCAGGCTGCTTTTCTCCATCTCAAATACATTAGTGAGATTTTATGCATCGTACTATGTGAACTCTTAAATTGGAGGGTTGGTTCATGAGGTTCAGCAAGGATAAGTGCAGGGTCCTGCATCTGTGGAGGAATAAACTCCAGGCACCAGTACAGAATAGGGGTTGGCCTGCTGGAGAGCAGCTCCACGGAGAGGGACCTGGAACTCCTGGTTGACAATAAATTAACCATGAGCCAGCAGTGTGCCCTCATGGCCAAGAAGGCCAATGGGATGCTGGCCTGCATCAGGAGGAGTGTTGCCAGCAGGTCAAGGCAGGAGATCCTGCCCCCCTACTCAGCTCTGCTGAGGCCACCCCTGGGGTATTACTTGCAGTTCGGGGCTCCTTAGTATAAGAGGGACATGGAACTTCTAGAGACAGTCTAGTGTAGAGCAGTGAAGACTGGAACATCTAGTGTATGAGTAAAGACTAAGTGAACTGGGGCCTGGGACTGTTTAACCTGGAGAAGGGAAGGTTAAGAGGGAATCTGATCAGTGTGTATAAGTACCTGAAAGATGAATGTAGTGAGGAGGGGGCCAAACTCTTCTCGGTGACAAGACAAGGGGCAATGGGTACAAGTTGAAACACAAGAAGGTCCATTTGCATGTGAGGAAGAACTTCTTCACTGTGATCCTGACTGAGTCCTGGAACACGCTGCCCGGAGAGGCTGTGGAGTGTCTCACTCTGGAGATCTTCAAAACTCACCTGGATGTGACTCTCTACCACATGCTCTGGGTGTTCCTGGTAGACTATATGATCTCTAGAGGTCCCTTCCAACCTTAGCCATTCTGAGATTGTGTGATTCTTTGTTAACTTCAGATGAAGAGTGTTGCAGTAGTCAGATTTTGAAGTGATAGAAACCTCAAAAACAAACTAAAATATTAATTCTGCTACCACTAGTGTTGAAGTCCAAGATCTAGTTTAAATATTAAGCTTTTGATAATCTTTAATATATATATTTGCAGGTATCATATATGACCGGTCAAAATGGTAAATTAGACTAGACTGCTAAGTCTAGTAAAAGAGGAAGAGATCTGAATAAATTTTGAAAGAAAGGGAGAGCCAGCAATATATAGCTAGGCTATTTGTTACATTATCATTGGATACTGGATGTTTTAAAATATTGCAAAAAGTTATTGACTGGATAATAAATTTTATGTGTTCTTTATATGATCTTCATTCTTGACCCTCATATTTATTTTCTTCTTCTCTGTTTATTTTTTCTTCAAATATGTGTAATACAGAGATATCTTACACCATTTTAGGTCTGAGAATATATGTCTAATTAGTTATGCATTGTCACATAAGAGATTTGCAGATGAGTTTTGAAATTAAAAAATGAGCTAACTTATGTGTCTAAACCTTGCCCTAGCAAAGTTTGTTAGAGAAAAGTACGGGAAAGGATTCACTTTTTAAATAGTAATAGAATGCTTCTACTTCTGTATTTCACATGGTAATTTTTACTTGATGATGCAATTTCAAAAAGATTCCTTAAAAAGTGCGTAATTTTGTTCTAGAGTTTAATAAGGAAAATGTCAAAAGACAGATATTTCAGAACATTTAAAACTAAACTAGATAAAAATTATTAGTTGTCAGAGAAAGTAAGAGTCCAATGACATTTCATAGAACTTTTTAGTCTCGAAACAAAGAAATTCTTTGACTCTCTAATTTTATGTATTTTATTAGTGCTTCCCATAAGTATCTTAAGTCTAATGAGCTCTTCCCCTCTACAAGATTTTTCATGATAAATTTTAAATATTATCTTGAACAAAGTGAGAAATTTGACCTTAACTATTTAGCTTTGTCTATATAATGTTCAAAGAGATATCTGATTCAAAATGTAATTCTGATATAAAATTATGATCCATAATTAAGGAATCTATCTTCTAGGCCCCTTTCTTTATAGAATTTATTTCCATCAGAGGAGCAAATGACATAGAAAAGATCATTATCTAAAAGTGTAGGTCAACAGCAAGTGGTAAGAATTACTTAGCAATTTTTCAATGAAAAGCATCTTTAGGATTGTAAAGGAAGAATGGTGAGTACAACTTCCAGTCACAAAACTCTCATGTGAGTTTTGTTCCTTAAAATATCTCTAAAAAAATGAAAAATTAAAAATGAGGGTCAAAGTGTCTTAGTTATTAAGGATTAATTAGTCTGAGGGTCTTAGTTATTAATGATTAATTACTCACATTCAAATCTGAGTTGAGAGAGGCAGAAAAGACTTCACTCTATTCAGGAACTGTAGGTAGAAGGCATTTTTGGGAAAAAAAAAAAAAAAAGGTTTATTCTTCCATTGCAATTATTGGCAAATGTTTCCTGAACTTCAGAACGTGAACTTTCCAGCACATGGATAGGGATATCTTTTAATACTGATTTTTATCTCCATATGTTTTCATTTAACACATCTGATCAGCAAAGAACCTATTAAATATACCTGTTGTTCTGTTTTTGAGACATTGCTCCCACATACAGAGACAGGTTCATAATTTTGCTATATAATGAAAATAAATTCTGGAAGATCATTATATTTATTTACTGTTGTGGTGACATGTTCCCTGTGAAGACTGATTTGTTAATTTAGCTTAGGCATACATTTATGAAGCATTCTTGTACCACCTTCATTTGCTGTTTTCCACAGTTTGCTTGTTATTATGAAATACAAAAACATTCTGGCCATGCTGGTGTAGCTGGAAGAATCTGCAGTTAAGCATTAAAAAAATGAAAATCTAAAATTAATTTTAGTTCATTATTGTATGAGCTAACAGAAAAAGGAACTCAGTCTTCAGTGAAATCAAATCTCAATATTTCTAAGGTTATTAAAGCAGTTTGGCAAGAACTACTATGGACTAAGATGTTACTCAAATGTCTAATTAGGTTTTTTTCTAACTTACATGAACATGAATACACAGATAAGAGCACTGTGGAAGCAGGCTAGTGATATCTATTGAACATGCTATCTTTGAATAGAGTTAGTTGTGCTACGCACAAGTGATTCCTTGTGGATTGATGTTGACAAGTTCTGCAGAGTGGCATAACAAGCTCATCTGCTGTAAGACATATAAATGTATTATGGCTTTCTGGCATTGAGTTAAGGAAACTTGGGATATTATAAACACAACCTTTGATAAAGTGTTTGTCATTTGTAAACACATTGTAAAGTGTTTGTGTCATTTTCAATTGCTATTGCTTAATCAAATCCAGAACCACTAGGAATTTGTTATTCTGTGTTAGGTATTGGTAGAACAACTCCTAATGTCAAACTAGCAAAGAGAATGACAGATACTTTTGTTGTGGAAATGTTAAACATCTTAGGAATTAGTTGTGCTTTGGTGGCTTTTAAATAGATTCATCAATTGAAATAGATTGTATCAATTGAAATTTACAGTACTTCCAAAATACAAGTTGGAGAGCAAGATAGAGAAATGTAATGCAATGCAAATAAACATAATGTAATTTAATTTAATTTAAAGTAATAAAAAAGTTCCTAAAGTTTTCAATTAGTTTCAAAACCAGATGTTCTCAGATGTGTTCATGTAAGCAGTGAATCAAGAGATTTTGGTCCTAATGAATAAAGATAATGTATTATTAAGCTGGCAGCTTCCAATGAGAGATTTCAAAATGACCCAGAACCATAGCAAAAAGATATATATTTTGAATCCTCTCTCTTATTTACTTTCTTTTCATATTTTTTTCTTGTACTTCATAATATATAGTGTGATTTCCATAGACACATTTTCTTGAGTAGGATAAATGATTCTTGAGAATACGTCTAAATTTTGCACTTTTAGCTGTAGCATCACAGTATATTAATGTTTGACACAGTTCTAGTTTCCTTCCCTCAAATTACATTTCTACTTTGATCTAAAAATTCTGAATGAAAAATAATGGAAATAACAGCCTCAATATGATAAATACTTTAATGTCAAATATGAGTAAGTAGATTCTTTATCATGTTTGGCTATCTTCCCTTCCTCCAATTAGTGTTCTCCATCATACTATTTTATCATTAAGTGATTATGAGATTTCTAAAATTTATATTTTAGATAAAAAACAAGGGTTTCTTTTCCAGTTGTGAGCTCCCTAGTAGTAAGACATGGATTGACTATTCTGAATCCAGCAAAGGCTGACAAAGATGATAAAGGGAATGGAACATTTCTCATGCAAGCAGAGGCTGAAGAGAACTAGGACATTCAGCCTGAAGAAGAGAAGCTTGAGGGGGGGGGCTTATCTATGTGTTTAAGTATGAGATAAAAGGGTGTAGAGACAGTGCCAGATTCTTCTCAATGGCCCCAGACAAGAGGTGTTGGACACAAACTGAAAGATAAGAAAACTTAAACACTGTATCAGTCAGTGTGACTTACTAAACACTGGAACAAGTTACCCAGAGAAAGTAAAGTTTCCATACTCGGAGATATTCAGAAATCATCTGGATGGGGTCCTAGGCAATGTACTCTAGGTGACCCTGCTTGAGCAGGGCATTTTAACTGGATAATCTGCAGAGGTCTCTGCCAACCTCAGCTATTCTATCTTTCTGTTATTCTGTTTTGTAAACTTGATGAATTCACTTAAGAGAATTTCTACGCAGTCTACACGAAATTTTGTGCTCCATTTTCAGGAATGAGTCAGAAGAGCTATTATATACCCAACCTATTATATACAACAACATTGTGCATTGTATATGCACAATACATTCAAATTATCTTGTTGCCTTTAACTGAGAAAACTATTTGGATAGCCACTTCCCATCTTTGTTTCCTTTTCCTGTAAAGGGCAATGAAACTGAATTGACAGCATGTCATTTAGCATATTTTTCTTTGGCCTTTCTCTTTTGCATCCTTTTTACATTTTTTTTTTTTTAATATTTTATAGTAGGTAAGATGACTAACACCCTCACTTCCACTCTTTTTTAGAATATATTAGTCTTGAAAAATTCCCATATATTCTACACAGTTGAGTAAGATCTCTTAGACTGACTTTTTGGAAACTTTTTGAAATATAATATGTGCATATAAATATATTTTATTCAGTTCTATACCATTTTGAACATGGCTTTAGATTTTTTGTGATATATTGTTTTACCTGTCAGCACTGGCATGTTCTCATCTTCAGAAGACACTCACAACAGCTACATGTCAGTTCTTTCTCAGTCTGTTGTATAATTTATTTCATATAGTTTTAAATGTTTTCAGTGTATGTTGATCAGCTTTTGATCTAGACAGATAAGTATGTATTGATGACTAACACAAATCATGTGAGTACCTATTCCCTTTAGGTGATATAAGGTATATCATAACTATATAATATATATTATATATTTATCACATATTTATATAATGTGTTGTATATTAATTATACAATTAATAAATGTAAAAAAAAAGTCTTTACAATGAATATTGCTCAAATAGATCTCTCATTTTTCCTTTTTTTAAATGCAAACACAAGTAACTTATTCTGATGAATGTGTATAAATGAAGGGTGAAGTGCCAAAGTAACTGCATCAGAGGAATACTCCAGGCACCAAAGAACTACAGATTTACTGGAAGAATGGTGTATATTCTTCCCTTTTGCATTATATATGTCTAATACATTGACACTTTTGTTATACAAGAAAATTCAAAATAATTGTTTGCACATGGATAGAATTAGTTCATACTTTAATTCTGATTTTGCATCTTATTCCAGTATGTATATTAGGCAAAACTTTGACTCCTTTTCCAAAAAAGATATTCTAATTCTCCAGCTATCAAAAGCAGAGGTTCAGTCTGATTTGATAAGCAGCCTACTCAATTATTAAATCACCTATTAAAGCCTAGTTACAGAACTTTATTCTTTTTAGTATACAATGATTTCTCCTTTTTCTATCTCAATTGTTCAGACTGGGACCTAGACTCCTGGAGCCTAGGAGATCCACTCCTTGTTAGATCTTCATTTTGATTAGGCCACTAAAATTAGCTGATGTTAAAAGTCATACCTCTACTAAATGCACATGGAATGGCTACTAAGATATTTTGACTGTGAAATTTGAACACCAGAGAATGATGGAATTAATAGCAAAATTTTAGCATTATGAAAAAGTTTTCAATAAATATTTTTATTTTCCCCAAGCATTGATCCAATTTCTGGATGTAAAGTAACAGCTATGTAACAAAAATATGAAAGACATATTTGAGAAAATAGTAGAAGTCTTTCTAATTTAATTTCACTTGTTTTTAAATGCTCGAGGAGCAATCTATCTGCCAAAGATTCTTGTTAAAACTAAAATTAGAAATTTATTTTTTCTCAATTATTTTATGCATGCTAGTTCAACTACTTTTAGAAGCAAATTTTGTTTTTCCAACAGTGAACTATAAGCAATGCAAATTAATTTAAAATACTTCAAGTGAGAATTGGTGTAGCTGTCAATTCATGTACATTTGTTTTCATTGAACAGAACTGAGATCAGTAGTCTAAGAAGAGATGCATAGACTATGATCTATGTGAGAGAGTAGCTTTCTGGTTGTTTAGAGAAGTGACAGGACTTCATTCCTGGATAAAATGTTTAGCAAGCTCCCAAGATGCCTATAGTCAAGGCAATTCAATCTGAATTCTTGTTGTGTTGCGAGCGGTCATTTCCCCAGTGCTATCAACCAAGTGTTAACAGTGACAGCTTTACAAACCATGAACTCCAGAGGAAAAGTGCAGTTATTCATCTAGGTTCATCACTGCGTTTTTGAAGAGAGAGCTAAATCAGGCATTTCTAAATTCTTTTATTTATGTCAAAGTGTTCCAAGAAAACCTTCATGTTTTCATTCCCCTTCTTGCTCTCCAAATGCATATGTTGTGCAGCCAATTAATTTATAAAATATGTACTATGCCAGAACTGCATGATACGGAATGTCCAGGAATCCTGGCCTATGATATGCCCACATCTCTTTCCATCCCCTGCAACTACCATTTGTCATTCCTGCTTCTTAAGCTTCACTGTTGTGTTGGCAACAGCACTTGGTGAGTGGGAGACGATTCAGATTTTAAAATGAGTAAAAAATGAGTAATTCCAGCATTTAGATGTTATTGTCCCCAAGCTCTTCTTATCAGGAAATCATCTCTCTTGACAGTAAAACTCAGAGGGTTTTTTTTTTTTTCTTTTTTTTTTTTAATATTCTTTACGTAAGTATAGCAGGGGTGACAACATGAAATGGCATCTTTTTGGATACTTAGAAAAAAAAGAATGGAATTAAATAAAATATTGTACTAAAGCTATTTAGAAACATCTTTAGCATTTACAATGTGCCAATAAAGAAAAAAATCAGCTGAGAAGATACAGACACAAGGCTTCAGTGATACATTTTTTGAGTCACGTATGCTAAAGCTGCTCTCTTCTAAACATGGCATCTTTTGTTGAACTGTTACTGTAGTTTATGCAAATTGCTTAATTTGCAGCTAATTATTTGATTGCATACAAAGTGTGAATAATGGATGGTAACATAAGCATGCAATGTTTTGATTTTCTTGCTAAGAACAGACAGCCTCAGCCAACAATGCAAGTCAATTATTATAAAAGCATACAGGAAAGATGGAAATAGTGAATATTGTAATGGCTCTGTATTGTATGACATACACATCCTTATTTTTGTTTACTAATTCAATGAGTGCTAGTTCAGAACAAAACACTCCAACAAAATATCACTGGATAAAATCCTTTTCAATGAAAAACAAAATACACTAGTTTAGATATGTCTGGTTTTGTGAGGAGTCTCTAATTTAACCCATGATGAACAAGAAAGAAAATTCTAAGAAAATTATGTTATATCCAAAACTTAAAAAAATATTAAAAACTTATTAAAAATTATAAACACTAGCAAATATTTTCCCTAGAAAAAGATATTCACAGTTGGATCCAAAAGGACTCTAAATCACAAGCATGTCACATTAGATACTGGAATCCTCTCTGCAGAGCTGGATTTATTATTTTCTCAACAGCTGGCTGATATAATATCCAATATTAATTTCTCAGGGTGATTGTAAAATAAAAGTAATATTTGCTTTCTATTATCATTATGCAAAATCAAAATATTAAAGAATGACATACATATATAAATTATCTTACTGTTTCACTATAAATGGTGACTTACCATTTACTATCATTATGATTGTTTTAATTCCACTGGATGTAAATCCACTTCTCTATTTGTTGTAATAAAAATAATTTAATTGTAAAAATTTCCTTTGACCTGAGAAATCACTACTAAGTTTAACTTTTTTTTTTTCTGTTTATGCTTTTAGACATTTAAAAATCACCATTAGCCTTTAAGCACAGTATCTTGAACTCTTGTTTCAATATCTTTTAAACAATTCCATGTACTAGAACAAAAGGAAAAACATCTTTGTTTTCCTTTAGTGGAAATAATATTTATTTCCTTCTTGAAATATTTTATGGTCACTGAATCATGTCTCTGTCATATATGAGTTGGCTTGTTTTTTTTTCTTTTCCTTTCAGTATGTCTCAGTAAGCATGACATCAGTCGATGAATGTAAAATGTCTTTTTTTTTTTTCTTTTTTTTTTAATTGAAAACATCTATTTTGTGCCCCTGCATCTTTGCCTGTACTACAGAATCATAGAAACCTTATGGTGGGAAAATACCTTCAAGATCATCGAGTCCAACTGTAAGCCCTTCACCATCATGCCTACTAAACTATATCCTAAGTGACTCATCTACACGTTTCTTAAACAATACCAGGGACAGTGACTGCAACACCTCCTGGACAGCAAGTTGCAATGCTTCACCACTCTTTCCTTGTAGCACTTTTTCCTAATATCTAATCTGAATCTCCTCTGGTGCATCTTGAGGCCATTTCCTCTTGTCCTATCAGTAGTTATTGTGGAAAAGAGACCAACAACTGCCTCACTATACCTTCCTTTCATGTGTTTGTAGAGAGCAATAAGGTGTCCTCTGAGCCTCCTCTTTTGACTAAGTAACTTCAGCTCCCTCATCCGCTCCTTGTAAGGTCTTTGTTCCAGCCCCTTCACCAGCTTTGCTGTCCTCCTTTGGAGACACTCCATCACCTCAATCTATTTTCTTTTTGTAGTGAGAAGATCAAAAATGAACACAATATTCAAGGTGTGGCCTCACCAGTGCCAAGTACAGGGGCATGATCGCTTCCCTGTTCCTGCCGCCTACACTGTTCCTGATATAAGCCAGGAGGCTGTTGGCCTTCTTGGCCACCTGGGCACACTGCTGTCTCATGTTCAGCCATTTGTCAACCAACACCCACAGATGATTTTCTGCCACACAGCTCTCCAAACATTCTACCCCAAGCCTGTAATGTTGCATGGGGTTGTTGTGACCAAAGTGCAGCACCTTGCATTTGGTCTTGTTGAATCTCATTTAGTTGGCCTCGGCCCCACCAATCCAGCCTGTCCAGATCCTTCTCTACAGCCTTTCTACCCTCACGCAGACCAGCTCTTCCTTCCAGCTTGGAAGATCAATCCCCTCATCCAGATAAAGAGATTACAAAAGACTGGTCCCAACACTGACCTTTGGGGAGCTCCACTCATGACCCATGGCCAGCTGGATTTAACTTTATTTACTACCACCCTCTGTGTGCCTGGCCATTCAGCCAGTTTCTCACCCACCAAAGAGTACAGCTGTCTAAGACATGAGCTGCGAGCTTCTCCAGGAGAAGGCAGCAGGAGACAGTATCAAATGTTTTTTTAAAGTCTACAGCCTTTTCCCCATCCACTAAGCAGGTAACATGGTCATAGAATGAGATCAGGTTGGTCAGGCAGACCTACCTTTCATGAACCCATGTTTTCTGGGCCTAATCCCCTGTTTGTGATGCATATAACGTGAATCACTCTCAAGAAGATCTGCTGCATAGCTTTCCCCAATAGTTCCCCAGGTCCTCCATCTGACTCTGTAGATGGGTGTCACATTGGCAAGTCTCCCATTGTCTGGGACATCTCTGGTTGAACAGGACCACTGAAAGATGATGGATGGTTGCTTGGTGAGCACTTCTGTCAGTTCCAACAAAACCCTCACGTTCTCCTTTTCTATTCTTATGCATAAGATTTTCACCTTCTAGGATTTCTATTTGTTCATTTTTGGCCAGTCTAACATAACAATTCAACTTGCTACTACATCAATACTTTGCTCCTGTTAAACTTATATGAATATTTGT
This sequence comes from Nothoprocta pentlandii, assembly GCA_013398315.1. Classification (NCBI taxonomy): domain Eukaryota; kingdom Metazoa; phylum Chordata; class Aves; order Tinamiformes; family Tinamidae; genus Nothoprocta; species Nothoprocta pentlandii. Next base: position 183,459 of record VZSG01000334.1, read on the forward strand.
AGATTCCAGGAATTCTGCTGTAGTAACTCTCAGGATGGCTAAGGTAATACTTGAACTATTCTAAAGAGTATTACCTGTGGGTTGAGAGGAAATGATCTTAAGAATGCTTTAATATTATTATTAAAGAAAAATAAAGTAGTAGTAAAAATTCTTTTGAAATAAATTACAACCCGTATCTCACTATATTAAGCTACATTAAGTCAGATAAAGGGAAAAAAAAGTATGGAAATATTTTACTTAGGAAATAATGATTTAACTTTTCTTAGCCTTGTAGGTTGTGCAGAAATAGGAAGGTCTACTGCACTCTTTTTGGGTAACATTTTTAGCTACATCATTCACTTCCTGAAACTAAGTAAAATCATAATTTTTGCCCCAAGGAATTTACCCAGCTCAGATTAGATCATAGCATGAATCACTCACTCAAATTACAGAGTGATTAATAACATGATTCTATCTTCCATTTAATATCTGTTCATCTGTGGGAGTTGCTACCATGTTGGACTTCTTTCTTATGTTTTGATTATATTTTTTCAGCATTTCTTAAAGACATAATGGAAAGCAGACACTCATATTACATTGACATTCTCAGAAGATGAGCTTGTCTTTCATATTGTTTGACCATTTCATTTTTGGATTAATATTTGCATATTATGAAAGCAAATATCACTTGGAACATGTCTACAATCTCCACTAAAACTTCTAATGAAAAATTCAATGGTACTTGAAGACTCCACTCAGGATTGGAGGGTGAGTTACTGTTTTTTCATGTACTCTTTTTAGCAAAGTGTAGCTTAAAGGAAAACTTTAATAAGAGATAGTGGTGACATTTTACATCAGATAACTGAAGAAAGTGGACTGTAGAGAAGGGGCAACATAGTGAAAACATCTAAGACGTTTAAAAGTGAATGTGGATATATAGCACTTACTCTGCTGGTCTAATAATGGAATATGAGCATGGACTGCATGGCTACTTAACCTTGGTAGTGACTGAAGAATAGCCACAAATACAGAAGTGCAGGCCAGCATCATTTTAGACTAAGACATGATATGAAAAAAAAAAGAGTCTAGTTGTGATTTTTTAAACCTTTTGGATTATTTGTTTTTCATAAAATGATTATAAAAATAGCAAGTAAGTAGCCAGTGCCCAGAAAGTTCATCTGTTTTGAAAGCTAAATTCTCAGGCATAGCAGTAGCAATTTCAGATCTGTGAGTCTTAAAACAGAAAATCAAGCATTGGTAGGAAGATTCACAGGACACAATATCCTCAGTTACACTCTGAACATCAGTATTATGAGGAAATTTAAGCTAAACTAAGCAGAACTAGGAAATTTTGTCTCATGGTCCATAGTCCATGTACAACAGCCATTTTTTTTCACAGGCACCAAAATGTTGTTTTAAAGGAACTACTCCAATGGTTCTTTAATGCTGTTTCATGGCATGAAATAATCTAATTTACATATAGATTAAGAAGGTATATATGTTATATATGATACTACAAACAAATGAGGAGGTCAAATGCTTTGTTGTGTTAGTTCAGTATTGCTTCATTTGCATTATAATATCATTAAAGCTACAGTTTAACATACAGCATATGGGGAACATTTACTATTAAAATGACCTAACCCCATAAAAAATACAGGTCAGTTGTCAAGTGTCAAGTTTAATTACTTAATCTAAATATGCTTCAAACTTAAATAAATTGACAAATCACAAAGTTTATTGCCATTCTACTACCTACTGAAAAAAAAAAAAAAAAAACAGATCAGATGTGCTCTCTCTTAGAACTTCTAAGTCACAGTGGTGCAATATTAGAAAATTCACATACAAACATTAGCATAACTATATACCAGCAATGCATTTAAGTTATTTTATCAAAAGGAATTTTATACAAAGAGAAAATTTAAAACTAAAGTACTATTTTTTTTAAGTTTATAATAAGCACTCAAAACCAAAAAGCTCAGCAGATAATTATATACTGAAGGTACACATCTAAGCAAAATATTTCTTTGAAATGTCCTAAGAAAAGGAATAGGATGTTATAGGATAACATCGACATACTGGTAGAGAATGAATAAGAGGAAATCTATGGGCATGTTTTGTTGGTAATGCCTATATGAAATTTTTATAATTCCAGTCTTTCATAGTTTTTTAAGATTTTTTTTTTTGTTTCTATGAAAGCACAGTTTTGTCACATAATTACATTTTTATTTTATTTCTTTGGTTTATTTTCCCCCATGTTCTATATTTTCTCTCTTAGACATTCCATTTTGCCTATGTTTTATTTATGATTCCATTTGCTATTAAATATATACTCTATACTGTTTTCAGGAGTCGCAGTTGAAAGGCGGAACTCTTAATCTTTGAATTTGCTGAGATTTTAAATGTGCATACTTAATAGAGATTTAACATAGCTTTTTGCATTTAGTTTATTATTTATGGGCATTCATCCATCAACTCTCAAATTCTGATGTGTTGAACATTAGTCATATTCCATGGAGATTTGCTGGATCATGTGAAACCTATAAATTTCCAACTAATTTTAGGTGTTTTAAGGGAAAGAAGCGAGTGAGATATGAAAAAAAAAATGAAAAAGAGATTCATCCATTACATGCAAACTGAGGAGAAATAGTTTCCACTGTGTGAAACAGACTAGTGAGTAGTTCAGGAAACAGGAAATTACTTTCCTCATACAAAAGAAATAGTATAGTTGTCCCTTAGAGGGCTAAGTTTCTGAGCAATGCTAACAAAGTCAGAGTGGTAAATAAAGAAGTTAAGTGTCTAGGTGAGGAGACAATTCACACTACCATTTCATGTTTTAAACCTTTGGCCACAGAAATAAGTGGGAAATGAAGTCTTAGAATTTGTCCACACTTAGGAGTAGTTCTGTTTGTTTGTTTGTTTGTTTGTTTGTTTGTTTGTTTGTTGTTGTGTCTTTTTTTCTCTTCTCTGTTCTCTGCATTACTGTTTTTCTTATTATTGTTGATAATATTTTAATATTATCCTAGATTATGAATGAAGCCTCTGAATGATGAACAGAAATTAGTGAATCCTTTTAGGACCTTGAATGAATATTATATAATATAAGACATAATCAAGAAATCAGTGGTACTACCTTCTATTATCTACTTCTTAAAATTGAATATAATTAATTACAATATTTGGCAAGCCAAAGAAAAAGAAGTACACAAATAATTTTTTCCATTCAATTAAAAACAAAATATGAAATAATTTTTGTCCCAAGGAAGCTTCTTCATTTTCTTCTTGTTTATCTCTACTTTCAGGTTCCATTAACATTTAGACAACAACCTTACAGCACAGGCTTTTTGATCTGTAAGCTTATGCCTAGTGTTTAGGTTTCAGGCTGTACAATTTTCCTCTTCTTCCCAAGTATGTTTGTACCTTTTTCTTTCTTAGGTTCTTTCAGTATATTCAATTTGCAGTACCACTGTTTACTTTTAAGTATGTCAAAGAATAAAACATATTTTCTTTTACTTCAGTAGCTTTATCTAATCTTCTAGAAAGTCATATTCATCATGATTAAATACTGGGAGAGGCATGCCAATCCATGGCCATGCAATTGAAGCGCAAGGAAGCAGTCCAAGATTGAACAACAATTCATCTCAGATTCTTGACAGTGAAGGAACTAAAGTTGTGAGACTTCTTAAGACATATGTATGTACAGTAAGATAGTTGCTTTTCAATGTGGATCATTGCTTTTCAACGTGGATACAGCTTCATGATGAGTGTGAAGAAGAGGAAGCCATCTCTTCTGAATGCAAGGGAAGGGATATAGACCTAATAAATGCAGAGAAGAGGTAGCTAGTGTGAGGAATACTTGGTGCGAGCATAAAGAGGTCCTTTCATACTCCTTTTGCATTCTTTTCAGAGGTGTCCACTTCTGCTGTGCCTTCAAATTCAGGAAGAAATGAGAAACATAGGAGACCTAATTTTAAGAAGTTCAGAAGTACTATAGAGGTCTGAGACTAGCTAGATGATAAGGCATGGACAGGTAATAGACAGCAGCAACACCTAAGACAGAGAAGCTCTAAAAAATAAACTGAACAAAGAACTTCAGCTGAGGAGGTTAAAACTAGGACACTGAGTTTCAGAGTTGTCAAAAATGTAATAAGATGACTGGAAACAGAAATTTGCAGAAAAACTGCACATAATTGGGTTATCAAAGGTCTTATTTCAATGTTTAGGCACTGGACTACTGAAATAAGGTCCTACCAGTCTCCTTGACTTATTTGAACTTGTGAGGCCTTGGAGGGTGTGAGTGTAATTGCCATATAAATTAAAATTAAAAATAAAAATAAAAATAAATAACAACAAAACTCAGATAAGTTTAAACAGCCAGTCTTCTTGCATGAAATATAATTGTGAAATAATCTAAAAGAAAAACATTGGTCTGGAAATCCAGCCTTCAAACATGTTCGAAAAGCTAAAGGTGAACTTGTCTAGGTCAACTTTTTCTAAAATAAACACCATCTATTCTGCTAGTGGGAGAGAGGATAATCTGTAGAACTCATAGCAGAAGAAAAGCTTGTACCATGTAAAAAATAAAAATAACTCATACTGATGTCAAACATTTTTCCATCCATACAAATAACAATATTAATGACTATTCACCTTTGAGATTAGATATTTTAAATCAAATGACACAAATCATATCAAAATGATACAAGGAATAACTGTTTTGATGACACGTGATCTGTGGTCAAACAATATTCAGTGCACTAGCTCAACTTCACATTGCTTTCAAAGTAGTTACGGAACAGCAGTATCATACTTGCAGTATGAAATTTATTCAAATTTGCATATTTGCATATTTGAATAAACTTTTATTATAGTAAATATAATTATTAGAAATTAAAAAAAAAAAAAAAAAAAAAAAGGAAAAAGGAAAAACCTTATTCACTGTTAGGACACAACACAAATTCTCTTTCAGCCAGGCCTTGAAGTCAAGTCAAAAAAGGGAGAAGTCTATATGGAGAATCTCAGTCCACTTCAGAAATCTAGAGGAATATACAACTTCCTAGTATCAGAAATGGAAATAACTTTTGTAGTAACTGCAGCTATTTTCTAATTTGGGACAAAGTAAACAAAATATTCTCAATTAAAGAGGTTGAGGTATTTGTCATATGAAAACATTCAGTGATTTCCTTTTTGATAGGACTTCCTGCATGGGTATCATTTTCTGTCCTTACAAAAGGCTCTGAGTGTATATGTTACAGAGCATTGCAATTATAAAGAATATGCATCTAAAAATTAAACAGAAGAGTTAAGTAGAAAGAGAATTTCTCATACATATTAGTCTATTTTATTTATCATTTGAGTGAGAAAAATAATAAATGTGAAACAAGGGTTTTTTTTTTTCTTTTTCCTATTTAGATAATTCTTCTGTCCTCACAATAGTAACTTGGTCTGTGGTGCCTTTACGAAAGGCTGTCTTTCTGGAAAAAACACATCTGCAATTGCTTAAGGTCTTTGTGAATTCCATTGAAATCTATATCCTGGCCTTAGAGCCTTAACACAGTATTCTACAACAACATGATTTATTTTATCCACTATTCTCTTTTGTTATATATAAAGCTAATCTTGATCAGAAAGACAGGAGATCCAAAAGAAATTTGGGATTCTGTAGCAGAGGTCAGAGTTCAATACTGACAGTAAGTAGACCAGCAAGCACTCAGGCTTATTCAATTAGTTTATCACATACAAAATGGCCTATATGTAATAAAAGCTTATTAACTCTTCAGATAGTGGAAAATAGCATTTCTCTCTGCTGATATCTGCTTCAAAACGCATGCTGGAAAGCTGACCACTAATCTGTCTGATTTGGTTGTAGTAACTTTAACTGATTAGTGGTTTGTTAGGACTGATATGTGTTTGTTAGGACTAGATGGAACCGTAAAAATTTAGTTGTATTTTTCGCTGTTGAAGCAAAAAAACCTGGAAGCTGATCTAGCTTTTATGTATTTGACTATTCAACAAATCAGTAATATTGTGAGGCCCATGTCAAGGTCAACTCATGTCCCCCAAATAATATAGGCTTAAATTAGATAGCTCCTTTTTCTCCCAAACTCATGTTTCTAATTCATCAGGTAAATGCAACAAAAATAAAGTGCTGCTAAAACAACCAACTAGTCTTCAAACTGGTATATGGTATAAACTTTTTCTAATGAATGGAGATAGAAAAGCATGATAAAAGACCATGTTTTACTAATGCAAGGAAGTTAGTATTTTTACACTATAATGCTTATAAGATAGATACATTAAGGAAGTATGTATGATGGAAATGACAAGCTGAAGAAAGAAATGCAACAGCAGGCTCAGTTACCCATGCTCTTTGGAACTGGTGCAATTGCTTAGGTGGAAATGAAGTTTCTACCAGTAGTGAAGAAATACCAGGAATAACTGACATGCTGGAACTTAGTAGTAACAATACTTGAAATCTTTATTGCTTGTGTTGTTCAGCAGGAAGTAGAATTAACACTTTGCTGTGCTCCAAGTCAGTGCTCTTGCTTTTATTAACTTTTTTAATGGTGGTATTTGAGAGTGCATACTCCCTTAACTTCTGGCCCCAAATTAAAATAGCTATCACCATGATAGCTTGTTTTATTTGGTTTGTAATCATTGTATATGGCAGTAGGAACTTCACATTTATTTTTTAGATTTTTTCCTTAGAAATTCAACAATTTCAGAATTTTCTTTCCAAGTTACTTTGCTTAAAAAATACTGCTTGCCTTTCTTTCCTTTATTAGGAATAGCAAATATTTTGTTTTGCCTTTGTGTGCATTTGCTCACAAAAGTTTTGATTTTCTGTTAATTCTGTAGTTCACTCTAACTTAATTTACCTTTTACTAACATTTGGTGGAAGAGAAGCATGATAAATGATGTCAGCTTTCTAATCCATGAGGGAAGACCAAGTGGTTTCAAACTGAAGCAAAGTTAGGGAAAAAGCATCCATCTATTTCTAACATATTTAGACAGGGAGATCTAGAGCATGAAGAATATGTAGGTTCCTCAAAGTGATGACTAACTGTCATCAAAAGGATGTGGAAAGGAGACTGCTTTAGAAGATTTATGTGGCAATTTAGTTCAAGCTCGGATAATCTGGATTGAACAGAATCTGCTTCCCAAGAGAGCAACTGAAAGTGGATAGATGAAAGAGGGAAAAAGACAGGAAGAAGAAAAATGGAAGACAAGCTTTTCAAAACAGAGCTATTTGAAAGAACACCAAATCTAATACTATATTAAAACACCAACTCCTCTTTGCACAAACACAGAAGACAGACATCTGTCTAACACTGTTTTATCCATCTAGGAGAAAGATTTGATGTCAGATTCAATAAATATGAAGACACTAGAGAAATCACTTGATATTTTTTATTCCTATTGCTGAAGGAAAAGTCATCTCCCAGTTAAAGGCAAAGATAGCCATAAGGAAAACCATAGGAACTCTATACACACTTTGCTCACCAGAAAAGTGCTTTTGCTAACTTATGTGTGTATGCCATGCTGTCTTCATGAGATTCCTTTTGCCCTATTACATTTCCTTCAGGCTTATTGTAAAGTTGAATAACAGATACATGTTTTTCAGTTAAACTCTTAAAGAAAACACAGCTACTAATTGCCACTTTATTACAGAATAACATAACAATATTATTATGTTAATAGTAATAGAGCCAACACAATTAGGTGGGTTGAAGTCGAGTACTGATCCTTCAAAATAAGCAATACAGAGAAAAAGGAATAACAATAAATAAAAATCAGAGGAAATTAGAAGTGCCAAAACGGAACTCCAAATTCTTTTCAAAAGTGGGTGCTTTATGGATACCTGAAGGAAAAGACAGCTTTTATATATTAGTGAGAGTTAAAATAAACAGATAAAATAGAAAATACTGAGAAATGGATCATTTCTTAACATCATCAATGAAAATGCAGTAGTTTGGGCCTTGTTTGTTTAATAATTAAGATGAGGAATCCTGAGAGACTGATTTGTCAGAAACAGCATTTTTGGAGCAAACCAACAACTTTAGAAAGACCGTTCTACTCCAGATGGTATATACCCAGGAGTCTGAAAGAGCTTAACGGTGAAGTGGCTGAACTGATAACAAAAATATGCAGTTTCTTATTCTATGCAGTTCAATGATTCAGAGATTTGGAAAGCAGATGTTTTAGTTATGAAAAAAACAAAAACCTAAGCATTAAACTGAGAAATTTTAAGTCTTTGAAATCTTTACACCTGCACCTTCCAAATGGTTGATGTGCAGTAATTAAAAACAGAGTAATGAAGACATGGAACACAATGAAAGAACAGAACTTAACCAGCATGGGTGTATAGAAGAAAATCACCTTTCACTCAGTTCTTGAGATGAAGTGAAAAAATCAGAGGTGTAAATTATAAAAGAAAACTGGAAACACACTTTACTTAGACTTACAGGTCTACACAGGGTTACATATAGAAAAGTCTATTAAGGAAGCTAAGTATTTATAGAAGAAGGGGCAAGAAAATGAGCATGGGATTTGCCCAGCTGCAGAAATATGTGTAACTAACTACAAAGAGAATGTGTGTAAAAGTTTATATTAGGGTGTGTTTAGGTAGAGAAATAGACATCTCTGTGTCTTAAGGCATTTACAGAATGGGAACATGCTTATATGCCCACTTCTAAATATTTTTCTAACAAACAAAAGATTTTCAACAACAATTGTTGTTCCTCTTTCTGTGGAGTGTTATATGAAGATATGTAGCAATAGTGAAATGACTTTTAAAAGTACTGAATCATAAAATGAACACAAATCTACGGTTCTAGGAAAAGGTGTCAGCCATAAGTTTAATTCTGTGTGTATAAAATACAATAATTGTTTTGTTATTATTCGTTACTGTTTGAATACTTCTGCATTTTGACCCAGAATAATAGGTTGCTGATTTCTAATTAACAACTGACATAGCCCAGGTTATGAAAAGATCATCTATGCCTCTTTTCAGTGGAGGCCAGTGATAGGACTAGAGAAAATGGCCACAAACTGAAGCACCAAAACTTCCACAGAAATTTAAGAAAATATTTCTTAATAGTGAGGATGACAGAACACTGGAACAGGCTGCCCACAGAGGTTGTGGAGTTGTGGAGTCTCCTTCTCTGGAGATCTTTAAAACCCACTTGGATGCAGCCCTGTGCCACGTGCTCTAGGTGACCCTGCATGTGCACGGGGGTTGGACTAGATGACCTCTGGAGGTCGCTTCCAACCTTAAGCATTCTACAATTCTATGATTCTATTCACCCATTCTATTCATCCTTTTGCAAAATATGACCTTTATGGCTAGATTTTTAGTGTAAAGCAGTTGACAGTTTCTAGTCATCAGGAGTGAAGATTTACATGCAGAGTGGAAAAAATGTCAATTCTATATTGGGTACTGTGTAAATATGAGCTGATCTTACAAATCATTTTTCAAGCACTGGAGATGGCACTATGCCAGACAGAGAAAAAAAGGTGCCCAAACACAAAAAGTTTATTCAATAAATTGAAATTCAAGCCTGAAATAAAAAAGTTTGATTTTGATATATTTCAAAGGGCACATCCTACTCTTTTTTTTTTTTAATATAAATATCAACAAGCAAAATTCATTAAATGTTTACTTTAGATACAGATTATTTGTATACTCTGTTTTCTTGTTCGCCTTAACTTTCTGACGTAATTACTGTTTTAGAAGGAAAGGGTGAGAATGCAGTGTTATATATTTTGGAGACCTTCTCTTAATGTATTGCATTACAGAAAGGATAAAATATTTTTAGTGATAGCAACATAACCTACCATGTAAATGTATGTAACCTTTCAGAGAAAATATATTCTGTGACTGCTATGTTAATGCAAAGGAGAGAATATTGCAAATTTTACAAATAGATTTCTTAACATTTCTTACTGACAACTTAAAATATTGCCCTTGTTGCTATTGTTGCTAGATAGGTAAATGAAGCTTAAAAAATTGCTGTTATTACAGTAAAGGATCTCGTATATGAATCCTGAATTGTGGATCTTTTTATTTTACAGTCACAAGCCACCAAGCAACCTGCATTACTAGAGTTCATTGCACTCACTGAGGACATTCTGGAAATCCTCATGTCAAGTCCAAGATCTGTGTATCTAAAATATACCTTCTCTTGTCTAAGAAAAGGGAGTTCAATTCTCACTCAAATAGCAAATACTCCATCAATTTTTGAAGTCCCTATAAGGTACTACCATTCTTGACCAGAAGGCGGAAGCAAAGTCATTTGGTGGTTTTGCAGATGACTTTACAAACTTAAGATCTTATTGCACAGTTCACTTTACAATTCAATACCCAAATCAGTCAAAACAGTAGCGGTATAATTGTCTATGAGGAAACTTATGCTGTATATCAAGTCAGACCAATTTTATCCAGCTAAATAAGCTGGATGATGTTAGTCTTGGCCAAAAAAAAAAAAAAAAAAAAAAAGTTAATTTAATTTTTAAAAGCTAACTTTTTTCATCAGTTAGATCTAAGTTCAGACAATAGGAAGGAGCTTTTGTACCTCAAACAGGTAACTGCTCACCTCTACCTGTAGAAAATATAAGAATAAATATTTATTCTTCTTATCCTTCCTTTTTTTTAATGTTCTTTATAACATGCAACTGCCGTAACTCCTGAATGAGGTAGCAGTAACTCTAATACTCCTTTCTGTGGAGATATATCTTTAGTGAGGCTCAGTTTACCTGTGGATAGATTCTGTATTTGAGCAACTTGTGTTGACTGCCTTAAAATGAAAAGAAGCAGGTGCTTCTAGAGTTCCTATAGTTTATCTGACTCTAATGCACCCATCCCATATATCTTTAATTCCTCTGCTATATTTCTCCTCATTTATTGTATTGCAGACCAAAGGATTACGTTTATATGCTTTATATATAAATTATGATGAAATTTATCTAATTCATCCAGGCGACATAGGAAATTAAAACTTTTCTTTTGATCTCCTTTCTTTTTCAACATCCAGTGTCAGGTGAAATGTTTAGATAGCCTTGACTAGAATGACAGCAATACAGAAATGATTCATAGTTTTGCAGCATGTCATGTACAAAGATAATCTACTGCTTGAACAAGCTCAGTTAAAACACTGCTGTGTGATGGGACAGAAGAGAGTGTCTTTGACACTACACAGAAATAAATTATAGGAAAAAAATGGCTATATTACTGCTTGTTAATATATAGCCAATAGTCCTCTTTTAGTGCCTAATGGCACAGAGCTATAAAACACAATATTATTCTGTGATCAATTTGCCCATGGTGAAAAACAATTGCTGTGCCCATGAAGGGGAGCACTGATTAATTTCCCGATGACATTGCTGGCAGGTAAAGATGAAAATAGACATAAAGATTTCAAACATTCGTGACACCTTTTAGACAGAAATTCTTTGGAGTCTCTGCTGCTTAAGTGTGCTTGACCATTCCTGCTAGATATAGGCAATATGAGAAAGGATTCTTCCTCCTTATTCCCTCTCCAACTTTCTGTCTATCCCTCATGTATTTAAGAAGTCAGCATAATTTTGGTCTGAAAGGTCTGAATATGAAGAAATGTGTAAAACTTGACAATAAATCAATTCCACAAGGTGGGTGTCATTCTTTTTCTTGAATATGTAGGTTTATAAAATAAACATCTGAAATAAATGACATTTTATTTTTTGGGAGAAGCAAAGTATGATAATTGGAAAGAAGAAAAAACAACAGTTATTTTATCCATACACAATCCACTCATTATTTGATTATTCAATTTCCTCTTCTTCTGAAAAATAAATAATAAAATAGAACCTCCTACCGAGACCCCAAAAGGAATTCTTTGCCTCAACAATTGTAAATAAAATAAGTAACAGAATTGAATCTAAAATATACATTGAATGGGGAAAAATATCATTTTTTATCTCATGACTTGAGAACTATATAATAGAAAATATTATATAGTAATTCATTATTAGTAAAATTACCAAATATAGAAAATGGTGTTTAACTGAAATTTTATGTCACAGTAGGTGTATATTACAAACAGAACATTCATTTTCTGTCTTCTCATTGACTTATATAGAAATGGCTTTTGGCTACCTAAGTTGTAATTGTATTTATTAAAATAACTTGAAATGCAAGTGTTCAAGCACTGTTTTTGTTAGTGGTGGTGATGGGTTGTTTTGGTTTGATTGTTTTGCTTTTTCATTTTGTCTTTACCTTCTCCTTTGCTGTATGAGTCATTAAAATAATAACTCTCACTTAGGTTGTTCAAATGCATAATTACTAGTATATTTTATTATGGTGCAGAATGGATTCAATTGCCTACATAAGAATAAAGTTATCCTGCCTAATACAAATTTATATTGGGAGTTTTTAGGTGGATAGTTTATTCATCTGCTAGGCTAGCTTGGTGACCTTATTTTTTCCTGTGGATTATTTATTTGAGACAAGAAGAAAGTCAGATTGTGTACTGAATGTATGACCAAAACTGACGGAGACTTATTTTCTCTTCAGTTTTCTTTTGTGTTTTAACTTCAAACTTCAGTCTTAGAAATAATTCTGATTGCTGCTTATTTCCTATTTTAAATAATAAAAACTGTAAAAACTATAATTTTTTAAATTAAAAAAATCATTATTTTTTAAAAATAAAAAATAAAAAAATCATTTAAAAATCATTTTTAAAAAATCTTTTATGTTGTATGTTTCTATCTCTTCAAATAACACTACCACAGAATAGAGAGAATTTTAATAATTCCAGAGGCATGTATAATAGTATGGTTTTATGGCTTATGTCAATATCTCAAGGTAAGTAAAGCTTTTTGTCCAAAGAGAAAACAGCCAAAAATCACTCTAAATAAGAAAGGATTTAAAAATAATTACATCATCAGAACAAACTGTTACATTGAAGATTTTAAAAGCAAAGAACCTTTTGTTCTATACTGTTTATTAAAGGTCACAATTCCATAAATTATTCAAGTATAGCAAGAAAACATTTGTAATTTGAAAGATAGCAGTCAAATTTGTAAGATGACTTGCCAAGAAAGTTAGACGGTAAGTATCCAGCATAAGTATCTCAAGTTTTGAATTGTACTTACACTGAGCTGGTATTCCAAAATGCAGAGTGGAAGGAATCACAAATAATAATTATTTTCAGAACTTACATAATTGTAAAGGTAAAATTACATTGAAAATGAGCTTCTTAAATTTCCTGGATATTTTCTGGATATCTCCTTAGATATTTTGTCATAGAATTATCCTCTATAACAAAGAATTAGACATATGATTCTTCATAATGAGCATAACGCTCACTATGTATGTAAATCTCACTGCAGCTATGTGATTCTTCAGGCTGCCTTGCAAACCAAACCCAATCTTGTACTCAAGTCTTTGGAAAGAGGTATAGGTAGAAACAGTGCTATTATGAAAGTCAGCATGCCTACCAGTTCTTTGCAGGGCAGAGCTAACTGTGAAGATTTCATGTGACTATCACACACTCAATAAGAACATCACTGTTTCTAGGAGCTCCTCAGTTCCATTTTCCGAAACAACAGCACCACGGAAGAGGTAGCACGGTACTACAACAACCATGGCAGAGTATACTCTAGAACAAGGGCAAAGATGTGTCAGAAGGGTGCAGAGCTTGAGCAAGGGAACTTGGGTGTCATGTCACACTTTTAGTGGTATTGTCCTTTTGGAAACTGAACTAGTAACTGTACTGCACTTCATCAGAACTGTGAACTAATTTCAGAAGTCATACTCTGCGTTTTGTTGTGCATTGCCCTTTAACTGGAAGTGGAGAAGTTGTAACCTTCCGTGCTGTGTACTTTCTTCTGAGGAACTGTCAATACAAATGTAGATGTAGAATGAAAATAATGTATATATTTAGAAATAAATTAAGCAGTATATGATTTCAAATGTGTGTACTTATAATTATTGGAAAAGTCATCTGATATTTTATAACTTGCCAATTCTATATAGTTATATAATAAATGCAATCATTGTGCATGTTTTCTAGCACCTAGAGATAAAATTCCATGTGGAAACTTAACTGTGATATTCTCATTTTTTATTAACTTGTCAGGTAACCCTAATGTATAGTTAATGTATTTTCTATAGAAGAGATTAAAATATATCATAATGGCAGACACACAAAAAAAAGTATGTCCTTTCTGCATTGATTAATTTAAAAATAGAAGTGGCTTTATCATGTAGCCACAATACACTGCTAACGGGAACAGCAAAAGATTTAGTGGCTATTCATTGTGTAAATAATTGCAGGGTGAACATTCTTCATTTTGCCTAGGCAGCAAAAGTCCTAGAATCCCTGCTGTGGAAGGGATTTGCTGTTGTTCTCTTTGTGCAAGAATAGAGGAAAGGAGGAATGTAAGTTAAAGAAAAAATCAACCATTCTGCAAGGCTAGAAAAACTTATTTTGCAAGTCTTTAGAAATATTGTTCCTTCCTATCATCTGACTTCTTTTCATACATATAATGACAGCTGAATATTCCTGCCAATATTTGTGTGCAAAATCCATAAAGACTGGAAATTAAGAAATGTGCCACTATAAAGAACACATGGAATTAATACTGCAAATAAGTTTTTGGCATGGTCTTCAAAGTAACTACATTCACATTTAAATTTTAAGAACTGTTTTATTTGATTTACTTTGCTGTCTAAACTGGTCTGCCTTAAATGAGAACAGTTCTGTGGGTACATGTACAGTTAAAAACTAGTACATATACCCATTTTTTTAAAAAAAATTGACAGCAATGTAGGTGCTGCATTCTATATTTTTTTAAGTTAATTGAACTCAGTTATTAATTTTTCCTTTTTTATTTTAAAGAAGAAAATGAGATATAAGACATACGCTAAGTAATTTTTTATCTATAGATTCATTTCACACTGTAATTCTTACAAAATAACAAGAGTGCCACATTTGAACTTAATGGAATACAGATTTACACATAATTGGCAAGTAGCCAGACATCCTTCTTCTTCAGTATGATAAGTGGTAAGAGGGGGAAGCAGTAAGTGGGAAGTCATAGAGGGTTGGGTTTTGTTTTTGAAACTAGATGTGTGACAGAAGGATAAACTCCCCTCATGAACGTAACTTTCTTCCAAAGCCTCCCAACCTCAAAAACACTCAGAGAGTGTCATTAATGATGGAGAAAAAAGTCAAGAAAATACTTAGCAACTGCGGCTAATGAACAAACCCACTCTCTTTAGTGTGTGTGTGTGTGTGTGTGTGTGTGTGTGTGTGTGTGTGTGTGT